>VZRR01006548.1:871585-882540 GCA_013398015.1 Oreocharis arfaki | reverse complement strand
TTTTTTTTTTTTTTTTTGAGGGGGAAGAAAAAAGAGAAGGAGAAGGGAAGGAGAAGAGAAGGAAGAAGAGGAGAAAAGACTTCTGGTTGCTTTCACATTTCCACAAAGCTCCCCACTGCAGGCAGGAGGAGAGGCTGCCCGGCGGGCTGGAGGTGTCCACGGCAGGGGGACCCTCATTCCGCCTGAGGGGAGCGGGCTCGGCCCGGCCGCTCACCACGCCTCAAAGGCTCCTCTGAAAGCGGCGATTTGGTGCTCCTGTGAAATACTCTGCCGTAAATAGACTTTAAGTTTTTAAGCACCAACGAAAACAGGGTCTCTGAGAAAGCCTTGCCGGCTTTACAGCTGCTGCCCTTGGCTTCTCAGCTTTGGGGCTTGGGTTTAACACCCGCTGCCTGACCCGGCGCTGGCGGAGCCGGGCGGCGTTTCTCGCTCTCCGAGGTGCTCCTGAAACCTTTCGATGGCTGAGAAGCGCGGGGGCTGCAGCTGCAGCAGCGCGCCCGCAGCCCTGGGCAGCCTTTAACTGCTGCGAGACCCTTTAAACTTCTCCCCGTCACAGCACACGCTTTTTGTTCACGTGCTTATCACCAAGATAAAAGCGATTTCCAGTGCTTTTTCTGTCTGTTCGGGTTGGTTTGTCCCGTCGGTTCGGGGGTGGCTCGGGGGTGGCTGCGGTTCTCCCGCTGTGGCTCGAGGCTCCCCGCGGCCCCGGCCCCGGCCCCCGACAGCGCCGGGAAACGCCGGGGAAGGGAAACGCGGCGCAGGAAGCGCCGGGCCGGGGCGGCAGGAAAACCGTGGGGAGCGCAGGAACAGCACGCAGGAAGGGGCCCGCGGACGAGGGCAGCGGGTACCGGCTCGGTGGCCTCGAAAAGGGCCCGGAGAGGAAGGGAGGGTCGTGTTCGCCTCCGAACGTGCCCCTCGGAGCCGCTGCTGGCCTTTCTGAGGGCTAGGAGCCACCGTTCCCGGCCCCGGGCGGTGTGTTCGGAGCTGGGGGGCGGCGGGGTGTGCCTGCGGGTGCCGCAGGAAAGAGCCCGTGCTCAAGTGCAGGAGGTTGTGCTTCTTGAAAGGAATTAAATGACAATAAAAACCAACTACCCTTAATTATATTCTGAAGTACTGAAGTACTTTGAATCTTCAAACATCAAAATACTTTGAAAATACTCTAAAATACTTTACATGTTTTAACTGGTTCTGGTTTCTATAGACAGAGTCTGCCTTTTGTCTGGAGCTTTAAAAAGTTTTTTTTCTGTACCACCCAGCATACTTCCATAGTGTAGCTGCTGGGCTGAGTATTGTGTTTCCCCATTCTCGCCGATGTGGTGAGAAAAGGCTTTGCTCACTGAGCCTTTTATGTTAGTTCATCCTATTAAAGCGCCTTGCTTTGTTGTCCTCTGAACCCTCTTTAATGCCTCTGCATTTTTCAGCAAGTTTAGTGAAAAGAAAAACTTCACCCTGTATCATTAAAGAGTCCTGATTCGAGCCACATTCACTGATGAACCATTTCAAGTTGAAATATTCACTGTTCCCTCACTATCACCTTAGCTTGTGCAGACAAGTTCCCTCGCACCTATATTATTAGAAGAATAAAATTCAAATAGTTTTGCCTGGGAAATGGACAGTCTCTGAGATGAAGATTAATCTGAAAGATTTTCTCAAACATCATTTGCAGTATGACATAAAAACAGTAAGAGTGCTGATAAAATGCAAAATGTATTGAATTTCTGAGAACAGCAGAAAAAAAATAGTTGTTACACTTTTTGGAACAGAGTTGTAGGCTACTTTGAAGTAATGTCTCTGTGCCAACATAAAGCATTTGTTCAAAAGGTGCACGGATCATACAACCAACCCTGATCAGAGAGAGAAAATACGCACTAGCTGCAAGCACTTTCTTATCTTGTGCCTAAACCAGCAGTAGAAGTGGGAGTTGTGATGGAAATAAAAAACATATGAAAGTGCCTAGTGTTTGGGAAATGGCTTACATGGATTCCTTGTGCAACAGGCATCAAAGTGGTCACCAGATTAGCAGAAATCGTTAGACCATAGTTGTGTCTTGCCTGAAAGCAAGAAAGATAACAATGCAGGCTGTGGTGAGTTGGTTTTCAGCACGTCATCAGAATGTGTTTTCCAGCTCACATCTTGATCCTTCTTCCAAACACGAGGGTAGAGTTGCACATGTTGGTAGAATTTTTTTTTTCCTTCCACCTTGGAGTAACTGATACAGCAGCATCCAGCTCATCAAAGCACAAGGAAATACTGCCAGCAGCTGGATAATAATTGATCTGGCAAACTCTCCCCCTTATTCAAAATGACACAGATGCCAGCTCTTTGAATAGTACCGCAAAATTCAAAGTATTCACTTGTAAACATCCCTGTGTGTCTATTATACGTATCTCTGTGTGGGAGGGTTCATGAGACCTTGCCCAGAGTTGCTCAGGAAAGAATTACAGATCTAAGGATAGAGTTCACAAGTGAAAATCCTCAGCTTTGTGTCTGCATTACCACAGAGGATTCCTTCATTTCAAGTGGAAAATATCACACTTTAGTCTAGCTCCCTCCCCCAACAATCCCAAATTGTCCCTGAAACCTGTTTCCTGTATACCCTCAATCACAATTTTGTGCCAAATACAATTTTTACATCATGAAAATTTTTATTGCACATTTTATGTAACCATAGAAATTCTTTTGTTTAAAGCAATTCACACCGTTACCTTCAGCTCTAGCTGCTCAGTGTGGGTAAGAATCTGTCTGAGACAGTATTCCAGCAATTTACACCACTATCCTGCTAAGTCAAGAAGTCTTGGCTTATGCCAAATGTTTCTGTGTTTAAGAGAGCAAAACTACCTTCAGCAGACAGCTCAGGTCAGGACCTGTAAGTGTCAGCTGTAAGCTGTGGTTCACACCGGATTTTTCCCAGGTAGTGAAACAGTTTTCATCCATGATTTCACAAAGCCCAGCAGATAATTTTAACGCAGTATTTATTTGGTGATTTCCCTCTAGCCTGCGTTTTCCAAACGTCCATTTGTTTTCAAAGCTGTGCATTCGGTATTTTAATCCCACTCTTAGCTGAGTAGAGTGATTCTGAATAAACACTGCAATTGCTACAGACACATCTTAATATTTCATGCGACTTGGGTCACACATTTCTGACAAGCTGTTTTTATGTGCAGTCATTGTACCATGCACCTAAAAATGGGTCTTCTCCAAGCAATCATTCACAAAAGTTCAAAATAAATATTAGCCTTTGTATCAGGTTCCCATTATGCATCTGCTACCCCAGGCTCAGTGGAAGGTTCACAGAGGGTTGACAGAGCTTTGTGAGCTCTGCTTTATTAGGACTTTTCCATGCCGGAGCATTCCTGGGTGTGGCTGATGGGATTTCCTGCCTTTTTGTCTCATGAAGGTAGCACGGAAACTCCAAGTGCAAGGAAACACTTCCCGCTTTGCTCCCGTGTAGGGTTTTTCAGAAGAGTAAGAGATCTGGCAGTACAGAACGGGCTTGGGGAGCTCTGTTAATTTCATTTTCAAAAGAAAAAAACCCAACAAAACAGTGTGGGGAATTATCAAAATACAATAGATGTTTTCCTGGCAAACTTCAGAACCTTGGGGAATTTCCAGCATTTCAGAGCTGAGCAGGTTACATAGCTCTGGTTTGCATATCCATGTTTTTGAATGCTTTGTCAGTTTGATCCTTTTTACAACATCTGATAGTGCCTCAGCCCATACAAAATGCAGCCAGTATTGAGATCTTCCAGGCCAGATTTGGAATTAAGAAATGGTACAGTTGGGCAATCCCTGTATTTCTTAGGTGACAGGATCACAAAAGGATGGATAACAGTATTTTTACACCTTTCTGTTCTCTAGTTTTAGTCCTGGCAGCCTATTGTACAGCAAGCCCAAGGTTAGTTCCTGCTGAGCAGTCTGTGGGGCATCCCAGCTACAGCCCCTCTCTTGCTCAATATATACCTTGCTATACCTGGCTCTCACACAGAGAATACCTAGGCAGGGAGTTGCCAGGGAAGTAACAGATTTTATGACCATTTTCTATCTCTGTTCTATTCCTTGCACTGGAAGAACAGGTATGAAAAAGAATAAACATCAAAGGACCAGGTTGCTCCAAATAGTTCAGGCCATTCTATTTCACATAGACATTTGGTACAATGCACCTTTTCAGTTCTCAGATCATTTTCTCTGCCTGTTTGTCCCACAGCCATCACCAGGACAAAGCTTCATGCTTTTTCCATGCACGCAGAAGGCAGGCCAGGGCTTGGAAGGGTGCTTCCTGCATTGCGGCCTCAAAACTGTGCTGTACGTCTGGCCTAATCTGCTGGTGTGTGGGAATGCATGGCCATGGCTGAGGAGCTGCAGGGTTCCCCCCAAGGAGCAGGACTTTTTCTTTTTTCCACAGTAGGAACCCTTATTGTTATTAATGTTATTATTTTATTACAGTTGTTGCTGCCTGTCCGAATCTTGTCTACATGCAAAGATGTGGCTTGTCTGTGGAGGAAGCAGATTTCAGTCATCGTGACCCGGAGTGTAGGAAATGCTTCCCATGGCCCAGTGCCACACTCTGGTGTGTGCGTATCTTTTATTGCATGAATTACGCAGGGCTTTGAGTTCCCTCCCAGAACTGGGCTCCCATCACACAGTCACCTCCATAGGGGAAACTGTCCTTTTCCACACAGGCCCACAGTGTGAGACAGATAAGAAAGGGATACAGAAACATCAGCAAAGGGAAGTGACTCACCTGTGGGCTATCAGCTCCCAGTGCAGAACAGGGTGGTAGTCACAAGGGGTCAGTGGCACAATCTGTGATGACACAGCTCCATCCTTGTCACAGGATCTCAGATGTGGGGGGCAAACAACCTTAATGCCTGTAAGGCTTCAGGAGCAGAAGGGCCCCAGTCCCTGGGATAAAAACACCCCTACAAATTCAAATGTCCCCGAACATTGCCTTTATTTACTCACTGGTAGCACAAGGGTTTAGCTTGGACTTTCATGGTTTGTACGTTTTTGGTGCTCTGCACAGAAGTGACTTTATCCCTGGGACAAAGCAGTGCTTTCTCTCATGACTGTCAGCACCCAGGGTAAACCATCCCTGCCCAAATGAAGGTCTGAGCCAAGAGACACTTTATCTTGTGCACAGATACAGATTTGACATTTTTTCCAGCCCGGCTCAGGTCACTAACTTAAAGGCTAGGAAGTGAGCACACATGAAATCATTCCTTCCGTACAGGCAGACAGATGGAGAGAAATTCCAGCCTGTTTCCACTCTTTTGTCTTCAGGGCATTTTTGGAATTTCCTTCAGGAAGTGAGGTTATGACCCAGAGCCTTCCTCGGTGAGTAAGCTCTCATTTCCCACAGTAAACCCTGCACAGCGATGACATGCAGTACGAGAAGGTGAGGTTTATCTTCACACTCCAACTGCATCCTGTATGAGCTCCATGGAACTTAAAAGTAATACTGAGAGGGAACAGCCACAAGAAAGGAAATGGAAGTCAAACCTTTGGAAGAAGTAACGTGGCATCCATTCAGCTACACTGCCACGTAGTGGGTCTCCGCTGGCAGACCCAATGCAGCTGCAGCACTTGCGCAGTTGAGGCCATCATGTTTCATAAACTTCCTTGACGTTTGCGATAAGCTAAGAATTGAACTTAGGAATTATATTGGTGATACAAGTGAATTACTTCACTTTTCTACTCTAGGCAGTCATGGTAAAACTGGCAGGCATCTGGTTTTCCTTCTGTTTGTACTTATTTGGCTGTTGGAGAAGGACTGCTATTGTAGAGATTCTTCTAGTGGCATTTCAGCCATGGAGCACATGCTGACAAAAAAGTTAAAATTTAAAATTAATTTTGTATTTTACATGATCCTGTGACATTACACATTATGTCCCCACAGAATTGACTTAATCCCAGCATGTACTAAAATCAAGGAATTCTTTCACTGACTTCTGTCAACAGGAAACCACACCTGGCATGAAACCACCACAATAGTACAAAACTGCTAGTAATCTGATAATAGAATCATTTAAAAAATCAGTTTATTAATGTTTAGAAGTCAATAAAGCTATGTGCAAATTGAACAATAAAAGTCAGAAACATTTTAAATACTATTTTTTAAACCAGAAAAAAAAAAAACCCCAACAGTTTTAATTGCACTGGAAATTTTACTACAAAGGCAATACATTTTCTTTACAAAATACCAGTCCTAGGAGTTGCTGATGACTGTAGATCAGTCACTTGCTCTCAGCTATCCCAGATATACCACTTTTGTTATAGTAATACTCTAGGCGCATGAGGACTCCTGTATCTTATTTACATTGTACACATTCAACTCCATTAGCACAGGTTAGAAAAACAGAGAAGTAAAAATGATGCTGTAAAACAAATACATTCAATTTAATGACAGGTACTTCTTCCATGATAAAATACAGACATCTTTGCTGAAATTATAAACATTAATAAAATGTGCCAAAATGTATTGCATTTTGTTATGGAAGTGCATTTATCTATAGTCATTTCACTTCAACTTTCTTTTTGTTTTTTCTGAAACCTGACATACTCTTTTCTGATTTTCCATATGATCCTTACTTTTGGAAAGACTGTGAACCTGACACTGAAATACCCCTTCAGTTTTTAGCTCTTCTTACTTAGGCAATAGTATTTTTTACTATTACGTAGACTTTCAGTCACCTTGAAGAGAAATGATGTTTAATTCTACCTTGCATTTTTCATGATAATGCAGTTTATTTAATGCTACAGAATAAAAAGGCAATCAAAATATGGGGCCAAATGCTGTTCTGAGCTACTCCATTAAATCTGACGCAGCCAATGGAATTGTACAGGTGAAAGTAACTGCAGAATCTAGCTCATGGTGTTCAAATGTAATAGAGACTGACAGCAAAAATTCACAGCTATGATCTTGCTAAGTAAAACTCCAAGAGCTTTGGACTCTGCAAATAAAACCTTATGACTTAGCTAAAAGCTCTGCAAAATTATGCCAATTATGGTTGTATGTGGTCTAAGTTATATTTGTGTGATCTCCTTCCATGTTATGTGCTAAACAAACACACTTCTTACCAACGATACCAGGGCCACCACTAAATTCAGTACAGAAAGATCTTTGTGTCAGTGGTTTGCTGTGAAGAAAAAAAACTTCACATTCTTCTCACAGGGGGAAAAAAAAAAAGATTCATTCTCCCTTACCCTCCTCCCCCTCTTCTTTCTCTCACACACACCAGGCATCATTTCACCAAGGCATCAGTCTTTCAGAGTTACTAAGGAGATTTCAGGATATGAATGCGGCTGACAATCCTGAGCTGCCTCAGTGCAAAGACAAAACATGCTCCAGGGAAAAAGATTTTCAAGCCAGAACAGTCTGTCCCATTTCTTGAACTCCAGCCTCGCAAGCGCACCGTTTGCCTCATTAGAACTAATGCTACTTGCTCACTCAGCCCAATGCTGCTGCTGTGAGCAGGAGGCGTCCCAGCTCCCTGATTTCAGAGGAAGGCTCTGAAATACACCCCATGGTCACTCCTAAGAAGATGAGGTAACATTGCCCGAAGACATGATGGTTTCGGGATGGTCACCGTCCTCCTTCTGTGGGTGTGAGGAGTTGTCAGACTTACTCCGGCTGAACTCCATCCCCCCAATGATTGGCCGTTTGAATTTGGTCCCAGAATCTGCTGGGGGACATTTGCAGCAGCACAAAATCTTTAAGAAAGCCCTGCGCATCTCTTTGTTTGTCAAGGTGTAGATGACAGGGTTCGTGGCTGAATTGAGCACGGCCAGTACTAAGAAATACTCTGCTTTATAGAGGATTGAGCAGGCCTTCACTTTGCACCCCACATCCAGTAAAAGCAGGATGAACAGAGGAGCCCAGCAGGCAATGAAGACACTCAGGACTATGATCACTGTCTTGAGCAAGGCTAGGGACTTTTCTGAGCTCCTAGTAGCTTTGGTAATGTTTTTTCGAAATGTCAGCCTGCGGCTCCTAGTCCTCACCATGGAGTAGATCCTGCAATAGAGGACGACAATAGATAACAAAAGGCCAGTGAAAACGGTTGTGCAAAAGAGAATATAGTGCTTGTGGTAGAGAGGCAGCACGGTGGAGCAGTTGGACAAGAGGTTCTTGCAGTTCCAGCCCATGATCGGGAGTCCCCCGAGGATCGCGGAGATGACCCAGCACGCACTGATCAGCAAGAAGGAGCGGAAGCTGTTGCTGCCATTGTGGAGTTTCATCTTCAGCATGGTGATGTATCTCTCAATGGCAATGGCCAACAAGCTGAACACAGAAGCTGACAAGGCAACAAACATGCTGCCTTCTCTTACAAACCACTGGTTGGGGGTCAGGCTGTAGGTTGTGTGTCCAGATAGCAGGAGGTTGGCAGCGTAAGCCACACCAGCCAGCAAGTCTGAAAGAGCCAAGTTCCCAATGAAATAGTACATGGGTCTGTGAAACTTCTTGGTTTTCCAGATGGTAAGCAAGACAAAAATGTTCTCTAAGATTATAAAGCAGCAGATGACGATAAAAACCACCGACGTCACTTTAATTCCAGTGTCCACACTCTCATTTAGCTTTCCCGTGTAATTATAATGCTCTTTGATGACATAGTTGACATCAGTGTTGGTGGGGTTGCTGGTGACCTTCTGCGGGGCAGTGGTGCCGGAGTTCATGGTGCCTGCCTGGGGACTGCTCCCCCAGCGGCCACCGGACGGCGACGCCGATCGCAAACCCGGTGGCTGCCCTGCAGCTCCTTGGCGCCACAGCCTGCCCAGCACTGCTGCACTGCCTCAGAAACTGAAGCCCTGAGAACAAGAGGTACGAAACCCTGAGTTAAAAGGAGGAAGACAAACGGTATAGCAAATGCTAAAGGGTCTGAGATAACTTGATAGTTTAACTGTGCATCACAGTCATAAATATATTCACACGTGAATCAGTTTCATTCAGCTGGTAAAATACGTTTAAAAGGTGGTTAGGCATATTCAATAGGTAAAGCTAGTAAGACAAAAAAAGTTCTGTCACGCAGAACTGAACAAGTTGGAGTCAGCAAGGACTGCATCACTGGACTTCTTCCAACACAAAAGATCTCAAAGCTCCCCAGCAGTAAGTTCTAGTCTTTTTTCTTCAGAGGGAAATACAATAGCAGAAATTTAGAAAGGGAAAGGGCTTGCTTGATTAAATTTAACTCCAAATGTATGAAAATCTGCACAGAAATTACTTGACAGGAGTATTCTCCTGTATTCTCCTCCATTAATAAAGTCTGAATACACTTTGGAAGGAGGTAGTTACGCAACTTACTGATGCCATCTCAGTGATAAATTCACTGATGTAAATATAAACAAGAGATCATCTCAAAGCTGTAAACAGGTAAGGGGTGTCCTTGCTAAATACAAGTAAGAACATGCTTTACAAAACCCACAGCAGTATAAAGTTTAGAAAAGCAAGAAAAATATGTAATTAAGCTAGAGAGCAAGCCCATTCCATGGGTCTGAAACAAAGAATGTCAAAAAACCCCTTGCATTTGAATAACTAGTATTGCAAGTTTTTGAAATGGGCATAATTAAGGAATACACATATAGAGGAAACTCCCTGTACATATAAAGGTTTTGTAGTGGACATTTTAAAAAGAATTAAACTCATAATAACACGCAAGGAAAGAAGAACAGGCAGATTTGTTAAACTACAGCCTAAGCGAGGCAAAGCAAGAGGTGCGAGACCAGTGGGTTCAGCTCCCTGCTCTATCCCCGGTTCCAGTCTGCACCGCTCGCGGGCACAAACTCGAACCGCTCCTGCCCCGCACCGCTCCTGCCCCGCACGGCTCCTGGGCTCCAATCCGCACCGCTCCTGCCCCGCACTGCTCCAGGGCTCAAACTCACACCGCTCCTGCTCCACTTCGGTCCCTAGCGCGCGTGGCTCCCATCCCGCACCGCCTCCGCCGGACGCGGACACGCCGGGGTCCAGAAGGCCTCCTCCCCACCCCCTTTTTTTTGTTTCGTGGCTTCGGGGGGCGCACCGATCGGGGACTGCAGCGCTGGGGACTGCCAGCCTTACCTCGCTCAAGCCCGACGCGGAGCCTAGACCGGCCCCGCACATCTTGCGTGCCCGCGGAGCAACTCCGGTGGCCGGGCTGGGGGGCTCGGTGGTTTTAATGTTTCTGCAGCTGCCGCTCTGCACCCCTTTTTCTATTCCCTGGCTCCTCCCTGCACGGAGCTGCACACGCCCAGCCGGGCCCAGCCACCGCCGCCGGGACACCCCCGCCCCGCCGCCCCGGCCCTGCCCCGCCCCGCCCGCCGGGGCGTGAGCAGCCGCTGCTGTGCCGGGCTGGTACAGACCCCGCGGGGCCGCGACGGGCCGTGTAGGAAGGCGTGAGGCGAAGAACTCCCCCGCGGGACCCCCTCGCCCTGCCAGCCGGGGGACGCTCCAGCCGTCCCTCACCTGGGAGCCGCCGCCTCCCGCTACCGGGCGCACCCGGCATTCCGGGGAAGGAGGTGTTGGCACGGCCCGCCCGGCTCTGAGCACGGCTCCTGCGCCTCGCGGGGTGCCGGGGGCAGCTTCCCGCCCGCCCGTCTTTCTTGGCCCCCCGAGTAGGCACAGAAAGGCTGTGGCCAAAGGCATGATCCCATTGGAGGTATGCTACCTCCGTTCTCTCTCTTGGCGGACAGGGTAAGTCATGTTAAGGAAACACCTGGAAGAAGCTCTTCCATTTTCTCACTACACCAAGGTGTGTTTTTGCCCTGGCAGGCCCGGTGGCTGCCACCGGCACTCGTGGCCTGCAGAGTGACTCACCAGCGGCTTCCCCTGGGCAGGAGCAGCCCGATGGGGCAAGGATGGTGCCAGGCTGCACGCTGGGGGGCAGAAGCCAGAGCTGGCCCACGCGGTTGATAAGCTCAGTTTCTGCCACTGTCACACAGCACCAGGTGTTGGTGTTTCCACATGCGGGGAAAAAAAAAAAAAA
>VZRR01006548.1:774782-871548 GCA_013398015.1 Oreocharis arfaki | reverse complement strand
CCCCCCCAAAAAAAAAACCCACCGAAAACAAACATCTTAACAAAAACAAACAAACAAACAAACAAACCCCACACCAACCTCTGCATGTTCAGAGAATGCTGTAAAATACCTACATGTTTGAAAGTAGGAAGTTTTAAATACATATTTTTTTAAAACAAAATTGGCAATGGCAACTACTTAAAACTGTTACCACTGTATTACATAAACACAGAGACAGAAGTGAGTTTAGGTTTTATAATTCCTTCTCCCTTCAAACTTTTAAAAGACAAAACATCTTTGGTGTATGGGAAATGCCAGCTCTGGTATTCTACTGTTACACTTACTGCAGAAATTTTCCCCTTCCTTCCTTGCTCTGCTTTTGTTAGCTCCAAATTGAAATGCAAAAGAATATCACAATAGGCCAGAGCTCAGTATATTAGGTCTTTCAGTTTATAGCATAGAGCCCGTCAATTAGCAGTAGCAGTTGTTATGGGGAAGCAGCTTTCCTCTGAAAGACAGTACGAGTACTCTACCCTCAGGAAAAGGGTCCCTCTCTTATTTATGCTAATAGTCATGCTTCAATTGCTCCACGCCTCTCCCAGAATGACTCAGATAAATTACACCGGCAAACAGACATTTACTCTTCCACCACAAAGCTAGAAACTTGAAAAGATATTTAGCCTCCTGGGAGCCTGGAGGAAAATACAGCCGTTAAGTCACAACTGTCAGAAAAGGCACACGAGATAAATCATGCTCGAGGTCGACATATGCATCCCCTGCAACTGCCTGACATACCCCAGATATTTCAGGCTTTCCCCCTTATTTATCTAATATATAGAAAATACTAAATGAAATTGCATTTATTAGGCATTTTCCTCTAGGAAATAATTCCCACATAGTTTTAAGTAAGAGGAACATATTAAAGGAACATGCTTTAATTAAAGGATAGAATGACTCAGGGTTTCATTAGTCAGATGTGCAGGCTTTCATGTTCAAGCTACTGGTTACCAGCTGAGAGGACACCAACTCAGAGATGTGCCATCCAACAAATTAATTGTCAGAGGCTGTGTAAAATCACAGAACCATAGAATGGTTTGGGTTGTAAGGGACCTTAAAGATCACCCAGTTCCTACTCTGCTGCCGTGGGCAGGGGCCCCTTCCACTGGGCCACGATGCTCAAAGCCCCCTCCAGCCTCGCCTTGAACACTTCCAGGGATGGGACATCCACCCTTCCTTTGGGCAGCCTGTTCCAGGGCCTCACCACCCTCACAGCAAAGAAATTCTTACCAATATCTAAACTAAACCTACTCTCTTTCAGTTTGAAGCCATTCTCTCATCCTGTCACTACATGATCTTGTAAAAAGTCCCTCTCCAGCTTTCCTGTAGGGCCCCCTTTAGCTACTGAAGTGCCACAATAAAGTAACCCCAGAGCCTTCTCTTCTCCAGGCTGAACAAACCCAACTCTCTCAGCATTTCTTTGTAAGAGGTGCTCCAGCCCTGTGATCATTATTTGCATCTTTCCTCTGGACCTGCTCTAACAGGTCCATGTCTTTCCTGTGCTGAGAACCCCAGAGCTGG
This sequence comes from Oreocharis arfaki, assembly GCA_013398015.1. Taxonomy (NCBI): domain Eukaryota; kingdom Metazoa; phylum Chordata; class Aves; order Passeriformes; family Paramythiidae; genus Oreocharis; species Oreocharis arfaki. The sequence goes on along the minus strand of VZRR01006548.1, from coordinate 869,991 downwards.
ACACAGCACTGCAGGTGGGGTCTCACAGGAGCGGAGCAGAGGGGCAGAATCCCTTCCCTTGACCTGCTGCCCACACTGCTTATGGTGCAGCCCAGGATACAACTGGCTTTCTGGGCTGCAAGCTCACATTGCCAGGTCATGTCCAGCCTCTCATCCACCAGCACCCCCAAGTCCTTCTTCATCTCTGCCTCTCTCACCTTATTGTGATACAAGGAGTTGCCCCAACCAAGGTGCAGCACTGGGCAAAATATGCAGGCAATTTCAGTTCCACTACAGAAAGTTGGGTATTTGTATCACAAAAAGCATCGTTAAACTTAGATGACCACACACATTTACAGCCTTCTTGACATCTTGGCAAAAGTGGAAATATAGCTTCACTCTTCACAGGCAAATGAAGCCAGATCAGCTGGATTGGCACTGAAGGCTGTCTAAGCCCTCGGAGAAGAGAGGTAAACATGGCTCAACTGCACAGGTTCTAACCTGCTTACAAGGGCTCAAACACAAACACAGGTAAACTCAGGTTGGTTCAGCCAACTCTACCAAAACTCTAGTTGCTGGTAAGTGTTTAGCAAGGGGGTGTACACCGAGGTTATACTCCAGCCTCACCCAGAGAACAAGCCACCAACAGAATGAGAACTGTTTTTGTGAGTACCTCTCCAACTGCCTGGTCCACTGATAAGGAAGCTTGTACTTCTACTACAGAAATCCATCCAGTGTATATATAATTCCTTTGAGAACTCAACTCTGGAATTGCCTACAGTCAGAATACAGAGAAAGAACAACACACTGTTATTCTTGCATTTCAGAAATAATCAGAATGCAGCTCTTGGTCAAATGCCAGCAGGAAGGCTGCACACATCAGGACACCAAACCAACACATAACAGATGCCTCGCCTGGGTAACTGGTTAAAAAAAATATTCTGCAACATGTCTGCTAGCATAAAGGGGCAGATGCATTTTTCACGGGGATCCTGAATACATACATGCTCTTAGGTAGTTTTTAGGATGAGCAGAAACTCATGTTTTAGGGAACGTCAAGAACAACAATAAAACAATACTGACTGTGTGTGACAGCCAAAGTTCTTGTGGAACTTCCAGTGAGAATTTAATGTGGTGGGGATTGCAGAAACCTGGCTAGTCACAGAGCAATTTCCTTGCAGGAAAATGCTTTGATCTTGTCAGAAAAGAAGCTGTAAGCTGGGGTCCACCCAATGCCTGCATACCAAAAGACTGGTGGCCTCTGACACCACCAGACCAAACTCTCCCAGTGCCGCTGGACAACTCAAAATTGCATCAGAGTATCTGAATACTACCCGTCTTGAAAAGATAGTGACAATCCCTGCAAGAGAGATTAGCAAAGGATTTTTCTCCAACACATCATTCTTTTGAACTTTAAAAAGTCTTTCTCCATGTAAGCAAAAACTACTTTTATTCATTCTGATGCCACGTAGGTCACAAAGAGAGCCATTTCTCTCTGAAGTGCTCGGGCATGACAGGGAGATTTGTGAAACAGTACCAGAGTGCAGGTTTGGTCACCAAGAAAGTATCAAGAGTGGCCTGCAGAATCCCCCAAAATTCTCACGACTAGAAGAAATATAAAGTCAGATTCGTTATTCTGCTAAAATCTCTGAAGAAATATTCCATATTTTAAATAATTTGTCAGTATTTACATGCATTGTAGGATGCTCTTATGTGCCTTCAAGTAATTAATACTTTTCAAAACATGTAAGGAAAAAAACCAAAAACCTAGTTAGTTCAAATGGCTTCAAATGACACCTTAAATGAAATACATGAAGGCAGAAGAAAATTATAATATTGTGAGATAACTCAACCCATGTTGGGAGGCTATACCAGAGAGTTCCAAGAGAGCAGAGAAGACACTGAAAGTGTGTCTGTATCTGTAAGAAAGCTACAAAGAGTAAATTAAATTATTTTATTAATTTGTTAACGTAAGAGTACATATAAACCATTTATATTGATTCTTGAGTGATACTGAATACCTAAGAGAACAATTCAGATTTATTGTTTAGTTTAAACTTAATTAAATTGTTTCAGTTGCATCACTTTTCCAGTTTAGAACAATCTGGTTTTAAATTATTCTTTCCACAGGGAATAGGTTAGATGAATTAATTTTCTGTTGATATTCACAGTGTTCAAAAATTCCGTATCTTCTTTCCTCAGATTAGAATCAAAAACCTGGTTTGTAGAAAAAAAAAGTCATGAGAACATTGCAAAGACAAAAGCACACATATTTGTTCAGTATTATTATTCTTTAACTTAGATGGTCTGGTTTAAGTTCTTGATATTGACGATTAATATTAATTAAATGCCCTTTTTTGTTTTAAAAGGAAGTTGTAAAAAGTTTACTATATTCATTCTTGTGAATGAAAAATATATTCATTTATTTTTAGATCACTAAGCTATAGTATTAGGAAAAGCTCAAGTCTGAAGGGAACGAATTGAAGTAGTTGAGAAAGTGACATGCAATAGTTTGCATGGATATCATTGTACCCAAAACTGTAACACACTTTATTATATGGAGCAGTCATTAACAGGATGATGAAACTGCTAATATATTCTTGAACTGCCTATTAGTAGTTCAACTGCAGTGTTTCTCAAAGGGCACTGGCTGGCCAAGCAGCTATTCCCATCACAAACATTCCTCTTGGGCACAGCCTTGGATCTCTGCTACAGTTGGTCGGTGCGGGCTCCTTTGAGCAGCACATCCCACAACACTGGCCACACCTACAGTGCCTTACAGAGTGATATGTGTTACAGCACTGGGAAACACAGTGCAGATACTCAACATTTTCTTCCAAGTGTGTAGATATCTTACTGGAGGCTGCAAAAAGTTAAAAAAGAACTAGGTACATGAAAAGTCTCCCAACACAGCAACACAAAAAATTATCAGAAGTTTGGTTTATCTGTTATTTTTACCCAATGCACAATAGTGCATTGAGCTTCAAAGCTTTGGAAGGGGTGTGGCAATGTGGAAAGAGTTAAGTGCCTTGGATTCAATCAGTAGCAGCAAGAGCTACACCACCTTTACCCCCATTTCTAAAAGCACGGGTTAACCACAGGGCAAAGAGAGGTGTGAATATAATGCAGATGGCTTGGCCTAGTAGATTTTTGAACTTACCAGTATTAAAGTTTCTTTTTCACACTGCTACTCGGAAAATAATGCCTTGGAAGTCATGTTGGGGGGGCAGGTGTGATAAAAATACTTCTGCAGCCTGATTTTAAAAATTCCTGTATATGCACTTTAAAAACCCGTTTCCATTATTTTCCAGTGAAACATTCTTAGGTGCCTTCATCTCCAGTAATATAAGAGATGAAAAACAGAAAGAAGCAAGAAAAATAAGAGAGGAAGCTACTCAGAGTCAGGCAGGAAGCTACTTCGCTGCACAGAAAATAGCCTCACCCTTTTCACTGACTTTTAGTTTATATATTTCTTTTCCTTATTTGTTTCAAGAGAGTTTCCTTCCATTTGGAGTCACAGAGCTCCCGCAAAGGCAGCTGACTGCACTTAGGTAGATAGCACTGATAAATTGCATCTTATTTTAAGTAATGGTTTATCTCAACCGAAAAGGAGTGTCCTAATCAGTCACTACCATAAATGACATAATGATAGGGAAGAAAAAGTGCCTTCAGTTTTCTGGTGTATTCCCTGATCCTGTTGGCAAGATGATGGCTTACACAGATGAAATGGATGCTTTCATGTATGTTAAAAAGGGTCACTGTAGAAAGGTGAAAAAATTTTCTCTCTAGGGGAAGCTTGTTTTACAGAAATAAGAACAAGAGGAGGAACTTCAACCCTGAGGAAGAATATGCATATAATTCCAAGAATTCATTTGAGGGATAAATCCTGAGTTTAAAACAAACCAAAACCTTTTTAGAAAAGCACCTCCAGGCTAACTGACCAAAGAAGAAATAAAAAAATGGAAATCAACTTCCTGGTTTTGTATGTCCAGCACTTTCGTATCCTTTTGTTCTTTTATGTTCTGCTTCTATTACCATAAATCACTCCTCCCTGCTACTCCTATATCTTCACTTGCCAATTTCTTATTAGTTGCCTTATTTCTTTGTTCAATGTTGGCAGTATTTTAGAAAGGTTCATTTGGATGGGATGATGTGGACTTAATCTTCAGCAGCCTTTGCTTAGGAAGAAAACTATTACTGCAAGGGTAATGCCAATGTAGTTGTAGATAGGAGCATAAAATAAGAATCCACTGAGTCTGTCTTTCCTTCTGCAACCTCACCAAAAGTAAGAGGACTTGCTCAATGACTCTAAATTAACAAACAGGGTATAAAACTTGTGAATACCACCACATTCAAAGGAAGAGACTTCAGTGATATAAGCCAGGGCCACAGGAGATAACAGGGTTTCAGTCTCTTGGGCAATTAGAGCTTCTAGCAGAAAACAATGGCTATTAGTGAGGTACAATGTGCAAAACTGCTCATCACACTTGGGAGAAAGATAGCTTGGGTCAGCTGAGTCCCAGCACTTAAAAAGCTTGTATCGTCTCAAATTATACCTCACTTTGTACATAGCTAAAATTCAACTCTTCTGTAGTTCTAAAGCCACTAATTGGCAGCAATGGAAATGCTAGGAAAGATAACAAAATAATAATGAAAAAAACTCCACCTCAGAAAAAAGTCCAGAATGAACAACAATTTGCCCTGAATGTAATGAGAAAAGCATCAGATTAAAACTGTAACTTGCCACAGCTACTCTCTAAGAAAAATGCTTTTTTAGTAATACTACTTCTGATTATTCCTCTCATTACTCATTGAACTGCTTAGATACCATGACCTAGATTGAGAAAATGGTGGCTTGCCTTCCTCACAAAAGCAGGTGTAGACACCAGAAACATTGTAAAATCTCTTAGACAGAAGGAACACTGAAATATATTAATGATTTCAAAGCCATTCTCACAGTAGCCTAAGGTCACCTATGTGAGGCATTAGCAAGAAAATCAGGTTTAATTCCAATTAGCTCAGAACAGGGATGTGATCAGCCAGAATCAAGTCCAAAAATCCCGAAAGTGTCCTAACCATTATGGAGCTCTAGCCACGTAGCTAGTCCTAACTGACCCTGTTCTGGTAATATTGGAGCTAGAATTTGCTAACCTGCAGAAAGATTTGGTTCCTTCAACACATCATTTATGTTGGAAGCAGTATGTTGATGTGATGTCTTGTTTCTTTAGAGAGAACTAGAAGTGAAACTCCAACTTGTATGTTGTAAATTCTTAGAAAGTCATCAGTGCCAAAAGCCATATTTAGGGAATGTTAGGCACATCACTCACTTCTAGTCCTTGTTTTATTAATTCAGATACACTGTGAAGCAAGGAGTACCCTCAACAGCACAGTTTGAATTATTTTTCATATTGCTAAGGTATTATTCTAGAAAGTGACATTTCAAAAGCAGAATTAGCTGCTGATAGCCACTGGTAGAAAGGTTTATTTCTGGACAATCTTTCCAACTTTCACTTAGTCATTGCAACAGTTTTCTGCACAAGCTGAAAAAAAGCCTAAAAATTGCATTAGTTTATAAATGAGCCTTACTGTTTGGACTTGCTATTGAACCCCTCATCACAACAGCTGAGCCAGGTACAGAGCTGTTCTTATATACCTAGAGGGGCATTCCCAGGTACTGGAGCCCCCCAGACTGCAGGCCATGCTTGAAACTAGAAAATAACCTTGCTGTGGAGATTGTGTATATTTCTCAGAACAGCACACTGTGCAGGTATTAGTGAACAGCATTTCATACAATATCTTATTTTTCAGAAAAATGATTCTAGAGGCAAATCTAGACGATTTTTTGTGGAAAAGTTTACCAGAAAAAACTAGACAATAATTCTGAGGAGCTGTTACCCAAAAGGTAATTTTTTCTGGATTTTAGCCAAGCTGCATAGAAGCTCTACACTTTGAGGACAAACAATGCAGGCTAGAATATATGATTGCTGTAAGTCACTTCTTGATAAAAAGCTAAGGAGCTTTGTTTCCCAACATGACTAAAGCAGAACAGCACTGGGAAAACTGCCTCAGGAAGTCCACACACAATATAAATCATAATCAGATTTTCCATACCTTTCTAGACACAGGAACTCCTAAAATATCAAACCAATGTGACTAGAAGTTGAATGCTAAGCCAATGGATTCTGCAGGCATATTTCTCAAAACAAATCTGAACATATATCCATATTTATCTCTCTATATAGATACCTATTTTATAAGAAAATCTGAAGAACAGTATAGTCTCTTAATGAAATTTCCTGAACAAACCCAAAATGAAAGCTAAACTAATTCTCAAAAAAAGCTACACAAAACTCATCCCAATTTCCAGTAAGTAATAACAAAGATGTCTTTTTGGCTCTTGGAGCTCACTGCTCACCTCTTGGCCCTGTAAATAGTTTATTTGTACATGGACTTGTCTGGAAAGATTTCTGCTTTGGTTTATATACAGGCTAGTAATTAATATGCATAGAAGTATCTGAGTAATGCCATAGTAATGCTGTGATATGCATAAAACATTTTTGGTGATGCTCAGATATTGTGTATTACAATGAGATTATTTTTTGCTGGAGATTTGCAATATATTGTACAACATAAACACTGTTAGGATATTGCATTAACATTTTTTCTCATCCAGCTTTTTCTTCATCATATATTGCACCTCTCTAACAAAGTACTTGAAAAATTATTTCACACCCAACACCTATATTGCACACTAACAGGTAGCATTTTTGCCCTACATTTTTCAAGGAGTATCTCCTCATGCACTTTGAATTAAACAGCCTGATGCAGGGTCCATGGTATAAACAGGAGTCTTTGCATGGACTTCAATGAATTAAGGAACAGCATTTGAGATGGAAATATAAAATCTCTTTGAGGGTTGTACAAAAGTGCTACCCTCAAAAATATCTTTTGTCTGTTGCCAATGTTAAGGATTTCAAATCAGTGATCGTTATTAGCAGACATCACTATCACGATTAGATTCTTCCTGTAACCTTCTCTGAATTTAAATTACATGACTTGACTCACTGATCCCCAAGAAAGCAAAAAGAGCTCAAACCTTGATTTACACAATAGAACTTGGATCCCAGGAAACATGTCTCCCATCATGCATTCCATTCAGAATTTCAACATCATCTTCTGCTATTGTAAAATCAAACACCTGCGGGAATGCATATACAGTTAACATCATGAACACAGAGAGAATGAACAACCTGATATATATTCTAGTGTTTAACTGACTAAAATTCATTTAAATGTGGGGCTGAATTTTTATGTATTTTTCCTTCGGAAAATTCTTCTTATGGTTTGTCATAGAAAAATACTCCATCAAGGTGACAGGCTCCACTGGGTGTTTTGCTCCTTTAGTGACTCAATTTTTATTTGTAGACTATGTTAAGATGGTTTCATAGTACTCGGGCCTCAGGCAAGGGTCCAAGACAAGAGTGCTATCAAAACTGGTTCTGACAGCACTCTCTATTGTCATTGCTAGAGGTGTAGGTATACCCTGATAGCAATCTCTTCGGAAGAATGAGCTCAGTATTTCACTTACATCCCAAAGTTCAGTTTAGAGTGTTATAGTTCTCTTTCTAAGAACTTTAGACAAAGAGAATTATTAGAAGGTATCAGGACATCCACAAAGCTAGCAAACCAAAGGCCGTGCCTATCTTTTCTATGACTCTACTTTGACAAAACTTTTACAAATCAGCTTAATACAGAAAGAGTGCTACAGTGCCTCAGTACTAACTCAAACTTGAAAGCAATCACCTGTCTTCAGACACAGGTTCTTACAGCCACTGACTTCTCCTGTGGCCAGACCTGCAATGTGAATGATGGTGTCAGTGCTTTCTTAGCAGGTGCCTCATAGAGACATTATCCTCAGGAAGTTGCTTCTGTTCTCTTTGTCAGAGCTCCTCCATGCTCAATAAAAAGATTCTGTGGAGCCTGAACTGTAGCCAAATGAGCTCCTCCCATCCTGCATTATCCAGCAACCACTGTTTTCTGGAATGATCCTTGTAGTCAAATCTCAGTGCTCTCTCAACCCTTTTAAGCTTAAACCAGGGACCAGTCACAGAACTAGAAACCCTATAAATTATATACTGAGGGTTTAATGAGGACCAACTTGACCAGAAGTGGTAGAGACTTAGGCCAACACAGAAACATGAGGGAAAGAAAAAAAAGAGAGATGTGATAAACAACTGGGCCAGTTCCTTCCTCTCTCCATCTTAAGTGTTTTAAGTTTGGAGTTAACACATTCTCTCAGTTGTGTGAAATGAATTGGTGGTGCCATAGAGTAAACTGTAAATAATAAAATTAATCTGGATTTAAAACATCACCAGGGAAAATAAAAGTATAAGGAAGGATTTTTCAGCTGGTTTTGTTCCCTGATCTGGTTCCCAATACAGTACCACAAGCAGCTGTGCTTGTACCACAGAAGGCAGTGTGTATGTCAGAATAAACAGTCAAGGCAGGAGCTATATAAACAGGCATGGCCACCAGCAGAAATCCTCATTACATGTATATTGATTTACACCTACACACACATACACAAAGAAGTATAAAAATAGCAGACAGAAGTTTCCTGTCTTCTTGCAAAGTTTCTTCCTGATTTGCCAAAACAGTTCGTACCCCTGTGATATTTTTGGAAATAACAATAAGTTGTGGCTTTGCCTCCCCTAAAGAAAGAACACTTTCAGATTAGAGAAATAGAGAGACAAAGAAATTAATGAATTAAAACTATTTGGTATGAGAAGGAAATTTTAAAAAGGTGCGGGGGAGGAATCATGCTGCCAGTTCTCATTCATTCCCACTTTTCTTTGTCCAGCCCCTTCATGCTGGGACCTTTTCTACAGGTTGAGTAGAAGGAGAAGGTAGGGGAAGAGTCAGCTCTGGCAGGACTGTGATTTCCTTGGAAGGTCTCCATCTTGGAGAGCTATCCCCAAGTTAAAAGCTTTCATAAAACTGTTATGCATAGCATCCAAACTTGACCTACGTGCCCATCACAAAAAGAACGTAACCATAACCAGATTAGGATGTTCTACAACCAGACAAGTATAAATAGAACTATTAATAACAAAAGTCAACTACAAAAGGTCTTCTATGGATTTTTCTTTATACACAGTGATTAGTTCTCCAGTTCTTTTCTGACATTTGTGAGTTATGGTTTTTTCCTACATTGTGGTCATTTTGTGGTACCATCATTTGCCAATTTTGACTGAGTTACCCCCAAATAGAACTGGGAAGGAAAACAGGAAGGCAAACCAAAATATGAAAAACTCTTACCTGGATGTTAGTCAGACTTGAGTGCATAACCAAATCTTACCTTGCAGTTTTCCTCTATGCGTTCTGCTTTTGTTGACTTTGGAATAGTGACAATCCCATTCTGAAAAGAATAATGCTTCTCATCATTAAAATCTGCAGTTTTTAAGAAAGTTATCTGTCTTCAAAACATTACAATAAATACCTCACATCTTCTGAGGTTTTAATTTCATTTTCTAGGAAACACTGACGTTTCTCTATGCCATTTGCACCTGCAGTTCTGTTCACTGTCTTGTCTTCCAACACACATTCCATGGTTTCTATCAACTTAATACACTATTCCACTGCTTAGTATTTTGTATTGAGTGACAGAAATGGAATGATGAGGGATACTGCTTATAACATTTACTTTGGAAACATCTCTTATTGGTGGTTCTTATTATCTACAACCAGATTATTTAAAATAATTAATATTTGAAATACTGGCATGATTTGTGAACTGCATTCTAAATTTCCAGTACAGCCATCAGTTCACACAATATCAACATACTGAAAGCAGAAATACCTTCTCTATAAATTCTGTTTTGATGCACAAACCTCAAACTTTTTGCATTTTTTTTCCTGAGAAAGAAGACACATTTTTATTACCACCCTCCAATACCTGAATGCTCCAGCGTATGCAAATCTGTGCTGGAGTTCTGCCATACTTCTTTGCCAGCTGAATTACAGTAGGATGAGTGAGTGCTTCACCTTTGGCTAAAGGACAGTAGCCTTCAAAAACAATATCTCTTCTCCTACAATAATCAACCAGCTCCTGAGGTCTTTGGAAAGGGTGGTATTCAACCTTAGATGAATAGAAATAAACTTTTAGTAAAAACCCTGAGAGTACATTTCATAGAAAACATCAATAAAAATGAAAATATTTTTTCTCTTGTTTTAAAAATAGAACATGGATGAAATCATGGCTTCTGGGAAGGAGGTGTAAGGTATTAGTTTTAGAAGACATGTGAAGGGTATTAATCAACAAGTATTTTACCAGTAATTGGCACAACAGTTAACTTAATTTATGTTTCCCTCAGAAACAAGGTGCAGTTGTCTGCCTGACCTGCAGCTGGACTTTCACTCTTGCTCTGTTTTTAAGAAATACATACAAATGCACAGTGGAAGTCAGCATCAGGTCATTTTTATTGGTGCTTTGAGACTACTTTTTCTTCCCCAAATCTATGCCCTTTCCTGTTTCTTTACTAATGATTCTTTCTAATGATCTTTGAGTTGCACAGGCAAGGGGAGGGGGCTGAGCAGGGGCTGGGTTTGCAGCGACCAACCAGAACAATTTTCTTGGGGTGAGGACCTGACCTTGGAAGCAAAGCCTGTTGGCATGGATTGCACGTGGCAAATCCTGTATTCTGTGTGTCGTGTCACCATCAGCTTATGCAGGGAAGCAATCATGCTGTGGAATGAAGTGTGAAGGAGACCCTTTGTAGGAAGGAAGATCACAAATTGCCAAGAACCAGTTAAAAGAGGAAAAGTAACAAGCTACAAAGACACAGTTGTTGGAAGCAAAAGGAAAAAGAAGTTATTGGACAGTAATGATGTCAGAGGAGAGACGTATTCTGGCATGTAGCTAAAGCCAAAAGAGAAACTCTGTAACATTCCTTATTAAGTTATTTAAATAAGTATTTCACAGTTTATATATTATAAGAAGCATACATTCCTCTGCATTTAGATGAAAGTGAGTAGTGTTTTCTTTTACAAAATACATAATCATGTGATGTATTTTTGTGACTGCTCATCACCATTGTTCCAGGGATCGAACTGTTGCGCATTTTGAAGAAAAATACTCTTCTGAGCAATTACCTCAACACGTGGAATCTGGAAAATTTCTTCTGCCACAAAGAGGACAAATGAACATTTCCTGTTTCTCATCTTTAGTACATGTTGTCTTTTTAGACAACAATAGTCAGGAACAATAGGCTGGCAGTCATTCAACATGAGCTAAGAAAAAACTGTGCCCCTGGAAGGCTGGGCTGAGTCAGCCTAAAGCTGCTATGATCTAAATTACTAGGTGGACTCGAGAACAAGGTTCAAGCAGCAGACATCCATGTCTTCAACCTTTGATGTTTCTTGACCTTTGAGTACCCTTTGTATTTCATGTTTAAATGTGTAAGAGCAGTGCTTAGGTCATACAGTTATTCACTTGTTTGCACCTGAGCTGAATACAAATTATCGTATCTATGCAAAACTATGAGGGGAGAAAAGAAACAGCAAGCAGGGTGTATTACTGGATTATTACAAGAGTAGTAAGCAATTTTAGCAGATGTTCTTTATACTAAGTATAGCAAATAACGTAGCTCAAGAAATATTAAATAAAGAATTATGTATTTAGGATCAAATGCTGAAACATCTGCAGTGCCTCTACGGCATCATGTGACTTATTCAGCATTTATTACTAATTAAACTGCAAGCAGACTTTACCTGCTGGTCTAGTAAGATTCCAGGCAGCGCAGGTCCACGTTATACCAGAAATGTTTAAATCAAGAGCAGTATGCTGAGATATCACCTGCCTGCTTCACAAGCAGAATACATAGCAACAACTACTTCCCACCTGAAAAGATCATATTTTGTGCCTTTCACTGAATCAAAAGACTCCCAAATGTTGTGATTCAGATTTTGACACATGGAGTAATGTGTTTCTAGAAGCAAGTATTTTTCTTCTTAGAGATATTACTAAAATTATCAAATGCAAAAAATAAATTTAATTTTTTTAAATGAAAACGTTCTGGAAGGTTCTAGCAGTATCTGAATGCAAGGGACTAGGATCCTGAGCTACAAGAGGCATAAGGTGAGTGGTCAACTTTGTTTCCCCTCAAAATAACAATTCCTACTTCCTGCCTTGCCCCACCCTTGCTATTTTCGTCACCAGACTTCTCTCAGGCGAGGGCTGTCTGTCACATGATGGCACAGGAAGATCTTGATCTTTTCTGGCTCTCTACCCTGATTGATTGGCATGTAAAAACTGGCATCTGTTTAATAGAACAGTTTGCAGTTCACATTACAGAACTTCACAGCTGCTACTTGCTCAGCCACAGGGGACCTCCCAACTAAAGTGCTGGTTTTTTACAACAGTCATAGCAAATGGGGGAAAGTTGAGCCTAATAACAATCCTGACACATGGCCCTAGAAAGTCATACCTCAGATGATGGTGCACAAAGGCCTTACTCTTTCCACCCTGCTGTGGTCCTTCTCACATGATAAAGTTTCTGCACATCTGGAATTCAGTAATTTTCTCAATGGGAATGCTGTCTTACAATTACTTCTTTTTATGAAACTGAAATACAAGCCTATAAATACTTCCTATATAGAGGAACAGCTCAGGTGAGTTTATGTACAAAGGGGTTGTTTTCTAATGTCTCATATACATTTCTACCTTGTATGAATTTACACAATACAGCTCAGTATTAATGGCAATATCAATAACATAACTAAGTCTCTCTGAGGTCATGACACAGTAATTTGCACTTCTCCAAGACTGGAAAAATATTGATGAGCATTCCTACATGGAATTCAGGGAGGAAAAGTTTATATTTGGGTTCAGTGCATCTCTTTAGTAAATGAAACATATATATTTATTAAATACTTGTAAAATGTATTTTTTTCCCATAATGACAGGCCTATGAGCCTTCAGAGAGACTTCAAAGATTTCTTTAGGCATAAATCCAAACTTCCTACCGCCAGGTCAATTATGAAGTCTGGCACACAAACCTGGAACTTCTAGGTTGTAAGTTTCACTCTATATGATGCTAGAATAAAGTACCATCACTTTACAGTGTTTACCAGTACTTTTAATAGCATATTGAAATGTTAAAAAGTGCTTGCTTATTAATAAATAACTTAGCAATACCATATTCTTGAAAAGACAGGCCTTTCCTACTTCTCTAAAAGACATGACAATTCTGGTTATTTTCCAGGACCTGAGAAGAAAGGCAGTAGTTAAAACTTCGTTTGTAAAGTCGAAGTTTTGCTTACTTCTCCTGCCTTCCTCATTTCTCCTCTTCACAGAAGAAAACCCCCGGCTTTCAATTTTAACATCAAAAGGACTGTTGTCATTGTAAGAACATCCTGAATTCTAAAATGGAAGTGGTTTTTCTCCACTCGTTTATTCGATATTTAGACTTTTTAGACAATGACTATTTGCAAATGTTTTGCATTTAATAAGTCCTTGAAAGAGCACATATTTTATGCATCAATATAGCAAAAATACCTGTATTATAAATTGTGGACAGTGAAATAAGAACTCAGTACAGCATCTCCAGTTCCAATTTGAATTTAGAAATTTATTGTTTATTTGATGGTGCTTAAGTAGTCTCACCATCAGACTCAGTAGCTCTCTAAGTAAGAAACAGAATAAATACCTTTTTTGAGGATAATCTGAAGTATAGTTTATAAGATTCCTTTAACTCTAGAAAAGTATAAATTAATGCTATAAGAAAATTGTTCAAGGTGGAGCACTTTGCAGTGGTATGGGTAATTCACTGTTGGATTTTGTTTTCAATTCAGAACAATGCCATGTAGCACCTCAAAGAAATGACTAGCAGGGGCCGTCTCCCACCCCTCAGTATCATCTCCACCTCAACTTTTTGTCTCCTCTTTTTCAGCCTCAGAAAAAGTTTTGTCAAATAGCACCAAGAAACAGCTTGTCTCCATGAAACAGTACCACTGAAACAATATGACTGGTAACATTTTGACACTGTGGGTAAGAAGAAATTTCAAAACAAAATCACCATTTTTTCCTTGCAGTGACTTAGTAGAACACTGAAAAGCTACTATCATTTAACAGGCAGTAACTACTCATGCCAAACTCTAGTAAGTCTTTGTAGATGTGTATTTCTTGAACCTTGGTAAAGTCACCAATTATTAAACAGTCAAGAACCTGCCCACCTTAACATATATTTCAATAGTTTATTTTGAATAACTGAATTTAAATATTTTATATGGTTTTATGCTAATTTAGTATTACTTAATTGTCCTTTAGTAACCTTTAGTTGAGTGGACAGCTAAAATCAGAGTTGTTTGGTTGTGACAGTCACACTCTGAGCAACATTTTTATGGCTGTTAATGACATTAAACCATTAACAGCTGCCAGAAATCCTGACCACCTGTACAAAGGGGAAAAGCCTGTGCCTGCACTCCATCCACTTCAGTTCCCACATCTCTGTCAGTGTAAGCACACTTTCTCTGGCAGGAGGTGGAAGGAACGGAGCATGAACTTCCAGCACAGCTGTAGGCAGAAACCTGCAACAAGGGAACATTTGTGGAGCATCCTGGCAGCCTGCCGGCACGTAGGTGGCCATCCCAGATCTGCCTAGGGCAGCAAAAAACATTTTGCCAGGGCTGTCACAGCACCTGCCTGAACGAGGAGCTCACTGAATTTATGTGAAATAGGAAATGAGGGGGGAGCAAGGGAAAGGGCACCCTTGCATGGATCTGTAATTAACTGAGGCTTTCAGTGTTGCTTACGGGAGTACAAAAGTATCTGAACACAGGCTTTCCAAAAACTTGTTCACTCTGAAGATGCTAAATGTTCTGTGATTCTTCAATTTTACTTCTAAACTGTTTTATCATCAGTAAACTGTCACAGGGACCATTTGTTTGTCTTAAACCCAGACACAGACAAGTAGCCTGGGAGAAACTGGGTGGGGAAAATAGGAGGAAGGACTTCCCTACCCTTCGGGTCATCTTCCTGAATGGTTTTCAACATGTGAATAGAAATGAAAGAAGAAATTGTATGATGAAGGCAATAGTTTGGGTGTAGCCTTTCATGCATACGAGTGAGAAGGAGGTTGCTAACCAAAAAAACCAAAGTAAAAACGCAAACCCAGATACTTTAAATACATTTATCCACTCACCTGATTAACATGTGGAGTAATCACACAGTCCTCCTTTAGTTGCTCAAGATGGCTGATAAGAAAATTGCTTACGCCAATTGATTTACACAAACCTAAAGAAAAACAGAACAAGAAAAAGTTTTGGGACAATCCTAACCGCTTAGGTGGATGATTTGAAAAATATCACTTTGAAGAGACAAAATGATTTTTCACATCATTTCTGTAGAGTTAAATACTGCAAAGAAACACATAAAACCAGCACTGAAATCTAGTTTGACAGTGTTATCTGAAAGCGTAGCTCTGTCACAGTCACATTAGGAAATCATTTTATAATCTAAACACACTGGAAACTCCCCAGTGTATAAAAACTCCAGGCTAAATTCTGGGAAAGGCTAGTGTAGTATAAGCAAAGAACAATTGGACTCCACCAGAATGAAAAGAAGGAAATGGTATTCCAAGCCACTTGCCAAAACTAAAGGAAAGTGGAACATTTGCTGAAGGCTAATAAGGTGTGAGCAATACAACCCAAGGACATGCAGCCCAAATGAAACCATATCACACTGCCTATATTTCTCTTAGATCATTACAAGATGTTACATAACACTCAGTGTAAAATCTTCAATTAAATGAGCAGTATCTAGCAAGAACCATGAAGCTTAAAAATGTAGCTAGATTTCTCAGCTCCTGTTGACAAGCTAATGAAGTTAAATGGGACCTGGGTGATATGAAGGCTGTTTTTTAAATAAACCTCAAGTGTGCATGCATGTGTTTAAACTAAGAGCTGACAGTCCTGAAATCAGATGTCGTCCTTCAAACCTCAGATGTGATAAAGGCCAACTCCCAGTCTTGGCCTGCCACCACCCCCCAGCCCTGACTGGTCTGGGAGAGTTTGGTCCTTCTGCTGTGCTAAACACAGCTGGCACGGAAGGCAGCTGGGGCTAGGCTGTGGGGTCTCCTTAGGCTGTGCCTTCTGTGGACCACGACTCAGATTAATTTCTTCAGTATGTGAACTTGGTTTGGATTGACTTGAGCTGCACTTCAGTTTGTTAATCTACAGATGAAAAGTCTGTCTCTGTGTGTGAACACAGAAATCTGATCACCATTGTTAATCCAGTATTTATTTGAGCTGACCAATTCTATAACATGCATAGACGTGTGCATATCTATATAAAAGGAAAGAAATTACATTTTTCTAGTCCTCTATGAAATTCTGTAAGGGAAGTTACAGTTTACTGCTAATTCTTATAAACAGATTGTTAAAGTCCTAAAAAAAAAAAAATCAGCTTTCACATATTTTAGCAGCATAAGCTAAAGCATGAGCTGCTCTGCAGCAAAACCTGCACACACACTATCACTTTTTAATGTGGCTTCTTTCGTGGAATGGCAAATGAAGAAAAATGTATTAACATCTAATGTGCCAGACGTCTTTCCCTTACAGAAATTATCAATGTTCAAGATGTATAACATAATTAGGTTAAAACATGCACAATAGTGATTTACATAATTTGTATGTAATCTGTCAGAAGGAGCAAAAGCCGAGCTTTTGACAAACAACCCTGGAGTGTCAACACTAATAAATCATTATGCCACAGCAGTCAGAAAAACACAGTTTTAACACAGTGGTGAACCAAAATATTATACACTATTGTTGAAAGCTAAGGAGTTACAAAAAACATGCCATTATTGCCCTTGAAGAATAAAGCTTTCATTTCAGGTTGAAATAAAACAAAATTCAGTCTCAGACAAGAAATAGTATATTTCCACAAAAAGCTTCCATTTTTTCCCCCTACAGTATACTCTAAGATGTTTTGCTTCAAGCATATTTCTCATAGGAGGCTTTGAAGTCTGTTCCATCGTGTTAGATTTTCCATCAAGAAATTTCAGGTCAGTTATGTTTGCATTAAAAGTCATCTGAGCCATACCTACTAAAATCAGTATTACAGCACTCATGTGTTTAGAGTGATGTCCCACAGAGAAAGCTTAATTCAAAACTGCCAAGAAAGTAAACATTTTCCCAGAAAACAGAAAGAATTAGAATTTCAATGCTTTTGCAGAACCAGTGTTTTCTTAAGGGAAATCTTTTTTAAAGAACATTTTTTTTTTAAGGGAATACAATTAAAACATTTCACTTTCATTAAATATACATACTTAGTTTGGGTAAAGTTAGAACCCTTCAGTTCAACTCCATTGCATTGGTGTTAGTTACAGGTTAATACATGACAGTTAAAGCATTTTGGCTTTTGCATTAAATTACAATATAAAATACAAAAAATATTAAAACAATTGCACAGTCTAACTGTATCAAAAAATCTTATTTCAATGCATGGTGGAAACATGAATTCAAAATACTGGAACTTCCTGAAAAATAGAGCCTGAATTTGAACACTCAATGGATCCCTACTCTAGAGAATTGCTTCCATTTGCCTGATAGAAGATTAACACAGTTGCTCTGCATTGTCCAAATCTCAGAAAGACTGCCTTTAAGAGGAAGATTATACAGAATTATTTCCACATTTACATCTTCTGTATTAATTCCTAAGAATGAAGATTTACAAAAACATGGATATGAAACAGAAGGTCTGGTTAGCTCCTGGGCCTTATCTGACAAATTGACACTTGTGACTTTGTCTATCAAACAAGATCCATGAAATCATAGCAACAGTAAAAATAAAAAACCTGCATATTGAGATGCTTGTGTAAAACGGTCCTGACTCATTGCCTTGAAATAACCTGGGAGATGCAGGGGCCACATAATTTCCTTATACTTCCTCTCTCGTGGATGGGTAAGTTCCCCAGAGCTCCTGCCATGGGTCTCAAAAACACCAGAATGCTCTTGAAAATGGGGGCAGGCTTTTTTTTTTTTTTTCCTTTTTTTGGGGGGGTGAGGGGGGTTTGTTTTGTTTCATTTCAATTTAATTCCTGTTTAGAATGCTCAAAAATCTCATTTCAGACAATTCAGGAACAATACAGCTTGTTACAGCTGTTGTGACTGCAGGTGGTTTTAAAGTCTATTCTTCTTTTTAACTTAACCATTTTAACGAGCCCTAAAGTTCAGGTTTCCTGACATCAAAGTTTGCAATATATTAGCTATAATCCCTCTAGAAAGTACCCTTAAAATATACATTTTTTACTGTCTTATTTACAAACTCACAGAGCTTTGACTCAGGGAGAGAAAGCATCCTCCTCACCTGCTTGAGGAAATGATTGGTCTGGCCCCTATGAAGCAGATTTTGAGAAAGTGCCAGGTGCAGTAAACAAAGAGTTTGCAATTCCCCATCAGCTCCCAAAGGCTCCTGTTCTATCTTCTGAGGCTTTGTTCTATTCCTTGCGACTCTGACTTCACAGGCTCAAAGAAAAACTTAGGAACACTGCTTCTTTTATGCATGCAAAAAACTGACTGACCACAATGCTGGAACAGAAAATTTCATCCAGCTTTGAAAGCCTATCATGAAACTCTGCAAGACACATCAGAAAACATATGGGCAAAATAACAATTGATTATAATGGGGAAAAAAGTAAGGATCTTTTCTATTCTACACAAAAAAATCTTGGCCCCCACCACATTGGTAATTTCACCACACCGTACTTCTCCCAGCTACTATGAAGCACTACATCATGCTAATGGACTGGTTTGCAATATAGTTGAGTATTAAGCTTAAAGCATTTTTTATTGGTACTTAGAGAATGATTGGGTATTTTTATCTTTACACAAAGTTTGATGGGTACTGTTAGTCTTGCAGCAGAAAAGCATAAATATACTGTCTTGGCACCACAACACTGTTTTAGTACAATAGCAAGCCTTATCTTTCTCTAGCACTACCACAGACTTTTATCAAACTCCTAAATACCCTCCGGAATATTAAATGTACAAAGTTCAGATCAAAAAGATTTTTTAAATTACAAAACTGGATACCAGGTTTGTTGGGCCCATTTTCCTCCCCCTCCCTGCTGCTCTACATGAGTCAGAGCAAGGGAGAATTCCCACGTCCAGTGAACAGTGCCCATTCTGTTGTATCTTCTATTCAGGCCACAGAATAAAAACACAAATGGATCTACTTTTCACAAGAGGTCAACTGCAGTCACTGTATCTTTATTAACGAAGGTTGCACAGGTTGGAAAGGTCCATATTCTCTCTGATACGCACGCTGGGTGTAAATCACGTTACTCAGAGAAACCGTACAAGATTTGATTTCAGCATAACTTGCTAAATCAAAGCTGTAGGCTGAGAGTGCCCCACATGCAGACTGAAAGCCAAAGCCTTGATAAATAAAGCAGACTACTCTTAGACAGAATCAATTGGGAATTAACTTCTAGATCTGTGAAATAACATGTGTTCCCATACCACAGGCTACAACACACAGACACCAGAAGGCTAAGTGACCCTCTCTGAGACACACAGGAAGACCGTGGCAAAACTGAAAATACACAAATTGTTCTTCCTCGTCCAAAGGATTTCTTTTTAGCCTATTCACTGCCACAGTACAGGCACTTATCTGCAATTCTGTGACCATTACTCCTGCTGCACATCACCCATGAACCATAATAAACAACAAAGAGCAGGCATGAGTAGAAGTCAAATTGTTAACTTCCTGACTGAAAACTCTTTACAAGCAGTCAGTTTCCACAACTGTTAAATGGCAACCTAAACAGCATAGTGCAGCACAGTATTGGCTTAATGCACATTGTCTCTGATGCTGGCTGCTCATTCTGACTACTTCAATGCAATGCTATCTTAGTTATGTTAGAATATTTTTCTTACAGTTGACATTACAAATGAGACCAGATAAAAAAACCCAATCCACTACATGGTACAAAATCAATTGCACTATACCTTAATTCAATAATGCCACCACACACTGTGATGTGAAAATGTGACCAAAATTATCAGCAACTCAGCTATGTGCCTAAAGACTAATAGAATATGTACCCCCAAAAGTAGCACTTTGGAGGTATTACAGAGAGCACATGGGTAAGATTCTAAATAATTTGTTCCCCCTGTAACTATGATGGCACAGTTTCCTAAACTGGGATATTTTTTGGACTTCCATACCAGAGAAGATAATGATTCCCAACTGGTATGAATAACAGCAACCTATCTGATGTTAATAAATCAATACTGATTTAAAATAGTTAAGAATCTAAGGCTTAACTTCAGCATAGGCAAAACAGATAAATTACGCCTTTTCGACAAATCATGTTAACTATTTTTTGAGACAAAAAGCTATTTTGGACAAGGTCTTTCCTTTGAAAGATATTTCAACATTGCCTTCTTCACAGAGTTCTTGTGTTCACACTAGGACCTCTTGGCACATCTGTATGGGTACACAACTGTGTACATTTGCTTTAAATCTTTTTGCTTATCTTGTTTATTTACAGTTTTGACAAAAAGGATTCACTTGCTAGCAGAAACGGCACAAACCACACACTGCAATAAGTCATAAAACAAAGTCCACTGAGGACTTATTTTACGCTTAGAATTACCCATGAAGTCCTTGACATTAAGAAAGAAAAATTAACAACACAAATGAGTATAGATGTTAATGCAAGTTTAGATTCATTCTCACTTTTACATCTGCACCAGAAGGACTTTTTCTATGGCAATTTCTTATTTTTAAATAAGATACTAAAAATATTCAATTTCTTTATGATCTTTAACATAAATAAGTGTAACATTCTTTTTTCATCTTTTTCAGTCCTTATTGCTGTCTTATCTGATGAAGAGGGTGTGGTGTAACCACTTCAACTTGCAACCACTTCCAACCCATGAAAACACATCTCTGAACTGTTTCTCATAATAACAAACCCACAAGACATCCTCATCTATGCAAACAGAATATTGTCAACAATGTGAAAAAAAAACATTTCTAGGCAAATAAGTTACTTGCTTTTTCTTATTAAAACTTCAGTGCAACTTATGAACACACATTCACGTATGACTTCTACCACCATAAACACACTTGAGGCAAACATTTTGCGGAGCTGTAACACAACAGTTTGAATTGTCAGGTGTTCATCATTTGACAATATACATATAGACTTAAAGCAGAATATGTCACCTAGCAAAGGATATGCTAGAAATTTGTGACACCTGCACAAAAACTGTATTTGGTTCAGTGAACCCTTTTCCCTCCTACTTTTAAGAACAGAGTGAAAATGGAGGAAAAAAATATGATGACTGAACTGGTCTATGCCCAACAATGAAGATGGTAAGAATATTACTAAGGTTGATTAGGTATCTTCTCTCACCTGGAATTAAAAAACTTTTTTCCAAGAACAAAGTTACATGGCTTTAATTACTGGACTAAACAATTTCTGTTCATTTCTGAGACTCTCTTCAAATCACACATATAATCATAACAAAAACATATGTTAGGACACATCAAGGAATTTCTGATGCAAGTAAGAATATTTCATGTCAGCATAAGCTGCACTGCTAAACATTAAAAAGATAAGCAAACAATTTTAGTAAAATGGCAGTGAGTTCAAGTGGGATCTGAACCCACAAAAACCACCACAGTACTACCCTTGCCAACTTCAGGCAAAAGCCCTGGCTGCAAGCCCTCATTCTTCCCAGCACTTTTAGATAGAGGGATGAGTAATCATGTGCATGTGTGTATGAAAGCTTGCCGAGATGATGAGCTAGCCACAACACCAAAATCAAGGTCGTTAAAGACACTGCTTTTGGAAAGGGTCACTTTGCTAGGAACAGCCCAATTACCAGTGAGCACATATAGTGACTATTCCCCATGTCAGAGCAGTTTGCCACCCTGCTTTCATCTGCCAGCCAACAAATGCCTATACAGGAATGTTGCAGCTGTCAAGGGAATATATGACTCAATGTATGTATCTTGGAATGGATTCTGTAGGCAGCCTGGCCTCTTTTCTGAGGTACTGGGGAAGATAATTCCACAAAAGGACAATTTTGAGACCACAAAAATTCAAACCATAGCCTTGATATTACAAGAATTCTACTGATTACAGCTGTAACAACAGAAATAACCAGTTATTATGCACAAATGTCTCACTGAACAAGTTTTAGAATTTTTTGCTCCCTTTTCCCTCAGACTGTTTATCCCATAGCTCTTTAAAGGAAAACACATATGCAGGCTATTGAACAAAGATATATGTCTAGAATTCTCTACCTCTCAGTACTGCAGTACAGATAGAATCTTCTTTACTCTGGCTGTGACCTGAGTCATCTGGCTCCTCTGAAACAGCTCCAATCAAACTGGAGCAGATTAACAAGTCAGGGAAGATTAAAATTATTTATAAAATTATTTAATAGCATTTAAAGAAACTAATTCTTAAAACTATGTTGTCCTCAGCTAGTAGAAATCAGTTTAGCAACAAGATCTTTTCTGCTGTGAATAGAGACCTATCAGTTTGGTCTATCAGAAGTCACACAGGATTTTTTTATTGGCAGTTTTTAGTGCAGGTAAACACTATCCTAATTCCATTCCAAATCCTTTACTTTATACTTTCAAGTACCTACTAACATTTTCTAAAACCAGTAAAGAAAATAATAATTCTCCTTTCCCATTCACTTGTTCCTAATTCTCAACAAAAAGAAGTTGCAATGGCTGATCCGTAGAAGGTCCTCAGGAGTCGTTCATTAAAAAAATCTTCTGATCACTGGGGCTGAATACCAAGACCAGGTGCAGAATTCTGATCCCTGAGCTACTGTAAGAGTTGGCACAATTCCCTCTGGAAGCAAGGTCAGGCCTAAATGCATGCAAATCTCAAGGTCTGAAGACATATGGAAGACAGCAGACTGTAGGACAAAACAGAAATCTCTGCTCTGAATTCTTTCTTAACCAGCACATGAATGTCTCAGGAATAAAGCAGTGTTGTAATTCATCTGTATGACAAATAAGCATTCTACTACTTTCTGTATGATTTGGGGAAATGCATATAAAATTTGTCAGTTTGGTTCATGTCATGGAATGATACAACTGCTATAGGTTGGGAGATCACCGTAAATATCTATCTACCTTTGCTGACCAGAACTGTACCACATTTTTCCCTGGAATGATATTTATAGAAATCAGTAAATTTAATATAGACAGACTTGGCTCTGTCTACACAACAGGAATACTACAAAAACAAACTAAAAGTATAATCTTGCTTTTGTAGCAAAGAAAAGATAGAGGGTATAAATATACAAATTTCAGGTTAAAGAGGGAAAGATGCTGGTAGAACATTTAATGGACTCTAAGAAACCTGCTGAAGAATTAAGCAATGAGAAAAGATGAGTATGTTTAGCCAAAGACTCTCTAGCTCAAGGGCAAATCAGAAAGACACAGGACCTTGTTCTAGATGCAATTCAGAAGGATTAAAACACCTGAAGAAGGTAAAACTTCCAGGGTGTGTTATTTTAACACAGATAATTAATGTAGTACGTCATACTGTTACAGTAAAAGACAACATTGGCTTTAGAATCCCTAGGAGTGTTTTTGGGCATGCTCTCATTATCTGCCCTGATATCTCTTAGGATTCTGGGAAATTGTTTTTAACCTGAAGTGCGATCTTGAGACAGCTGCTCAGGCAGCTTAGGCAGTCGAACAGTGGATTCAAGCACAAGGGAGAGTTCTAAAATATGAAACTTTCTTTCAAGTGTTCCTGAGACTCCAGCCTTGGGGCAGTAACCAGATTCCATTTCATTCCCAAAGTACGTCGGATCCAAGCAGTGCAGCCCAAAACTTCAGTATGGTGAGCAATCAGCTGGAGAGGGTAACCAAATACCCAACAAACACTATTCAGATTCTCATTTTAAATCATTCATATTTCCAGTTCACATCATATCAGGACAAAAGAGTCTTTCACAAAACGCTAACCTCAAGTTCCTTTTGATGAAATACAAAAACAGTGGTAAGCCAGGGCAGGGATTTTTCAGTGATAGCAAAAGATCTCTCTTGTCACTTGAAACGACTATTTTCTATTTACAATCATATTCTGATGTTACAGCTCAACTCCAAACCTTCATTAGGAGTATATATATAAGAAGCTCTACTAAGCAGCTATGGATTAAGAAACAGTAAACTTAAGGATGTCCACACATCTCAATGAATGCACATCTACCAATTCCACACCAAGTTCATTGGCACCTGCTGCATTCAAATAGCAATAAACTTGAACAATAAATCCTCTACAGCCAGAGGTACTTAGGAGTTTATGAAAATCAGACTCATTAGAGTATGATTCTTAACTCTTTATGTAAGTTTTCTGCTTCCTAAAATATTTATTTTAATAATTCTGACAAATATTCATATTTTTTTAACACTTGTTCCACAAAGTTTCTATTATTTGGGGACAGGGTCTTCTAAATTAGTGCAGACTGACCTGGACTGGGCAGAGACCAAGAACCTCTGTCTCTCCTCAGTTAGCTGGGTGGGAAAACACTTGAGGCCAGAGCCCTGCAAGTTGTGTTACTGCAGCACTGTGTCCCAGCAGCTCTGTGTGGGCTCTCAGATGAACCTGAATCAATCTTTGTAGGCATAACTTAAAAAAATTCTCTCAGGGCTATGAATATAGATGGAGTTGGTATTTTGCTTGTGTCAACTTTTGACCAATGTGACCAATCTAAAAGTTAATAGAATCTTTAAAAAAAAACCTCCATTATAAACTTTTACAGTTTTGAGTACTAACAGTTTATTTACTCTCTTTCTAGTGTACTTGATAATAATAATAGATTATTAGTAATTTACATTACTTTAAAAAAATGTTTCTTGCCCCAGGTAGGTGGCATTTTGCAGAATAAATATTAATCTGGATTTAAACTGAAGAATGAGATTTACATATATGTGCATTCAAACTATCTGTGAATACAGAGAAGTGATTCAAGAAATTCTTGGTAACTTCAACCAGATCAAAGACTTAGTCAATACTGACACCTTTTAACCATCTCACACAACTCTTGCAGATAGTTTCACAACACAAACCAATTTGCTTTCTACAGAGGACAGTGGTTATTATCTCTGCACTTTCTCATACTTTTCTTGTCCATACTCTTCAGGATGGACACAGCTATCTACTAAACCCACTACCAAGATAAATAATTTCAATATTACCTTTGTGAATTGACTGCAGAAGCAAATTATTTGTTTAAAACGTCAATCCTTGAATGTGAAGCATTTAGTTTCTAATATTTTTTTACAGAATAAACATTTCCAAAAAAAAAAAAGTTTACAGAATTCCAAACAGGAACCAATGACTACCTGAACTAATGTCAAGTTCAGAGTAGACAAAGAACTCACTTGTTCATAGAACTTATAATTTCATCCTCTAATAAAGGAAGATTTTATTCTTTTCCCCAAGTAAGGATTTTGACCAAATCCTACGTTCAATTCAAACCAAGGCAAACATGTTGCTCACATAACACATAGGAAGTCACAAAGATATGCAGCAAGTGTTTAATCTTCAGTGGAAAATCTAGTGGTTAACCATGCAAACCAATTATTTAACATTTTGCTCAGGAATCACTGCATTTCCAACTCCAGAGTGGTTAACATCCGCGAGTCATTTCAGGAACACGTACTTATGGTCAGGACATCCAGAGTCTGTATCCACTAAAGCAAAAGTGTGGAAGTTAAGGCTCTAAGGCACTTGACTCAACCAGACTATTAAATTTTCCTTCCCCTGTAAATGATCTGAGGTAATTTCAAGAACCAGAGCTGGAAAACTTATCCTCAGCTAAATGAATCATGAGTCTACAGAATACCTAAATTCCGAAAAAGACTGACGGTAGTAATACACAAATTGAAAAAAAAACCCTTGAAGAAATGCAACCACAGGAAAAATAAATGTAGCTTGGGATGTCTGTAAAGAGGTATCATACATAGGGACAAAAATCAAAAGCAACTTTTCTCTGTTTGTGAGAACAGCAATAGTATTTCCAGTGACTTAAAAGACCACCATAGTTTTTTCCATTAGGAAGATATAGAGAAAGAAGGAGTTGTGTAAGATAGGAAAGATCACAAAAATGCATGCAAAAGCAGAATAAATGGGATAGGATAGGAATAATAAGAGAATGTGAAAAATATAACCTGTTTGCAGCAAATTAGGATGGCATATCTAGGCACAAAGGGCATGCAGTAACTTAAATACACATAAGAAAAAAAACTTCACAGTGAAAAGATGAAATACCTTGTGGAATAATCCATCTTTGGATGCAAGAGTCAGTCATGCTTTGAAATACTGTCACTGAAGCATTTCTTTAAAAACTGAATGTTGTAATGTCTTATATGGCAGAAAACACTTTTAGCAACTTCCCTTATGCTCAATATAAAAAGAAAGAACAAAAGATGCATCAAAGATAATTTACTTCTGTTTTTGCAGAGCCAGAGCAAAAATAAATGAAGGATTGAAGTGTAAGAGGTGTATGGCTCTAACAAAGCTGGTAGTGACACACAGCCTGTAATTGCCATTGTACAACTCTCCTGCTACAATCACTATTTCAGTAACTCTGGGTGAGTGGAAAGACTACTTTATCCAAGAAGTCTTCTCCCCACTTGTGGAACTTCTCTGAAGCTGTAAACAGGGTGGTCCACATGGCCCAAGAACAGCACGACAGGATCTCCTCTCACACCATTTCTAATAATTCTGCATATTTCAGGAGAAAAATCCTCCTCTTCAACCTACAGTCTACTCTTCCTATTGCTATGAGCATTATCTGAAGTTTGCTGTGCACCCAAAAATCAAAGTGAGTTATCCGAACTTGAGAGAGTAGTTCCGTTCTTTGAAAATTCTTCCCAAAAGTGAGCACCAAAGAATCTGCAATTGAGTGTTTGTTCATTTAGCCATTTTATTTTGTTAACTTTTAAAACACAAATGCAGTTATAAAACACCACAGTGTATGATAAATTGGAAAATGGCATCATACAATTATAAAAAAATACCTGAAGGAGATAAAATTTGGCATGATTTATACTTAAAAAAGAGGAAGTTATTACAAAGATGTTCTGTAGTGTTCAGTGGTGTTCTGTAGTGGCACAGAGATTTCAATGAATCAGTAGATTTCCTCAAGAAAGTATGCACACCATTATTAATCTCATGGACAGAATTTGACAATGTATTATTTACAAGCAGCACCAAATTGCTAATGCTGCAATTTTCAAAGAGATTTTCATAACTTACACACCCAAATTCCACTGAAATATGAGCTTCCAGTTCAAATTAAGTTTTTGAACATCTCTCACTATGAGTTTCTCAATCCCAAATACACTATAATTCCTTCTTCTAAGATAGGTTTTGTTACTGTATCACCTTTCTCATAGAGCTCTTCCATCGCTCTCCAGGTTTCAGCTCGGATCTCTCGATTGCTTTTACCTGGAACTTGTGCATCAGGCCAGTGTATCAAATAAAGATCTAAAAAAGAAACAGAACCAGACTGCTTATTAAAGTGTCCAAGAAATAAAAATATCAAAGCACATGAGACAGCATTTTACCTCCACAATGGTCCCTAACACATCATCATCGTAATAGCTCCGATTACTACTCAGTGATCATTACTGTATCCAGCCAATTGTAAAAAATGAATTCTATAACATCACATTAACAACTAAGGGTAGCAGAACTTGCACATGTTCCACATGTTTAGGTCACTGTAATCAGAATTTTATGGTTACATATGCACTTAATAAATTTTCCACACATAACAAGCCTCATTTAAATCAAAAGGATTTTGGTCACTGGAACTATGAGTGGACCACTACTCATTAAGCGCTGCAAGTGTTCTATTTCACAGAAGATAAATACGTTTGACAGTTCTGCAGATATTTTATACAACCTCAGCAGTGGGTCTTTTTTCTTTCTAAAGAATACATCCAATTATGAATTTCCGTTGGAAACTACAGCACAGTCTATATGGAGATTTTTTGTCCAAGTTTTGTAGCAGCCTTTGTGATTTTTTTAAAACAATATTTTAAGGTGACAAAACTATGCTTTATTACATTTTTTTGCATGATTAGCACGATTTCCAACACAATTAAGATTTACTGCTGATGAAATTAACAGAGAATCATAGAACATTTTCCTAATATCCAACCTAAACCTTCCCTGACACAGCTCCATGGCATTTCCTCGGGTCACTGGTCACCAGAGAGAAGGGACCAGTGCTGCCCCTCCACTGCCCCTCATGAGGAGGCTCTTTGTGTGCTGTCTTCCTGCAAGAAAAGACTACCCTTCGACTGAAAAAGGAAACACTTCCAACATACATTGAGAAATGTACATGTACTGGACTCAAGAGTTCCAAATCAGATTTAAATTTTAAAAATGACAGGGTCTATAACTCCATTATAAGTTTGTAGACACTGGTAGACATTCTGAAGGGGAAATTTAGAGATACTTGGAAAACAATTGCATTTCTATTCAAATTCTAACTGCAGATTAAACAGGTAACTGCAGGTATCCCAGTCAAACAGGTTTTGGCCTTTGCTGCATATATTAGTCTGATGAAAAACATGAAAAGAAAGTAAATAGATGACTGAGATGCGTACCATTTTGTTTGTGCTTTATAATATTCCTTTTCTGGCAGTTCAAACAGAGTTAAGAAAAAAACCTGACTTGTTTGCAATGAGAAGGGTTTTTTGTTCTTTGAATACATCACACCATTCATTTACAGCACTTTGTGAAAATACAGATCCTCTGCCTGGTGAAAAATGAAACAATGGGAAACAACTGGAAAAAACGTCCTTTTATTCACAATTTAATGATTACACTAATGATTACTGTATCAGTGGGCTAGTATATTAGCTTTCCCCCTCTAAAAATCCAAATTCAACCTTGATTTAAGATGACAATGTAACATGAAATTCATTACAATACACCAGCTCAAATTTCGGTACATCATTGCAACACATTAAAGACAGTGCTTTACTTACCTTAAGAATCTGATTAGAACAGTACAGAATTCTGTACAGTAAAATCCATTAGAGATATAGCAAGGCAAACATTTTGTATGTGTCACAAAAATCACAAGCTACATTTGCACTGATATCAATAACCCAATTAAATACAATTTTAATCTTTTACACTTTTAAATAAATAGCTCTGACAAGCAAATAATCACTTCTATACAATCATCTGCAGCATCTGGTTTTGCGTCACATTTAAGGAGAACGCTGTTCGCTCTTTGCCCTTTTACCCATAAAATCCTCTTCCAATTCCACATGCAGTCTTATTCATCACCAATCTAGGAATAATTACTTCTTCACTAATTTCTCTGAGAAATGAAGTTGTATTTATTAAAAGTAAATACCAATACATGGCATTGGAATAAATACCAATTCTGTGACATTTAACTGAAAACTAGTATTGGGATATTGATTAAAACATTCTGTGAGGTTATGTTCAAAACTCAGGACTACTCAAATTCTGTTGCCAATAAAATTTCCACTGGTTTATATTAGACATAAACACAAGGATTAGCATTAGGAATTGCTAACATCAAGTATTTATTTTGATCCAAAATTATACATGCTACTGGACGTACTTATTGCATGGAGAGTGTCATGTTTGTATTTAAACTTTTTTGCTTGTATAAAGCAAGTGTCATATATAAATAGGTGTGAGTTACTGGTATCTGATGCCTACCTCACAGAAAAATGGAAGAATTATATATTTTAAACTGCTGCTTGCTATGTTCTCCAAACCAGACTAGTAAGAACTGCTTAACTATGCAGAAAAATGTCATTTAGCCAAAATAATCAAACTTCAGCAGAATTTCACCAGCAGTTACTTCTCCAAAAGCCTGACTAATCTGTTAGACACCACAGTTTGCAAATGCTCACAGAAATAGTTACATCATGGATTTCCACAGACACAGATGCATTGTACTCCGCTCAGGAAACTGAAACATTCTCCAAAGAAAGACTTTTAAGAGATTTGATAACTGAAAGATCTCTGGCCTTGGACATCTAAAAAATGCAACACATCCCCCTTCTCTGTATTAGTGTCTGAGGCCTCTGATGCAAACAAGATTAGCCGCTGGTCCTTTATTTTAGAAAGGTTTTGTTACTAGGTACACCATGTCCATACCATCCTATTATGCTTATTTTAATTTAGGCTTTTTCACTGAAATAAAAATTACTTTGCATTTAGAAATATGGGCATATAGGGCTAGAAAGCAATCTACTGGATCACCAAATACAGTCTTCCCGATGGCAAGAAGTATTCATTAAAGATGTGGGGCAAAGGTGCCTTATCTCACAGATAAAGAGTAGAATAGTCCTTCTGCCAGTCATGTGTAAAGCACCCCAGCACAGCTAGGATCTTACTTCTACTGCATCTGTTAGAAAACTTTCCATCACACCTGCAGGCCAATAAAAACAACAAGCACCTCACAAACCAAGGTCTGTGATTTCATCTTTATTTGTACACACATTCACACCCTACACCCACATACACATTTTCTTTAGCTTAAAATATTTTCCCTCCTGGGGTACTGGGTTTGTGAGAACACAAACACTCTTAAATTCCTTTTGGAGGCAAGAAATTAGCTTTAAATCATTGACTGAAATAGCTTAAAGTTCTAGTAATCAATAAATATATAACTTTATCACTGGAGGTTTTTAAGAACAGACTATATTTTTGTTGAGAACAAGGTTGTGCCTTGTAGCATGGGAAAGATTAATCAATATCTTGAGATGCCTTCCAATCACGTATTTTTTTAAAATAAACTTAAATTTAAAAATCCACCTTGATTCACAGTATCAGGATGTACTTGAGAAAGAAGAAAAAAATCTCCAAACATTCACAATCTGATTTTGTATTTAACAGCTCTTTAAAACATCCTTTGCAGACAGTCAGGCTGTAATGGTGCAGCAGTAAGCGAAGGCCTGAAGGTCATTAAATATCAATGCACAGTGGTGCAGGAAAACTTAAACTAACACTTGAGTTGCTTTCCCACAGACATTTAAAATAGAATGGCTTATTGCTTTAGTGGTTGCAGCACCTACAATCAACACACTTCCTCTTAACTGGAAAGTACAGGGCCATTTTACACATTTAAAAGACAACATGATGTTGTTGTGGAAATAGAAGTTTAGAATTCTATTCAAATCCCTAATACACTATTTTTTAAAAAGTCGAAATTGACTAAAACAAACCAAGTTGTATGAAAAACAAGCCCTGCCTTATAGCAAGCTTAAAAGCAAAAGTGTATTTTGCAATGTTTCCCAGCTGTCTTAATCATATTTCCTTGCTTTTCTCAGTAGTCACTGCACTTAATATTGATATGATTTATTTTTCTTTCTCACTCAACCCTTTTTGTTTTGTTTTGTGTTTCCTTCTATTGAACAAGGATCAATAACCTAGGAAACAACATACAAAGTGTTTTGAAGCAATACAGAATCTGAATTATGATAATACACTCATTTCATGTGGCTCATCTATTACAGTGAAGATGCTGATAGTACATTTGTCCAGCTCCATTAGGGGATTTGTCATAGGCCAGATCTGCCTGAATGGGACAAACTCAGAACAGCCAAAAGGAAAATAAAATTGTTTATGAATTCAGTAACCCACAAATCAGCATTCAGGAAGTTACTTTAGAAGCTGGATCTAAATCCCAAGGAATGTATTCTGCTGCTGCCAAACCTGTAAGATCTGCTGCCATTTCATATTGGTTTACTGTGACTGCTAGTTGAGGATCACATTTAGAAAATGCAAGGAGCAGAGTATCTGTTACAACCACTGCCCACAAATAATACAAATTTCCATCATGTCATGAATATATAATCTACCAACTCAAATAAAAATCCTGGAACACTGCTCTCCTAGTACCATTTGTCTGAAAAGTGTTTACTGAAAAGGCTTCATAACAACTATTTTACATGGAGCATTTTTTCTCTTAAAAAGCTGCTACTGCTTTCAATAGCTCATCTGTTTCTGGCATTCTATATACTGATAATGCACAGATTTATTAATTCCTGTTAGATTATTTCCCAGGTTTCTAATTCAGTCTTTATGGATGGACTGGGTAAGCCATAAGGACGCTCAAGAAAATTAACATGAACAAAAAGCTTAGCTGCACATTTAGCTGCCAGGGCTCCTGCAGCTTCTTCTTTTTGTACTCTTCTGAATTACTAACTTTCCCTCCAACACAGAGATCTAACATCACAGATGTATTACTTAGGATCTTTCAGTTTTCTTTATGAACTCTGTATCTTTACAGGAGATGTGAACCCCCACATACTTCATTAATGCCATAGAATGAAATCAGGAAATTCTGATTTATTCTGATCAGCATTGATTTAGGTCACTATGGCTACGTGGTTCAGGAACAGCTATAAAAATTTTTCAGACATCTCCACATCAGTGGAAGAGAGGTGAAGAAGGAGGGAAGATGGGTGAGAGTATTAAGAAAAAACAAAACAAAAATATTTTTTAAAAAAAGGAAAAATCTAGTATGGAGACAAATTGTTTAGGCAGCTGTAACATTCCTTAATTGGTCTTAATAATATGTGCACAAGAAGTCTCAGCTCTGAACACATCTGACAAACAAGTTCTGTTTATGCCATTCCAAGGATTCACTCATGTGGTGACAGCATTAGTACATTTCTTGCTCTCAGATATTCTCTTTCTTCTTTCAGGCATTTTTGCTTAGCAACAATATGTAAAATCAGTATTTTTGTGAGCATCTACTCCAATCTACTACCTGAGAAAACAAGAACAACTTACAGTACTAGAAGGAATCACTGCAAATGACTTCTTGGAAGTGAATCAAGTTTTCCTCTCATCAACATTCAGCACCAGTGCCAGAGCAAGCAGAAGAAAAAAGAAAGCAAACACAAAATATAACAAGCAGAAAACAGAGAGGAGTAATAATGTTATTTCTCAGTTTAAAGAAGGAAGTCTGGGCTTGAAACTTTGTTTATGAAAGTCTCATTTCAGTGACCTGCATTTGCACAGGACAAACAAAAAGGAATTTTAATTCATTTTGCATTAATCTGTACCTGTGGAGGAAGTTAAGGGATACATTTCCAGAAAGAATGGAGCCAAAGATGTGCATATAAGTATCTCTGTGTAACAAACACAAGTTTTTCCCTGTTCACCTTGTAAAGTACTCAAGCGAAAAAAAAAAGCCAGTGAACAGAGCACACGGCTACCATTGATATTATACATTATTAATTCAGCAAAATTCACTTCCTTATTGAAGTTTGTTTATTGCTAAAATAAGCAAATATGTTTATTTTCAGGTACCTCCTCTCCTATGACCTGTTGCAAGAATTAATTGGCATCATTACTGCATTCTGCCTGTCTAATAAGGTAATAGCAATATTACATCTTTGACTACAAGGAGTTTATGATCAGGGTAAATTTACAAATGCAGTGTTAGTTAAGCTTTAATTTCAGCTTTCTAAAGTCTTGTAGATACTTCTAACGTTCTCCCCAAAGCATATTCCATCAGACAGACCAAACCAAAGGCAGTATTCAGAATTTTAAAAAGTTAAAAGACCTACAAAGTAAGTTTTAGAACGGACTCCCATTCCTTGACAAAAAGAAAACAGACCACTGAAGAAACCAGGCACCTTTGTCACCCTGTTGCCAGTACATTATTGTGAAGTTTATGAACCCTTGTTTCATAGGTTTTGGGTGTTTTTAGCAAAATATATAAAACTCACATAATTGTTCCTCAAATAATTTTACAATAAAAAATACCTTTACAAAACATTTCCAACAAGAAAAAACTCTGTGCTCTCAATTGTACGCAGGTGAACTTCCTAGGGAACAAAGAGAACAAGAAACCTGCAAATGTGTAGGCAGAATAATAAACGTGCAAATAAAGGCAGAATTTGGTTTCTGTGACCCATCTGTACTACGTAACTGTTTTCAGAACTCATTCATCTTTGCAAGTACTCCCATGGAAGGCACAATACATGAGCTATATGGAAAGATTCATACCAAGATATTCAACACCGAGTCTTTCGCATGACTCCAAGCAGGCCTTTTTTGTGTTTTCATAGCCACAGTCACTATGCCACAGTTTGGTAGTTATCCAGAGGTCCTCTCGCTTCACACCACTCTCTCTGATGGCCCTCTGGAGGAGGGATTCACAGCCATATCTTTTTGCTGTGTCAATATGACGAATGCCACATTTCTGTAGGGCATGGACCACTGCGGCATGGCAATAGCCACCCTGGTGGGAAGTACCTAAACAACAAAAGCAGAAGTGAATTGTCAGCAGTGAATTATGAGGGGCGTATTTTATCATTGTTTTCAATTTTTCCTTCTTTTTTCTTTTTTTGATATATTAATACAAAACCTTCTTAATTAATTTTCATTTTCTAATAGTAAAGAAATGGGAACTGACTGATCTTTAGGCTTGGAAAATACACGAAGTGGGAGAAGTTGGTGCTGATCAGAAGTAACTCCATCAAAATCAAATATCAACAGCATTTAACTATAAAGAAGTGATTTAAGGAGTTAGTTGAAAATCATCAAAGAGAAAACACATACTTTATGGAAAATTAATATAGGTCTCTTTATTTTCATACAGAAGCATAAGCAGATGAAAATATTTTTAAAAACCCAAAACCAAAAACAACTTTTAAAACCATTTACTTTACAAAAAGCATATCCTGAAACTTTTACTCTGTTGAACTCCTGGTAGCTTAAAGTTATTATTGCATTGTACAATCCCAGGCTGGGCCATAATGCAGGTGCCATTTACATAATAAACTCAGCAGTAACCAAAACAATGGAATCCTACACAGGAGTTACAGAATGGGCATGCAGGGAGTTTCAGAAACAAAGTCCTGTTACTGTCATTGTGTGGGGATTCACTGGACGTGTATTTTGCATGTCAAGGGCACGGAAGGAGGAGGAGACTCAGCAGGAAAAGCAACCAGCAGGAGGACTTCAGATAAAGAACTGGTTGAGAGCAAGGAGGATGATGTTTCTACTTACCCTTTCCTGTTAGTTGTTTTTCCTGCCATGAGCCCCTCACCCATTCACCCTCACTCCACACACTTCCCACAAACAGTATTTTCTAGTTTGTTGGAGGAAATGCTCAGTCAGTTCCAGTCAGCTCCCAAGTCACCCCCTTCCAAGCTGATGAACAGTACTTAAAGGCCCTCGTGCCGTAAACAACAGGCAGCACGAAATGGCTCCGTCACCGACTTCAGAAATGGCCTTGCACAGTCCTGAACAGGCCACAGCAACAGGGCTTCAGCCACTGCTAAATCTAAATAAATGAATAAAAGACTCCAGGTCAAAGAATTATTTAAAGTGGAATTTGTATCTGCTTTTACCCTTCTCTTTCCCTCCAAACATGGTACTTATTTCTACCCCAAGCACTAATCTGCACATTATGAAATTACCCCTGCAAATGGCCACCCAGCCTGCCAGGAAAAGGCACAAATGAAAGCAAAGGTGTTGCTCCTCAGAGCTTCCTGACCCCAGTGAGGCAACAATGCCCAAGGGAGGCTGCAGGACTTTCTCACTTGTTTTAAAAACACACAACAAGGAGGAGAACTTAGAGAAGTCAAACTTGTGTGTAAGGCAAGCCAGGTTTTCCTAAATGCTTATCATTTTTGCTCCTTCCTGGTCCTAGAAGGAAAGCCAGTGAGCCTGGCTCAACACCCAAAGTTATTTAAACTAAGATATAATATGGTCTGATCTCCCACCCATACACATCAGGATCACGATATCCTGCTGATCACAACAGGACAATTTCCACTTTATATTTGAGACCAGTGAAAAGTGGAGTAGTGAATTCTTGACTTATCTTCATGGGCATTAAAGTGATGAAATTATAATACTATATTCCTATAATTTTGACATGCATATCATAAGTAATTTACTTTCCAAACATAAACAAAGTTTTTAATGTTCTAAAATGCCAGGAAAAAAATCTTTTTTTTAATAGCCACTAAATATGATCACTAATTGGCTTAATTTATGAGCCAACTAGAACTAAATGTCTCTACAACTTGCTTTACATCAAAATAACTTAAGCTAAGTCAACTTGGCTTTCAAAATAGCTATTTCAGAATCCTCATGAATGTTTAAGAATTTTGGATGACTGAAATGCTACATTACAATTATGGGCAAAGAATATACATGCAATTTTACATTATTCAAGTCCTAAAGGAATTTTATTACAGAATTATATAACTAGCATAGAAAAATTACTATACTTCTTCATAACAAACCCTTCACTTTTAATATGCTGATACTGGTGCAAAATAAATGAGGTTGTAACTATTGTGTCTGTTTCTGGCTGAATGGACATTTCTAAGCACAGAATGAATGGAGTTCATTTAGAGGTCTTGCAAATGGACTCTGACTCTTTTCATGCATAATGGATTTCAGTAAGAACATTTAGGACAAACAACTTTTTTTTTTTTTTAATTTAACCCTTTAAGTTAAAGGGAGAGAGTGGTTAAGAAAGAAAAATCAGAATAATT
The DNA here is from genome assembly GCA_013398015.1 of Oreocharis arfaki. Lineage (NCBI taxonomy): Eukaryota > Metazoa > Chordata > Aves > Passeriformes > Paramythiidae > Oreocharis > Oreocharis arfaki. The sequence goes on along the minus strand of VZRR01006548.1, from coordinate 833,426 downwards.
TTGTTATTTTTCACCATTCAGTGATGGCATGCACACTCGTTACACAAGAAATAAAGACAGCAAGATCAATCTGGAGGAAATTATCTCAATTTCTATGCGTAAAAAATGAGCTACAACAGTCCTGGTGCACTAAACAGTAATTAAAAAGAAATCAACAATTATTTAATATTACCACTTTGCAAGCCAACTTAATCATGAACAATAGGTTGATAAGCTAATTATACTACTAACATAACACTTCCAGACTTTAGAAATCACAGTTTTCTTGTGTTTACACATGTAATTAAAGAAGTTACAAGTCACAGATGCAGAAGGATGACAAAAGGTGGAGTGACTGAACTTTCTAATTTTTTGTATTAGAAATTCAAACAATGCTATTTGAACACATTAACATTCTTACAGGTTTGGGATTGCCCTTTGCTCATAGAGAGGTAATTCACACTGTACATATATATTTAAAGACAAAATCCAATCATGCATTTAAAACTAGAACGAACCTGCACCCTTTCCATCCCCTTCCTATTTCTAAAAATATTTAACAAATTTTTTTCCCTAGAATTCACTGATAAGAAATAGGAACTCCTTTCAAGAAACTATGTCAAATATAACTAAGTTTGGAAAAGCTTCCTATTTTTTAGCTAATATTTTAAATTGTTTCCTAGGGAAATAGCACTGTTACCTCACTGACTGAACTGAGCCAAATCTGCCAGATTGGAAGGCGTGCAAGACGATTAAATTCCTATGGATTTTGTGAAAAACTGGTGGTTGTAAGGGACAAGGATACTGCAGTGAAAATATGGATAGGTCAGAGGACACAAATCCATGGAAAGTAGGCTTCATTAGTTCCGCTGTTATTTTGTCACAGTTACTCATCACTTTCCTGGTACCCTGAAGAACACTGCCATCAAAACCGGAGTGAGAAAATGCTCTGACAAGCCATAAAATGATACAAAGATTATTAGAAAGGCAGAATCCTGTTCATAATACAGTTGCTACACGGGAAAAAACCCCAACATGCCAATCAGCAACACCTCCCCCAATCCCTCAAAAATAGAAAATCAGCAACATCTCCACCCCTGACACCACCAAATATGTAGAACAAGTAACAAACCACCCACTATCCCCCCTCCCAGATTTATGCACCAGCTCAGCTCTCAGCCTCATTAAACTTTCTGTTCTCCCTTGCAAAGCTGTAGAACTACAGAGAGAGATCCAAAGCACCAATAGCTTTTCAAAACAGAACCAGGATCTTTCTCTCCCTGCTTTCCCCGTCCCTTTACAGAGAAACTTCTTCATGGTCTGTGTGAAACGTGAAATGATTATTTACTTGAATATATAAAAATGTCCAGTGACATGAATAACTTTGGCTACTTGAATTCAGTGGAACAGCACTAGGAAAATTCCTGCTGGTGAAACCCCAGCCAGAATATTTAGAGATCATGTCAGAGAGTAATGATCTTCTGACACCAGTGCTAAGTTAAAAGAGTTGACAAAGAAAACACCTGCAAAAATGCCCATTCCTTGCTGATTTTTTTTATCTCCAAGTAATCACATAAGAACTCTCAAAAGCAAAAGCTCAAACATCCTTTTATCAATTTTTACACACTCATTGTGTATATTTGTTGTTGTGTACTGTAACAGGCTTGAAATACCTGATTCTATTAGTTTTATTTCTATTATTTCAACATTACATCAATACAACACATCTTATGAGTATCTTGAATTTTTTGGTGTTCATATAGTTAGATTTTCTAATTACCTTATGAGCAAATGTGATGATAAAACATAAAATGGCCATACATAATGCAAATGAACATATAACTCATTTCAAGGTTAACTGCTAATCCATTCACAAAACCACATGCCTCTTCTATGGAAAGGCTCAAGGATAGACAATCCTTACTTGCTGTCCTTGCTGTCTGTCTTACATCCTCCTCCTAATTTTGTATTCATATGATCCTCTGACAAGCTGACTCAGATTGTTAAATGGCCAAAAAAAGAGAGTACAGTTTCAGAATTATTCATGAACCTCAATAATTCCTCAGAGGGGAAAACCCACTAAATTTCAGGCAAGGGATGGAGCAAAACAAGTTCCCCCTTTGGCAGCAGCAGTTAAATAATTTGATTTAATAAATGCTTTTATTCAATTTTTTTTAAAAATAAGATCACAGTTGTGTCCTAGCCAATCAACAAATGATCAGAAAGACCTTCCCCATGAACTTGTCTCCTGGAGCCTTTCTTTGTATTGTATTCCCCAACACCATCCCTACAGCTGCTCTCAGACAAGTAGATAATGTCACGCTAACTTTCGATCCCAAGTGTTCTTACTGCCATAGTTAACTATTTGGCATAGTTTTATCTTAACAGGGTCAGTTACTCTGAAAATCCTATGTAGCATCACAGGACAAAGTATTCAAGCATCCTCTCTCTTCTGGAGCGCAGGGCTTTCCTTTGCAGCAGGTGAAATCAAAGTCAACCTCCTTACGAAGTTACTACACTCTACAATTTTCATGAGGCAACTAGAGATTATTTCAAACTAAGAGATCCAAATTTAATAACAATTACTTTTACAAAATAACTTGGATAATTTATTCAGAGTACAAGACTGGCACCTAATGTGTATATAAAATTGGGCAGCTACTCCTGAGGGAATGGAGCCTATAGAGACAATGGGCTTCTGGAAAAACTGGTAGGACACCATCAACAATAACAGAAAGACACTGAGCAGACTCCCATTATATAACCAATGGTTCTATAATTGGCCAGAACAAAAGCAGCACACAGGTTTATCTAAAACTCAGTCATTTAAAGCAAGTTTCTCTTGCCTCTGTAAAAGTTATTTGAATTATGAATGGTTTATTTTTTTTAGTATGTAAGTTTTACTTTGGTAATGCTTCTCCTTCTTATTCTTTTGTTTGTTTGCTTGTTTGTCTGCTAAATATGATGCATTGCTTAGTGCAAAGGTGTCACTCTGGGACTGTTTTTTCCCTGTACGACTCGGAACACACTAACAGAACTCAGTAACAGGAAAGAAAATAGTAAGCAAGCATGATTTTAAACTCAGCAATTCTACTCAGGCAAGTCTACACAGGCACCAAGAAACAAAATGCAGGAATACAGCCTTGCCTCAAGGCAAGACGGTAGGAGAGAGCCATTACGTGTTCATTATGTATCCAGGGAAAGGGAAGCCAGAATTGCTGGTTTTCTCTCTTCCTGAGAGGAAGGAAGAAATGGCAATGAGCCATTGTTGACAGAAGCACTCAATTCCCTCCATCCCAAAGAGACTCTGACTGCAAAGGATATTCAGATCATCTACTGGAAAATGACCACACATTTCTCTTCACTGACCCACCATCTCCTGAGAACCTTAGACAGGACTCTAGGTGCGAAAGCATCTTCTCAGAAGGTGTCTCACAGCAATCCCAGAAAGTCTGCAAGTGGCATCTGCCATCAGTGGGATGCTATTGCTCTGATATGGCACCAATTCACTTACGTATTTCTGGCAGCAGAAATAACTATCACCCCAAAAATGCAAATGTTTTTTTCAGCAATAGTAAAACAGATTTCCACTGGAAAAGTGCCAGCTATTTAAATTATTCATCTGTAGTAGTCAAATATTTTAATCATGCAGAACCTATCAATAAAATCTGGAAAGAGACCTATACATTTGAAAGGCAATTCTGAATGTGTAATTCGTGTAGAAATTTCATAAGCAGAGGAGCAGCACACATTTATTTAAATGCCTTTACAGACAGACTGCCAAATCTTGAAGCCTTTCTTTCACTCCACACTTTCCCACCACCGTGAGAACTATTTCTCATTAACAACCAAATTGGTTTCAGATGCTCTGCTATAAGATGTTACCTTAGAAACCATTTGGTAAAAGACTGTGGCTTCCTTCCATAGAAATCTCAAGCAGTGAAAAGGCAGATTTTCTGGCATAAATCAAATCCAATTTCTAGGGTTCACTAAACCTTTTCTCCTCAGAATAATGTTTTGTGACTAGATCTTAGCAGTTAATAGTGCACGAAGAATTGCTGGTGTGAACCAGTTTAAAATTATTTTCATTCTATTCTCTTTCTTAACTCAATTCAAATTACTTCCAATACTTACCATACCTTGAGAGAATCTTTAACTTCATAACTAATAAGGATATTTACTATGTACAGCAAATAAACAGACTGAATAAAACGATTATTTCCCTTCCTTTTTAAAACGTGTCCTTAGACTACTCTATCTGATAAGGATGGCGTTAATTAACTAACATCAGACATCTGGAGATACTTTACAAATGAGAAAAACACTACAAATGAGACAAACCCAATTTTTTTCTCCTCCATAAAACTTTCACAAAAAAGAACGATCAAAAGAAAATAAAATACTAAGCCCATATTCTGTACTTAATTAGAACATTATCATAATCATTCCTGCTGTGAAAGGCTGACTTAAAAATAAATTATATCAATAATTTATGATTACGCATAACCAACACATAATTATGGAGAGGAACAGCAAATTTAAGTGTAGTTGAACATGAGACCAATGATTCAAAGCCACCTGAAATACTGTAAAGATAATATTACAGGAAAAATTATACAGAGAACTGTGATTTGTAGTGACTCATAGCTTTACACAATGAAAATGTATGTACAATAATTACCACTGTGACATCCTAATTCAAGCTGATGGGTAATTTCTGACATCATACCAGTGCCCTTTACTGCAAAGTGCAATTGTGAATCATGACAGATCCTCCTCCTGCACTAGCACACGTGACAATGTGAGGTCTGAGACCCACGGTGTCCCACTGCTAACTAATTGTGTTCCTGAGCTCCAAGGACAGCAACAACCCAGCTGCCCTTTGTGCAAACTAAGCTGAACAACAAAGAATGTTTCTGATTAAACACTTATTTCTCCCTGCACGAACTTAAGAATTTAAAATGCATTTTCTAAGTTTCTGAGACAAATAACATCTCCTCTAGCCCCTCCTCTCGCACTGCACATTCAGCCTTAGAACTTCATGCATTAGAATGCAAAGCACTTTCATTCAGGCACTAAGAATGAGAAACAGACCTTAAAGTTATGAAACTGCTGCAAAGCCACAAAGATGCCTTTCCCCTTTCTCTCCCTTCTTCCCCTACAACAGGGATTTTGTATCACTCTTGGTGCTGTACTTTGCATAAACATTAGAACTGAAGAGAGCTCAGGAATGAGGACCTCCTTTCTCCCCATTTGGTGGCACAAGGAACTACTGCAATTCAGGTTACAGCAGCATGTGACATCACCATTCAATGCTGCCAAAACTATGCTAGCAAGCTCTGGCAAAGAAAAAAGGTATGATAACTAAAATCTGCTACATGAAGGCTGAAAGATAAAGTTTAGCTTTCTTTTATTTCCCCCCACAAAGTTTGGTATAACTTTTTACACTAAAAAAACATTCTGAAATACAAAAATTATATATACTGGAGCTTGCTTCTCTGCTGATTTCAAACTGTCTACAAATCGTTTGTTCTTCTCTTGGGCAATTAGGCTTGTAACATTTAAAAGTCTTAATGGCAACAGAAAAGTTAAAAGCATACACATGAAGTGCCTCTGCTTATACTGGTAAAAGTCTTAATTATTAAACAGTGGTAGAAACCTAAACTGATTTATTACTTGGACTTAGTGAAGGACATCAAAAATTCATCTGTATCACATCAGCAATACAGTGATTACCAAAAAGAATCCAGCATGAGAAAGGAAGCTATTTTTCTGCTATTAAATCACAGTTCATATGCCATAATATAAGGTAAAATCCCCAGCAAACATATAAAAAGCTGACCTCATAGATTTGTAGGTGTACAAGAGAGCAGAGACAAAGCAGCAACTTCCCTCAGAAAAAAAAAAGAGAATGTTTCTGTACTGTGTAGACTCTGATACAAGCAAAAGTTGGCCCAGCATTTTGCCCCAGATGCATTTATTAGTATCCCTTAAAACAACACTTGTACAGCATTCAGTCTTTTCTAAGGAATGAAACAGCACCAGGATGGAAAGAGGTGAAGCTGGAAGAAAACAAGGGAGGTAGGAGCTCACCAGCTTCAGTCAGGTTGGGAGAGGACACTGCTTTGTTCCACTACAAACACCCAGCTGCCTGGGATATGGCCACATTCCATACAGGAGAGAAGTTAAATACCTGGAGGCCCTCAAAGATCAAGTACAACTTCTCAAAGTCAGATCTACTGAAACAGTGGATGAATTGAGACAGAAAGATTTATAGAGGTGGCATTTTGTTCATCACAAGAGGCTATTAAGGCAACTTGGTAACCACGGGTGAGAAGCAGAGCCCCAAGAGGATAAAAAAAATGGTGGAGACATAAAACAAAGGGAAGAAATAAACAGCCAATTCTTATCACAGGATAAGATTAATAGCAGGGAGTGCCATAGGTCTTGGTACCAGGACCACTGTTCCATAAATTTCCTTAAGAACCCAAGCCATGAAGAAACAAGAGCCATGAATTATAAAAAGGCAGTAACAGTAGAAAATGAAAAAAAGTGAAGGCTTGATTCTACTGCCATTGAGTTGAAAAGCAAAATCTCATTTTATTCCAGTCCAGCAGGACTCAGTCTTCTTTTGACCACAGCTAAGTTTAAGAATGAAAATAAGCAACTTTAGGATTAATAATTAAGAAGTAGGTAACTGGATTAGTAATACGTCATGGAATGTTAAAATACTTCCATTCAGCATTAAGATTTAAATTTATGTAGCATTTTGATGAAAAAAAACCCAACACAAGCTGATGCAATGAAAGTGGAGCAATCTGATGCTGTGCTTTTTGCCAGGAGGCCTATTTGTTGTGAAAAGAACTGGGAACAATACAAGAAGTCCTGAGTGGTTGCAATGCAAATGATGCAATGACTTAATGCAATCAGCAAAGTAAAAATCAGTAAAAACTTACTTTTACAATTTATTTACTTAGACAAGGGTACAGCAGAGTATCAGGAAAGTTATCTATGAAACACCCTGAAATGAGGACAGAGATATTTTAATGGTTTCCCTTGAGTCTGCAAGGACTGTGTGTGTTTGTGCAAAACTTTCCCCCCAGGCTTTGGCTGTTTGACCAGAAGCTGCCCAGAGCAGAACCTGACTGCTTTCCCAGCTACAGTACCTACAATAATGATGCTGGGCATGCTTGAATGGCCTTGTGTAAAGAACATTATTACTACTGATAAAATACTCACTGTGTATAACATGAGCAAGACACGTGTATAAAGACTTGATTATTTTGTTTATTAATTGCCTGTCCTGATGCCCCTTCCCAAACAAGCATGCAATTAATTTTATTCTTTAATAGGAGGGTCTCGTTAGAGGATTTTTTATCTCATCAAGTTGTTATTAATTCTAGCTGCCCCAAAGATTACCTAGAAAGCAACTTTACACAAAAAGATTCTATGAAATTTTGGTATCACCAGCACATCTTTTCAAGAAATCACTGGCTACTTGACCAATCCACCTGAATGTAATTATTACCATCCCTAAAAAAACCTTAACAAAACAGCAAACACAAAGAAACACACAAGACCCTGTTCCAGTGGGAATATAACTACCATGTAAAGGGGATGAAGAGAGTTTCAACAGAAATTGCCAAAACAATCCTTAAGAGATGTCAACCATTCAGCACATGAGCTTGACAAGGGTCCTAATATTTCAGTTACAGGAGGGAAAGCCCTTGTGCTACTGAATTACAATCAAATGCTTTAGAGAGTGGCATTTTCACTCCTCAGACTTGTAAAAAAAGGAAGTGACAACTTTCTAAGTGAGAGCTTCCTACTTAACAGAAGTAAGCATGAACAGTTCAAATTATGCGTTTTTCTTCCAAAACCTGACAAGAGTGATACTGTGTGTACCATTTTGACAAGTGATACATTTTTGAGGATGCTGCTTTAGATAAGCACCAAGTATTCTGCAGTTAAGAAACTGTAAGAATATAATTTTCAACTATAGTACAAAGTCTCACCAGCAGATTCTCAGACATGTAGCTCCTCTGAAAAAGTGTAACTACAGCTGTAACTTCTTCTGTTCTGTATCAGTTATTTGCCGTGCACTTCTAAAACACTAATAAAGTCTCACAAACATAACTATCTTGTTAGCAAGATAGTGAATGTATCCTTTTTCTAAAGCAATCTAAAGCCACTATGAGGTAATGTACTCTCTGGGGCATAGATTTACACTTGAGACAAGCATTAGGGCCAAAATGCCAATTCATTTTAGACTTAAGCTTACTCCAGTAGAAAGCAGCCTTTGTAATGAAAATTGACCATAAACATGCCTGACCCTCTGCACGTGAATAATGTTGGCTAACACAACTGTTACCATTAAACCAACATAAAGTTACCAGCAGTTTCCATAATCATACAATAAACAAGGTGCAGATTATTTTTATTTAATAATTAAAACTTCAGCTATACAACATATTTCTAACACAAAAGTGAACTGCCTTATAATAATTGGTTTGTATCTCAGGAAAGTCAGCATGTTTTACCATTGCTAGTAGACTCATCTTTTTGCCAGACACAAGTGACTATGAATGCACATCTAAGTAGATATGAAATTGTGGATGTATAGAATTCGGCATGTTATTCCAAGTAATCCTTCAGACTGAACACAAATTTTGCACACTCCATGGCCTTCTCTAGTATAAAAATTCATCTTTCTCACTAGAGATTTTAATGGAAATGGATCCTCATCACTAAGAGCAGTTTACATAAGAGCACAGAACCCCAGAAAGAGAATGGTAACCTCATGAAAGGTTAACCTCCTTCCCCTCGTCTCCCCTTTTGCATCAAACCTTGACCAACTTACTGAACTTCTACACAAATGACAAGCTGTGGCGCGGAAACCCATTTAAAAGAAGATTAAGTCAAACAAAAAAAACCACCATCACAAACACCTTTTGGTAACTGAAGTTTGAACAGGAAGAAGAGATATTTTTGACAGAATGCTATTCCAGGGTGTTGTTGCACTCTCTTGAGTAACATGTTCTGGCCAAGAAACACATTACCTGCCTCCTAATTCAGCTCTCAGATACTACCAAAGGGGGTTCATCACTTTGAAAAAACTTGCATAGCTGAGCTGAGCTGAGCTGCCTTCCACGTAACACAACTGGAGAGTTGAAGCCATCTTTATGCATATTTCGCATATTTATCTCTCTGAAGCTTTTAGAAAGATTTTCTAGCAACAGAGGCAACATCTGTATCTATTAAAGTTGTCTTTGAGGGATCAGATAACAATTAGGTCTGCATGTTTAGAGGGATAAGAAATGACAAACAAATCTTAAATCCTACAGAAAATGGCCTTGCAGAAAATGCATTCTCATTTAAGAAAGTTCACCTCTACTTCACATCTGAGTAAATTTTTTCCACTGCAAATATTATTTAATGCAGTGAGACTGTAACAAAAAGAAGCCATCAATGTGGAAAAGGCAGTTAAGTGAGAAAAACTACCATAAACATGCCATTGGGTTGGGCTGCATATTGTGGGTTTTATAGCTTGAACGCAAACGTGGTAAACAACTTTTTTTCTCCCTTCTTTTCTTAAATTCTCAGCATTTTACAGTATCAATGATTCCTTAAAATGACTTGACTGGTTATCTATTACACAATCCTCACAGATCTGCAGAATGTATACAGCAATATGTAAAGTGTTACTCTAGCAAGACAGGAACAGGTAAGTGAAATCAAAGAACCAAATCCTGCTCACGACAACACCACCACTGTAAGTCAAGAGAAGTTCCTTGAAAGCCATACTTGGCAGAAGTTACTGGGCCAGAAAAATTCAAACTTGATTTTCCTGTATGCCACTATGCATTTACTATGATATGAATTCAGGCTTAACAACAGACTAACTCAGGACTTTTGACAGCAAAAGGACAGGGAGCAGCCATTGGGTGGAGAGTACAAAGGAGTCTTTCTGCATGTCTACTTTCTAGTGAGTTTATTCTTCCCATAAGCCAATAAATGTATTACAACCTCCGATAAAAACGGTGGTTCTGTAGACAGTCTGAAGCACAGTTCAGTGTATACCGAAACAATGGACTTAAGACAACCAAGTCCATTCTCTAAAACAGGCTATTTACATTATTTTTTCTTTAATTTTATAAAAAATCTCCAAGAAAAGTAAATTGGTAATAAGCGTTACAGGTTAAAATAACAACCAGCCCCTCAAAAAAACCCAAACCAAACCGACCAACCAACCAAAAGACACTAAAAGGGAAAAAAATAGTAATTTTTGAACAACATAAGCCCTTTTGCTCACTACATAGTGACTGTGTAAGAGACAGCTGCATCAAGTATTCTTCATCACCAACCACCATTCCCTCGTGCCTCACAGATGCTGAGATTCCTACACAGGCTCCCAGTTAAACAGGTGCAATAAGGTTAATTCTATCATGAGAGTCTGCTCTAAAGAAAAGTCTGCTCCCAAGCCTCGGTAGAAAACACACCCAAACCACCTAAACCACATCGCCCCGGGCCGAGTGGGAGGGGAGCGGTTCACTTGTGGTGGGAGCACACTGCTCCCCAGCAGGCTTAGCTGGTCACGTTTGGCAGGAGCACGAAGCTTCACCCGGCAACACAGAGGCTCTTGGAGGAGCACCGGCAGGAGGCTCCGCTCCGAGTTGCCCTCAGGCGAGTCCGGCTGCGGGCCCAGGGCAGCGACGAACCTGCCGAGCCGGCATGGCCGGGCCTGGCCCCAGGGTGACCCCCGCCCTCTCACAACGCCTCTGGCAGGGAGGCGGGCTCTGGGCCGCCACTTACCGAGCCCCAGCACCGGGATGCTGTGGCCGCTGGCGACCGGCACCGCGGGGACACTGCCCGCCCCTGGCCCGCCCGCCACCGCCATGGCCCGTCTGCGGCCCAGGACTACAACTCCCGGCGGCCCTTGCGTCCCAACGGCGCCGCGGGCAGCCGGGAGCCGGGCGAGAGGAGCCGAGAGCCGGGAAACGGGCCGCCGGGAGCCGGGAAACGAGCCGCCGGGAGCCGGGAAACGAGCCGCCGGGAGCCGGGAAACGAGCGCTGGGAGCCGGGAAACGAGCGCTGGGAGCCAGGCCGTCCCCCGGACCAGGGGCCGGGTCTCGGCGAGTGGTGGGGCGTGCGGCGCCCCGGCTGATCCCGCTTCGTTTCCCTCGTGAGGCAGGCGGCGGCTCGGCCGCGCTCTCCGAGCATGCTGTACCTGGTGGGGCTGGGCCTGGGGGATGCCAAGGACATCACGGTGAAGGGGCTGGAGGCGGTGCGGCGGTGCCGCAGGGTGTACCTGGAGGCCTACACGTCCGTGCTCACCGTGGGCAAGGAAGCGCTGGTATGTCTGGGCGCAGGGCCCGAGGCCTCTCGTACCACGGAGCCAGGGGCGTGCTGGGACTGGTGGGTCCGTGGGAGAAACTAGCGGCGCCCGTTCTCGGGAGAAATATGTACATGATCTTCACTGTGTTTTATAGGAGAAGTCTTGCTAGCTTGCAAGAAGACTGCAGCAAAAATAAAATGTTGCTTCCTGCAACTGTTGGCACTAGTTTTCATCTCCAAACCTACCAATGTGTGCAGACACTGAGATACTGGAGAACTTGGTTGTAAAAGTGTCTAATCTGTTTAAAAACAAAAAAATCCCCAAAGTCTTAGCAGAAAAATGCATATTTGAAAAATACGGGTTTGGAGCCCTGAACCTCTGTATCAGCCTGAGGTGTTACTGCATGCCTGCTGGGAATAACAATTTTATTATCTCGCGTTTCCACGTGGGCCAAGCTGCCTCACCATGTTGGGATTCCCAGAACAGGCACAGTTCAGTCAGAGATGGGCTGTTGAACAACATGGGGATAAAGTTTTCGTTAGTAAACACACCTCATGGAAGACAACGGCAGTAAAAGTGTGCAGATCGTAACTCTGAGGAGTTCATAGATGGTCATAGAAAGATAAAGTTTAGTGCTGAAATAATACCCAAAAAATAGCATACCTGCCCACAGACCAGAGATCTCGCCTCTGAATAAGCTGATGCTGTCTGGGTCTTGGGTGCTGTATGGCCATGATGTACCTGTATGCAGATCTGCATATACATAGAGCATGTGAGACTTTTACCTTGTAATCAGCATTACATGGTTTGCAGATACAAGGTAGGCTAGAATATTTGGGGCCATCTCTGGTTTATCTGCTGTGTGAAGATATGCTCTGTGGTTTTATGTTCTTTTCAGTACACTGAAGAGGTATAAATTGTAGTCAGTCCTCTCAAAACAAAATGTTCTTTTTTTGTGGTTGTTTGATAGTTAGAAAACTGCTAAATGGAAAGGATTACCTGGAGATTTTTACTTTTCAAAATGTGCATGTGCTTTAAAAAAAAAAAAAAAGGATTCCTATCCTTCTGAAAATAAAACATTGAATAATAGAAAAATGCTGAGTATTTTTGATGTGGTTATTTGGGGTTTTCTTGTTATATATTTCTTACTGTTTTAAGTCTTTTGCAAACCTTGAAATCACAAAGATGAGACAACTGGGAAAAGAGATCAATAAAAACAAAGTAAAAGATATTGTCTTACCTGAGACACCTGAGAGGGAACACAGGAATTAATAACCAAGTGTTTCGTCATACAGCCTGGTTTACTTACAGGTGACAATGCTGAATAGTTTATTTACTAACCTGAAGGTCAGTCTCTCCTTAGCGCCGTGAAAAGTTAGAGGAAAACTCTCAAGAAGTAATGAGCAGATCTTTTCCTGCAGAGACTTCCTAGAAATCCTCCTGTGTTCGTGGTATTAAAATCAGGTCTTAAAATTCAAATGGCATGATTCGCTTAGTTTATCTGTTTGGCCTAAAGTGTGTATTAAAAGTTACTTGATATTGACCACCCAAGCTGGCCCTGAGTTTTGTGAAAGAACTCTTTGGACCCAGTGGTGTCCCAGTGAATCTACATTTTATGTTTTGCCAGGAGATTGCTTTTTCTGTATTCTCTACTTAGCTTGCTTTGATTAGCATTGTGGAGCAGTCTCAAAGCATGCAAATAGATTTCCTTGGATGAAGCCAAAGTGAAAGGTGTGTTCCTGGGACTGCACCCCATCTGTTCTGGAGCATGTGTTTGCTCACAGAGTGGGGCCAAAGCCAGCCTGGTGCAATGGTAGCCCACGGAAAGGGATGTGTAGTTGTGGAGTGCTCTGCTTTAGATACCAGCCCCTCCTGTGCTGATGTGCTAAGGTACCTAATGAAGTTTTATGGATGTGCTTTAAAAATGCTGAGGTACCTAATGAAAACCTGTGGAGTGTCAGAATTTGCTGCAGTTGGTTTAGTATCGATCTCAGCATTACTCCAGAGTGACTGTCAGTCGTTCTGAATGACAGATACAAGAGTTGCTTACACATTATTTGGTCCCCTTTCTGTTGAATCTGTACAGGTTGCGGTCTGTGCCATGAGGAAAATAATATCCTGATTTTACAGAGTTAGGAAAACTTACCCAAAAATGGGCAAGAACTCATATTCAGGAAAGGGAATGTAACCTGGTAACAGAGGTCCCATGCCTATTACTCTAGCTATGGGGTGGATTTTTTTATGAAAGCACTACTCTGTTTCTGTACAGGTATGATAGTTCTGTCGATTCACTGTTCTGTGTGGGCAAAGAAGTCACGGAAGTCAGATGAAGACCTTTCTGGGCCATCACTGACTTTAATAGTTTTATCAGTTTATTAATATTTGTAATACCACACTAATTTGCTGACTACTAGCACAAAAACACCTTTCTTGGTCTTTGCCCTGGAAAAAAAAACTTTAGTCATGCAAAGAGCATGTAAAATGCATGGTGACACATGACATGGCAGATATTTTCAGTATGATCAGAAAACATGTTCTAGAACTAACTGAAGTTTCATTACATGTGTGAAGTTGATTCTGGAAATAAAGGCATTTAAAATGTGCAAGGAGACATGATTACTGAGCTGCTGAAGAAGAATTAAGGACATGATAAAATACACGTTTACCTGTATACATGGTAAAGTACTTCTTAAAGAGAACTCAAGATGAAGGATTAGTATGAAGTCATTCCTTAGATGTGGTTAGCTAAAATGTACTAAGGAAAAATCTGAGAGAACAGGTTGTGGTGGAGCTAGTGTGGTATTTTTATCTGGTTTGGTGCCAGTATTGTAAGTAGCCTAAGAGCCAGGCTCAGGCTGTGAGAGGGGGTGCCTTACATACGGCAGCAGGATAAATTAACTCTACCTGGAGTCCACCCAGGTACCCTCAGTGTGCAGGTGTGATTGAGCTGCTTTAGGTGCAGCTCCTCAGCTGGCACAGAAGGCGTGAAAACCAAGTCAGTATCAGGATTAAGTGGTTCAGTATCAGGATTAAGTGGTTCACTAATTTTTGTCAGCTCAGGAGCTGCTTCATGGGAAGCTCAGGTGTTCTTGCAAGCAGAGGTGAGGTTCTCTAAGACATGGGGCAGACTGCTAAGGAGAATAATGAAGTTACCTGTTCCACTATCCATTGTCCGTGTTCCTGAGTGAGCACCCAGAGAGATACAAAAACATTTCTAAGAGTCTTATTTTGATGGTTATTATTAATTTCAATTTCTAGGAAGAGTTTTATGGAAAAGAATTGATTTTGGCTGACCGAGAAATGGTGGAACAAGAAGCAGATAGCCTTTTAAAAGAAGCTGATGTCTGTGATGTCGCATTTCTTGTAGTTGGTGATCCTTTTGGGTAAGATGAAGCAACATTTTAATTATTGCTGTAGCTTGATCACTCTTTTTTCAATAGGAAGAAACCAACTCTGTAGCTGTACTTCTTTATGAGGAAACTGATTTTCAGACCAGAAACACTTTTTATGTCTGTATATTCCTTATTGTATTAAAAATATACATGCAGTTGTCGACACTTTATCTTGCTTTGGAGTTTCCTTGCCCAGATGTCCCTTATAGATAATGTGGAGTCTCCGGATGTGTGAATCTTTCCTTCACCAGACACTTATAATTTCATTAGTTATCGTTCTGTTCTCTGTGCTAGCTTTTATAACAAATGCTTTTCCTCATGATTTGTCTGCTAACAGAAGAAATTCTAGGTTATCACATAAATAAGAAATGTGGTGTTTGGGGGAAGTATTCTTTTAGTTGGTGTTTGTACTTATAAACTGCAGCTTTTATACTCAGTTGTTTTAGAATGAATACAGATTATTGGTTGTATGGTACATCTGCTTTGATATATGCTAGTTTTTAAAATCACTTATGTCGCTATAAATGTCTTCTCATGTTGGTTTATTAGGCCTTTTGTTTCCACTTTTTATTCCTGCTGGAAAGTATATTCTTTTTCTATGACCAGAGGGATCTCCTTCTGTCTCTTTGGTCGGGCATCATCAATCTGTAATGTCAAGCCACGCAGAAAAGCTTTTCATCTCCAGCTGGTGATGCAAGATTTATACCACAGTGTTAAGGGGCACAAGAAAAATGAAATCTCAGCACCTTATTTGTGACTGAAAAAATGGAGTTTATGAGAAAAAGGAGCAATGTGCACATCTGTCAAAAGTGGATAATTTATGTAAATACAGGTTGAAGGCAATTGGCAAGAGATTATTATATTAAACTAATTATGGGCAGATGACCCTGTATTTCAGAAATATTAATTATGCTTTCAGTCCATGTTTACTTTAAAACTAGGATTCATGCAGAGTGTAGAGCCTCATTACCTGTACCCTTGTGCTCTGATCCAGTGACTGATATAAGTACACAAGATGAAAAAAACAAACTATGTGGATTGAAATATAGTTGCTACTTGTAAGCAGTATTCTGATCTGCCTGTTATCTTTAGTTCAGTGTCAAAATACTTCACTTCTGGTTAATGTACTACATAATTGTGAAAAACTACCCTTTTTTTGAATGAGTTGCTTCTCTCTAAATGTTTATGTTCTTAGCTCTTAATATTGCAGCTAGAACTGCTCCTATGTTCACATAGAGCCCTAAGGCTTTAGGGGCTCATGAGGTTACTAGGACTGAGTACTGAATGTTTCTGTCCTAAGAGAGGCCACAGGGCAGGAGGACAGAAGCCACTTGCAGCTGATCACAGACTTTCAAGTGTGTTTGTAGGTGAGCAGAGTACCTGGCAGCCATAGGAGATGCCAAGTGTTGGTGGTTAATGCTTAAAGCCATAAAGCAGGCTGTGCCCTGTCACCCTAACTGTTGTTCTCTGCAAGTTTTTATCTGTGTATGTGGTACCACCCATGGATGTGCTACAAGAACCTGACAACTTTAGTAGTACAGTGGAAAGCCCACCACTCTAGGCTGGTGTTAATGTTCATGTTATTACTACCCATAAAACTTAAAGTCTGTGTTAGTGACAGAAAATACTGATATAGTTTTGGGTGTAGAGGGATGACTCCATGAAACTTTTCCTGGTATTTGCTGAGTTCTCATAAGGGCACTTCTGCTTTTAGCTACAGTCATTATAGACAGATCTGCTGGGAGAAAAAAAGTACTGGCTGGAGCAAATTTCAATGAATAAAGCCAGCTGATCCTTTGGTCGGTATTAGCATAACCACAAAATCCTCCAGTGCTCCTTGTCCTTTGTAGGTGCAGGGAATAACACAAGGCTGTAAAACTAGTCTCCTCTTCTCTTAGAGCAGACATTCTTAAATCACCTTTGCTTCTGGAAGTCAGGAGCAATGTTTGTGTAGTAACTAAAGTATTGGTTTAGATCATTTTACTGTCTTCTTCTAGGTCTGGGAGCCTGTTTATATAAGGGTTTCAGATTTCCCAAATTCAGATTCCTCTTTTCTTCCACTGAAATTGATTTCTTTTTTAAAATATTGATTTTTACAGCCTTGCCAGCTGATGCCACATTTGTGTTCCAGTCTGAAGCACCTGATCTGCTGACTGGGTGCTGGTCAGACACACGGCATCGAAATTATCAGGCTGTTAGGATAGCTGAACAAGGCCAGGGTGAAAGCAATTTTCCTGGTTCATTGTTCTGATGGCCATATGTTATTTCTTTTCTTCCTTCTTTGGAATGGCCACACAGAAGTGTGTGGTACATCTTGGGACTGAGATGTCTAAGGTCATTGATTAGGTCGGATAAATTTAGGAAAGGAGTAGGTGCATTTTCATACTTCACATACATATAAGCATACATACAAGCAAAATAGATAGGTGAACATTGTTGCAGTTCAAATATTTGCTCAATCTGTGTGTATTTACCATTTTAGAAAGGCTCTAATCTCAACTGCTTAGCTGCAAACCCAGTAATTCTTGCAGCAGTCAATCACTGCAAGGTGTTTATTGAGCCTTAGACCTAGAGCCAAACTTAGCTCTGTTTGAAACTTAAACTAGAATATTCTTAACTCTTTCAGAATGAGCTTGATCGCTGAGATTTAAGCATTGTTAATTTGAGTAATCTGGATTAAATATTATAAAATTTGATTCAGTCTAAGGATGTTTTTTCTAAGTAAACGTGCAGTTTCCCTCTGTTCAGTGTTCTTGTCTGAGTGTGGGGCTTTCCTGGCACGTGTTGGTGCTGCTGGGAGAGGGCCTGGCTGTGCAGCCAGTAGCGAAATCCTGGAGTTTTGTGGAAGTTTGTGGCAAATAGAGTTGACCTTTACAGTTCAACACGTGTTCAACAGTCACCTGCAGAAGACAAAGGATAAATAGAACTTTCCTTTTCAAGTATTTGCCAAGGCTACTCTATAAAGTAATAGTTGTAATAGTGTTAGAGTTTTAACGATGCCAGAAAGCTGCCAAGAGCAGTACCATACTGAGGATGCCTGGCATTTCAGCTGGGGAAGATGACATATGGAAGCCTTATTGGAGTTTTTACTTTCCTGTAACAATTAGGATATGGTTGCCATTTTCCCATCTCTGTGTTGCCCTTGTTGTGAAGGGTTTAATTTTACTTTCGAAACAAACTGTAGTGCTAGTACCACTTGGTAACGTCATGTTTTCAATCTTTAATTCTTTCCTTTTGTTACCACAGGGCCACAACACACAGTGATTTAGTGCTACGTGCAGTAAAATTGGGGATTCCGTACAAGGTCATTCATAATGCTTCAATAATGAATGCAGTGGGCTGCTGTGGTTTGCAGGTAATATTTTTGTAAATGCATATATGTTATTTCTCAACTGCTAAGCTTAGAATTGGTGAGCTCTTCTACTGCTGTGGCAGTGCATGTTGCAATCTCAACTTTGAAGATCTGTACCAACTGTACACTTAATGTTAGAATTTTTTAACACTTCCTTTTAGCATGCTACATGTCAGCAAAGCCCCTTTTGATGAGCTCGTATGAAAATGAGTAATAACACTTCTGTTGTTCTCTGCTTTCTAACTTCCCTCTGCCCCAGAAGCCTTTGGTATTTAAAGTTACTGTACAGATAAAGCTTAGTTCATGTTGGCTTCCTTCTGCTATTGATGGTAGTATCAGGTATCAGGTAATACCTGATAAGTTTATTCTTAAATAATGTTGTTATCCTGTAGAGAACTATGTTGATCTTGTCACGTGAGAACTACATGCACAAGCCTGCATATATGTCCAACTCAGATCATAACTAATTCCAAAGTCTTGACTATGATGCACTCTTTCTCTAAATTTGATCTGTCTCCACTTTCTGCCCATGTGATGAGGGAGGAGGGACTTGTGTAGCCAAGGACTAGTAAAACAAATGACAGTTTTTGTGTGTCTTGAATGGCTAAAGTAGAAAAGGTCTCGTGTTCCCCAAGAAAATACTTCTTTTTACACATATATAGGTCCATTATTACTTTTCCTGCATGAAAGGTGTGGCGGCAGTGCAGAAATCATAACTAATCGCATATAAATTAGGTGAAGCTTCCCCCTCTTGTTTTCATTCATCACTTTAACATAAAACCTGGCCTCTCAAGGTTCAGAATAGCTCTCTGTGTATGAGAACCCCTAAACCAAGTTTCCACTTTACGAAAGCCAAAAGCAAGCACAGGGATGTAAATGTACTACGGACAAGTTGAGGGTTTGAACAATAACTTACCATCGCTGGAGGAGGAATTCCTTCATAGCTGTACATAAAAGAACACAATTTATTTTAATTTCAGTAAACACCTGGTACTTTCAAATTTGTACTGACAGACTCCAATACTCCAAACTCCGTTCACATAATAATGCTGACCAACAGCAGAAAATCTGCTGCAATGAGTTTGGATATTATCTTTGGTTTTGATTAGAAATCTGAGTGCTCTGTCTGACCTGGCTCAAAACCAATGCAATGACACCTGTCCCATTAGCTAATGCTAAAGGGAATGCTAGACAGCATTCACATTCTTTCTAATTCTTGTGAGCGTTTTCTTAGTGATACCTGCCTATTGCTGCAAGACTTGGGCAAAATTATCTTTTAGGAAGGAAATAGACTTCTTGGTGTCTAAAATCTACATGTACAGCAGACAGATGGCAGCTGTCGCATGACTGCACTTACTGGGGTGGGTAAAACAAGAGCTGGGGTTGGGGCTCACCCTTCCCCTTTTGGCTTGATGGTGGTGCAAAGTTTGCTTCTGTGCTGTTGACAAGTAGTTTCTACTACTTGCTCTCTTTTTTTACTGTTCTTTTACATTGATTAGGAAGGAAGATGCAAGGCCCAAAGAGTTTTCTGAGTTTTCTGAAAGTTTGCTTCCCCCACAGTTCAGCCAGGCATAGGAAGGAGGAGTATAGAGCTTTTAGGTTAATTGAAAATAAAGACCAGAGACCTAACGTGGGTATACTATAAACAGTCCATAAGGTTTTTCACATATGCAGAGTTTTGGAGATTAGATTGCTATTTCCTTATCCCATGCTGAAGGGAGCAGACCATAAAGGAAATGTGATGTTATTCACTCTGGCATTAGTCCCCTTTTCCATTCTGGCTTGGGAGGGGCTGCCTTCTCATAAGTCAACATTCCTGTTGTCGTATAAGGCATTTTAGGAAATAGTGATTGTATTGCCAGGCAGAATATAACCAGTTGTACGTTTAACTCTTGATTGCTCCTTACTGGCATAGACAGCAAGTGAGGTATATCTTACAAAAAAGCAGCCTTTGATTAGTTCTAGTTGTGGTGGAAGTTTATAATTTTTTTCAAAAGCCTTTACTTTCATGGCTGTCTACTGCCATCAATTTAGTTTTGGAGTCACTGTGTCTCAAATTGCAAGTATGTTCCTGTCAAGTATAGGAGGGATTCCTCTTTTGCTTCACCACAGAAAAGGCTTTGCTTTTTTTCTTGTTTTAATGTGATTATGATACAAACCCTCTCTCTTTCTTAGTAGAGAAAAACAGGAAACACCTTTATATGCCGTTCAGAGAGCCATGTGCGTAGTGAGCTGTAACTGCTGATTAGGCTGTCAGTGAAACGCAGCTACAGCACAGTCTGGTCACAAAAGAACGTCTCTGGTCATCAGAGCAATGTTTCTGTGCAGCCAACAACATTCGGGTACTTGTGCAGTTCTCCTGTGCAATGATTCAGTGAAGTCGATAGAGCATCAGTGATACTTTGTTACCTTCATTCCATAGCTGTGGTTCTTGCCAGAACTACAAAGAGGGGTGCTATTTTCAAATAAAATTTTTTTAGCTGCCTTGCCCATTTAACAGAATTAGTGCAGCTTTTTTTGGAATATTGAAGAGAAGAGTGGGGTTTTAATTTTGAAAATTAAACTTCTTGAACTTCTTGGAAGCTCTCACACTGATAGACTGTGCTAGGATAGTATAACTTAGCAAAGTGGTAGTCTGACTGTGCATAATGCTCTGTGATTTGCTGTGCCTCCCTCTTTTACACTGTTTTTGCTGTGCTTTGCCGTGCCAGATTTTTTTTTCTATGGCTGAAGAAGCTGTTTTCCCTTAAAAACAAATGAATACAGAGAGAAGCCAGGAAAAGTGCTCCTATGTTAGTGCCTCTTAGCATGTTCTCTGCAGGTTCACCTCCCTTGTCTGGAGTCTGCCATGGGGGTGTGTTTGTCACTCTGGCTCCTGTTGCAGTGGGGAACAACCAGCAGTGAGGACAGTCAGGCACTTTGGTATCTGCACACACTGCCAGGGAAGCACAGGCTTTACCTGTGCCCACACTCAGTTTTTCAGAATAGGGCTGATTGCTAAGGCTTTTAGCCCTTGAATAAAGAGGCAGGAAACTGAGGATCTCTAATTTGCATATTTCTCCTCCCTATCTAATCTGCATGACATCTGGGTTAGTTTGGGAAAGTCACTGGCCAGAGTGATGCTCTCAGGGCAGAATTCTCTCTGACCCAGTGCTGGTAATGTGTCCTTGAGGTAGAACTACTGGTGGGTGGTCAAACACATCAGGAATATTCTGCATCACACTGACCTATGGTGCATGTGAAGGAATGATGCAACTTAAAATGGCTTGAGGTAATGGCATTAACATAAAGAAAGAGGACTGAGAACTGAAGTGCAAAGCTGTAGGCAAGTCACAGGATGAGATAAAAGACTAAAATGAGATGCTCATTTCTGAGTGGTGTTGCTCGTTTTGAAAGCATTGGCTTTATACTTTGGTTGGGTAGCTAGGAAAAAAACATGTTAGAGCAAAGAGCTGCCTTTCTTTTGAGATGTACCCACTTTCCACCTGAATAGCTTCAGAACAAACATCTGCATGTGCCCTTGTTTCTTTCAGTGACGCATCTTGGGTTTTTTGTTTGCAGTCCAGTTAATTCTTGTAAGACAATTACAGTTATGAAATAGAAAATAGCCTTTTTGCTAGCAGCTGATCACTTAAATGCAAAAGCAATGCTTACTGTGTTATTTTTGAGTTTTTACTGAACAGGTGAGTACATTTCCAGTGTCAAGTTGAAAAATATTACTTAAAGATGAGGAAGCTGAAGGATACTATCATTAATCGCTGTGCTCATAGTCATATAGAAACCCTGTAGTAGCTGCAGGAGTGGAGCCTCTGAGTCCCACCCTCTCTGTGTGCCTTAATCTTCAAAACCACTTTTTGCTCTAACAGGAGTGACTTTACACAAAATGACTGACTGTTAAATGTTTTACATCACTAGTTGTTTTGTTCAGTTACTACCAGCTTTTGAGCCTTTAAGAAATTGGCATTTGTTTCTCAAGCCAATTAAAGGTTAAATCAGTGCTAGTCACACTTCTTCGTTACTCACAATTTCTGTCCAACTTTGTGCCATTTGTCACCAGCAAACATGACCCAAAACATCTATTTATTGGGTTTGGGGTTTTTTTTCTTTCAGATATCTTAATTTCGTATTAGTAACCTAAGTCACCAGGGTAGGAAGGAAACATTGCTTGATATTGACGGAAAGAATCTTAGAAGGTTATTAAAGATGAGGTGATATTAGCTTGGGGGGAGAATCCTCTCCTACTCAAGTTTGGTTGTGGATATTCACAGTATTTTGAGAGATGAATTTTGTTCTGCTTGTGGAGTGGATATTTCCTAAGCAGATCCAAGAGGCAGCCATAGAAAAATGTGCTTCTCTCTTCAACTGATTTTATGTGATTTGTCTCAGCTGCCTTCTGAAAACTGCAATTATGTGGAGTGGGTTTCCCTCAGCCAAATGTATTTCCTTCACAGTTCCTTTCTTTCTGGCATGTACCATGGGGACTGGAAGTTTTTGGGACAGCTGGGGTGATCTCTTGGCTTGCAGTACAAAAAGGAGGGAAAGCCACGTATATGTGAATGGTGAAACATTTCAGTTTCATGTGAAGGCTCTCATGAGAGGCATTTGAAGTTGCTAAAGGTCTGTGGTACTAAATAAGGTAGTGTAAAGGGCTAGAGCTAAACTTGTTGTGGTTTCTTATGACCAATTCCAAGCAAAAACAAAGACTGAGTGATTCTTGCTACCCTTTTGCTGATGATCGCACTACTTAAGCTGCTATCAAGGAACAATATATAATACAAACAACAGTGGGAGCCCTTTAATTTGATATATATGGTCTGGAGGGTTGTTAACAGGTTAGGGAGAATAAAGGGAATAACCTGACTACTTAGGTTCCTTATCTTGGAGGATGAACATTACATAGCATCATGTCAGAACCCCTATGACAAAGATAAAAGAAAATATGTCTTAGCTTTTCTGTGTATGCTCATTGGGATCTATCAGTAACCTGGGATAATGCAAGGTGCTCTGCAGTCTGCAAATCTATTGAGGAATAGTCTTAGGAGAAAAAGCCTCTTGGTTCCTATCAGTGGGTTGTGATTAGGCTGTGAAGAGTCTGAATTTGCATAATTCACCTGTCCTGTGAGAACCATCTGCAGTGTAACCTGTGACCAGCTCAACACAGAACATAGCTCAGTAGCATTTCAGCTCTACAGGGTTTCAGGTATTTGGTTGTGTATGGTGGCAGGTCTGAGGAATGCAGTGACTCCTTTTTACCTTCTTCCTCAGACATGTGACCAGTTCTGAAGTGATTTGAAATGTTAGGAAAGTACATAGGTTCATAAGTGAAAAATTGCTGTGTCACTATTGCAGCTGATATAGCAATAATTCTGGGAAAGATGCTGTAAAAATAGATGTCTGTGTTTTGAAATGTTTGCTTCTTGGTTTCTCTGCAGCTGTTGGCCAACTGACCTTTAATATTATTTTGCATCTTCTCTGCTTGCTTTAGTACTTTTTAGAGGGGATGGTGGATCTTCCTTTTTTAATTTCCCTATTTAGTCTCAGCTTGTTCCGTCTTTTATGCCCTAAATTTTTGTAGTGATTGACCACACCACTATTTCAAGTGAGGACAGTTGATCAGGACAGTTTCAGGTATCTGATATCATTCAGACAAGTCTTTAACAAAGCAGCTCAACAGTTTCATTGAAATTCCACTTGCATGCAGATTTTCCAAGGTGAGATCATGATACAGCACTTTTTCTCTCATAGTTCCTTGTGGGCTCTCAATTTGCAATCAATTCTGCTTACATAAACAAGAAGTAAAATAATAAATAGCATTAAAATACTAACAGAAAACAAGCACCAAAAGTTGTCAATCATTCTTTCATATCATGTGTGTAAATAAAATAGGAAGTTATATCTTGTTCTGAGGTGATGTAACTGAGTTGAAGAACAGCTTTCTGCAGTATATTATGAGGCAGAAAACTGTAGCAGCAGGGCATTGCTTCAGAGTAGAGAGTTCTGGCTTCCTTTGCTGAGCTGAGCTATTGCATTGCAAAATTTAAGTGCACAAAGTTTTGCTTAAGCCAGTGACTACTTGGGGGGAGGGTGAGGAGAAAGGGATATTTCCAAAGACTGAGGTCTTTCAAAATGACCTTTTGAAACTTTTCTGTGAAGTTTTTGAGCATTGAGGAGAAGGTAAGAAGTTTGGTTTCCAAGCTGAAAACACGAAATATCTGTCCAGCCTTTTCACGGCGCCCCTTTGAAATTCTGGGACTTTTGTGCCTGAGCAGAATGCAGGCACTGTAACAAATCTGCTCATCAGTGCACGTGTGGTGCCTGAGGTGTTTGGGCTTGTACAGAACACACATTGCCCACTCCTAAACCCCAGGTGCTTCATGTAGAGTGCAGCACACAGAAGTTGGCTGTGAAATTTAGTTTGCTGTTGCCTCTCTTTAGAGCTGTGCCAGCCACTGTACAGCCTGATCCTGTCACTGCAAATACACACAGCTCATCATCTTACTAAACTTGGGAACAGGCTCAAAGCATGGCAGTAATCCTTAGTTGTGTTGTAACACTCCTTGGTTAACAAACATGTCAGACAGTTTTGTTTCAGTGACAAGCATGATTCCTGGAATTTTGGGACCCTCTGCAGCCTTTTATGTTTGGTGGAAAGAATGCTTTTTATTTTCAGTGGGTTTTGTCTTTAGGGGCCCTGCTGTCTTCTGTAACTCCTGAATCCTTAGGATAGTAGTGGAATTTTTGGCATTTCCTGCTTTCTCTGCAGCAAGGCTTTTCTTGAAAGTCAGATACTTCATGCACAAGTTCAAGAGGTAGAAATTAGAATACAGCAGAGAAAACTTATTTAGGGAACAAATTGAATTCTGCATGAGGCACAGGGAGAGCATTTAAAGTCTAAGTTCTGATACAGTCATGTGTTCCTTCTTTAATGCTGGCTTGCCCTGGTGAAGAGCAGTTCCTATGGTTAAATGCCACACTTCTGCAGAGACCAAATGTTGGATGTGGATCTTCCACTGGTTTGTGTCTGTAGAAGTGTTTGTGAGGTAATTGGTTATAAGTATTCAAGCACCATAGACGTATCCACTTGCTGCTTCAGTTCCTCAGCATTCAGATTGATGGTGTACCAGGGACTTTCCAGAGTAGTATTCCTCCCTCTTGAATTTAAAGTAAAAATATGTGTGCATTAATGCAAGGAAATCTGTTCTTCACAGGTTTAGTTAGTAGAGGGGCATAAACTGCAAAGGCATTTCTAGGACGTTGATAAAATATGCCCCAGTCTATCTAATTGGTGTAGAAACTACTACTGTGCTTTCCAGGTGCTGAGAAAACAGGTGTATTTTTTTTGAGACTGTAAGTATTTCTACTGAATAGACAGGCAATTTCCAACAAAAATGTTTTACTCTTTTTGACATCCAACTTCAGTATTAATGCAAAACCCAGTAAACAAAGGACAGATTAGTGAATCTGACTGGCAGGGCTTGTACAAAAAAGGATAACTTGCTTAACTTCTTGTTAGCAAAGAGGATGGAGAATCTTTGTAATGAATAATGGCAAAGAGAACGATAACAATCGGAACAAGCACTGCGAGGTATAAAGTTGAATGTCCAACTCATTCTTAACATGTAGCAGAGTGGCTTAGAAGTTCTGATTCCCAGCAAAATACCTCTCAGATAGTAACAGTTTGCCCCTTTTTGCACATCCTTTTCTTTCCTAAAGGGCAGGGGTGGAAGTTTCTCTTCCTTGGGTTATCAAAATGCCGAAGGGACAAGGTAAGATTTCAGGTTAATTGAGGCCGCTTTCTGTCCTGAGCAAGGACTGCTGCTTTTGGGAAGTGGCTGCAGGGGTTTCAGGTGGCTGATGGGAAGCACTTGGGTTGGCACCAGAGATTGCAGAACTTGGAGAAGACTGCAGGAATACTACCAGCGAGATTAAAGGTATCTTGCTCCCAAGTGCTCTAACAGTGAAGGGGAGAAAGAGAAAAGTTTTGTACTAATAGTTTTTCTACAGTTTTGATACAAAATGGGAAAGAGTTCTAGGCAGCCACATGAAAAATAGGCAAAGCATAGTTTGATTTTTCTTTCATTTTCTAGAGCACAGCATTGAAAAAGCTAACAAGTTACATAAGGAGCAATTTATTTGGTTCAACCTGTATTTACTTTACTGGAAAAACCTTTAGGTTGTGAAATGTACCCAGCATGTTCTTGTCCTTACGCTAGAATGAAATACTTACAAGAGGAAATGTTTTCAGTTACATTCCAGGAATCTTCGAATAAATTTTATCAGCATGAATGGTTAAAATTTGAGCTTTTGGTCCCTTGAAAACAAACATGTTTCTGCTTTGATTCAAGTTCTGCTCTACCAGCATAAAGGAGTTAAAACCACAGCCTAATGCCACAATAACATACATTATAGGGGAATCCCCACATGGCACAGGGCTGCCAGAGCTGCTTCTACACAGGGTCCTCTGCCAAAGCACACACAGTGCCTTTGTCTCCTGTTGTGGGCTTGGAAAAGCAGTTTTTCCTTCCAGGAGCACGGAGAAAGTGGGAAGGGTAGTCCATGTAGGTGTTGTTTCTCTGGTGAGCTTGAGCAGACAGAATATTGGCAAGCCATCAAATCCATGTGGGGTGGCCCCATTCCAGAGCTGAACAGACCAAAACTGATGCATGGTTTTCCCCTATTTCAGGGCAAAAACTACTTCCAAGCCAAATACTGCCTTAAGTTACATATGACTTTCACTTTTGCATCACCAGAAATGATTGGCAAGACTATTGCTTCAAATGTGTTCATCAAGATTAGGGACTTAGAGCAATGAATTTGTTAAGACTGAGAACAGTCAGTGAGTGTGCTTGACATAGAATCTGCTAGCAGTGTTCTGCTAGCAATATTCTTCTTACCATATGTGCATAAACCATGTTGTACCTCTCTGCTTCCTGCACAATCTGTCTTCAGATTCTTCAGATCCACTGTCTCC
Source organism: Oreocharis arfaki (assembly GCA_013398015.1). Taxonomy (NCBI): domain Eukaryota; kingdom Metazoa; phylum Chordata; class Aves; order Passeriformes; family Paramythiidae; genus Oreocharis; species Oreocharis arfaki. Next base: position 806,397 of record VZRR01006548.1, on the reverse strand, counting down.
TTAGACTGTAACTTCTTTTGCCTGCTAGAGCTTCCATCTGCAGCAAAATGCCATTTTAATATAAACATTACTGTATCAGTAGAATCAAAACACTGAATTATGGCATTATTCAAAGCTGTCTAGCCTTAACCAAAGTAAGAAATAATAAATAATAATTTTGGTGCCAATCTTACAAAGTTTTTGCCTGTAAAAGGACTTCAGAATGAAGTCACAATAGAAGGTATATTGAAAGTTTCTTAGGCATTGGAAAGCTGAATGCAGTGATAAGTAAAAACTTTACAAGTAGGTCATGAATTGGTCTGTAACATTATTGCATGCTTTTATTTTTTCTTACTGCATTTACCTCATTTGCTGTTTTACAGTTGTACAATTTTGGAGAGACCGTTTCCATAGTGTTCTGGACAGATACATGGAAGCCAGAAAGCTTCTTTGACAAGATTGAGAAGAACAGGCAGAATGGAATGCACACCCTGTGCTTACTCGGTGAGCAGCAGCCACTCTCCTGCATTTTAGTCTATGTATTGAGTGTTTACCCAACTGTCTAGATTACCAGATAAGCAAATGTGACATTAAAAAGGTTAGTGCTGATAAACTTTTGAATTCCAAGTGACTTCATGGACGTAGAAGCAATTTGGTAAACTGGACACTTACAGTCTTGGGGTTTTCCATTTAAAACCCCTTTCATCTGAGTCACTTTGGTTTAGAAGTTGATTATGTAACAAATAATACTTACTCAAGGTTAAAAATGTATCCAATTTTCAGTATGATAATTCGGGGGGAGGGCATTTGAGTACAGGTAACCTTTGAATTCCTTTTGGAGACATTATGGTCAATTTATTTTATAAAATTGCAGCTGTGCAGAGCCTTACCTACCTGACCCCTTCTCTATTTCAGTTTTGCCCAAATCCTTTTTTTTCCCATAACAGAAGCTTGTTCTAAATTTTGATTGGGACAGGAAGGAAGTGCTAACGAAAGTCAGATTCCTGCATGGCAGTGATGTAATCACTGTCGAGCAGTCAGACTGTTTTACCTTTTGTGACATAATGTGCTCATAATTTAAGAGTAGTCCCAATGCACTGGTGTGCTCAAATATGCTGGTATTTAACTGTCTTATGGTAAATATGCCTATCTGTATATTTACCAGGATTTTTATTTGGCTGTGTTGCTCTGAAATCTGTGAAATTTGCCCTATCATTGGGTAAAATCACGTGCATAAAGTCACAGGATTTTGAGATTAGCTAATACATGAAACAGTACAATGTGATCCATATTCTTGTATCTAAATATAATATTAATATTAATAACAGCTAAAATGTTGTTAAAGCTTTACCTACATAGAAAACTAAGTGGGGAACTTGTAGTGAACGTATGTTTTAATGTGTTTTGTTCTACAGATATTAAAGTGAAGGAGCAGTCTCTGGAGAATCTCATGAAGTGAGTCACCATTTTGAAAATACATAGAAACACACAGTGCACTTAAAAAGGGGGGTTTTGTACAAGGAACAAAGGCTCTTTGCCATAGTCTAATACTGAAATTACCTGCCTTCTCCTCTTGTGCTTCTCAGTGGCCACTCTTTTGTTTCTTACAAGGAGTGTAACCCTTTTGTTCATTGCAATAGGGCCTGGCTTTATTTACAGTAACTGAATGGAGTTGCAGCAGAACCTGATCTTTTTTGTAACTGTTCCTGTGGGAAGCACTAAGTCAGAATGGGGTCGGCTTTCCTCGTGGTGAATGAAGTGTTATTTCCCTACTGGTCTGTCACCTCCCGAAACAGATTAATATCTGAGAGTGTTCTAAGTTTGTTCTTCTGTACACTGGCTAGGAACAGTGCAAAGAACAGAATACATAACACCCTTCTTAAGGAGTTAAATAAGCAATATATAGAAAATGCTCTTATGTTCATTTATCTGTATTCAAAAGGCTTTTGCCACATCTTAGTCATCTCTGCAATCTGTATGTTTTGACAGTGGTGAATATAAATGGCTCCTTTATACACATGCTGTAACTGGTCTAAATTGACATTTGTGAAGTCTCACAGTATCATTGAGGTTTGTTTATTCTGGAGTTTCAAAATAAAATCTGTATGACTGAATCCACAGTTGGCAAAGCAGCATTTCATTTAAGAATATATTTCTAGTCTGTAATCATCTGTCTACAGGGCATTTAACAGAAAAACAGTTGTATGCCCTTGAATTTAAGTCTAATCCATCCTTCAAGAGTAGCAGCAAAACCTTCCTATTGCTTCTAGCAGCTGAATTTGCTTTTAGGATCTAAATGATCTACCAGCTGTAGCCCAGCTGTTTCACAGGTGTGGTGACAGCACAACAGATTTCTTTATTCTTTAAAAATTCCACTCTTGTCTAAAAGGCCCAGCCTGAGAGCCTGTATCTGTTTAAGTTCAACCTGCTGGTCTAGAGGTCTCTTGAAATAAGCTGTAATATCACTAGGGATAACAAAATGGATTATATGTGAAAATTGTCTGCTTTTCCTTCCCTGCAGAGGAAGAAAGATTTATGAGCCACCACGCTACATGAGTGTAAATCAAGCTGCAGAACAGCTTCTTGCCATTATTCAAAACAGGAGGCTCCAAGGAGAAAAGCCAGGTATGACTGCAGTGCTTCTGTCTGCTACCACCCCTCTCCAGTCACAGCTGTTGATGAGCCTCTGAATTCTACTCCCTTCCTCTGACTCAGAATTCTCCTCTGCAGTGGATTTGGGCTGCCTTAAATCTTAGTCACGAGATGGATTTGGCCAAGCTTGAATTCAGCATAGTTCAGTGAGCATCAATGAAGGTGTGCTGGTGGCTCCTGGAGGTTTAGTCAAAGCCTCAGTCTGGAAACCCTGGGCTGTTTTATCCACATGTAACTGTGACCTCTTTGATCCATTAGAGTTGCAGGATTCTGATCATTTTAGATCAATCAAGCTTCAATAAAATCTCTACTGTATTTTACTCACTCTCTGCTCTACATCAACATCAGCCTGAATCTAGGTTGACCCAAAGATGCAGAACTGTGATTTTCACCTTGAATTGTTGGCACTAGTCAAGAGCAAACTGTGAAATGTTTATTGAGACCACGGGTAAAAGCACAGCAGCTAATAAAAACGACGCAGTTGCATCACAGAAATTTTTTTAACAGAAATTCTTCTAGGTCTGCTCATTTAAAATGTTCGTTCCTTCCATACTGTTTAAATTAAAATCCCTTAATTTTATCCTTTACATAGAATGAGTCAGAAGCAGCAGTTTCCTCAAAGCAAACACAATTCCTGAATGAATTCTTCCTTATCAATATCCTTAAGCTTTACTTTCTTTGAAGAGCAAGCTTCCTTCTAGGCCACTCCAATAATTTAATAATTGGAGGTTTAAGAAAGCAGTTAAGGTTTAAGCATTTTGAGTACTTTTTCCCTTGTGACAAGACCATCAGTCAATAAATTAAACATTTAATCTTCTTTCTTACAGCAATAACTGAAAACACAATTTGTGTTGGCCTTGCTCGTGTGGGTGCTCCAGATGAGAAGATTGCTTCAGGCACACTGCAGCAGATGTCCACTGTGGAACTGGGTGCTCCACTCCATTCCTTAATTGTTACAGGCACTATGCATCCTCTGGAATTGGAAATGCTTAAACTTTTCTCTGTTGATAGTTCTAGTTTTGAAAATAATGAATGTCAAAGGACTACTTAAATAAAAATGAGGCATTTACATTTTTATTCCATCTTTAATTGCATAACAGTATAAAGTTATTGCTGTGACTATTTAAGACATGTCTAACTGCAGGTAGACTCTTGCTTCAGAAGAAACACTGCAGGAACATGGAGCTGCTTTTACCCGAGGCTGCAAACGGCACCTGCTGGTATCAGCTTCTACCGTGCAGACACCTCCAGAAACTTTTAAATCTTTGATTCAGGTCCCTGACATCCACATCAGTCTTGGGCTGCTGATTAGGATAAGAAGAGTACCAGGTATCTCTGTGGCATCACTTGCTGTAGTGCATTAACCAAACCTACTGCATACATTGTAATAAGTGCATTAGATGTTAAATTTTGCTTTTCAACTTTCCAGAAACTTAGGAGTTCTCTTACCAATACGAAACATTAGTGTGCAAAACCTGTTAGGTCTGTGTCCATCTTTGCCTTGGGAGAATAAATACAGACAGGTGAGAATGCTTTAAATGAAAGAAAACCAAGAACTTTCCCTTTGGACAGCTGGTGAAATAGGGGGAGAAGCTGCACAGAATTTTTTTATTTTAGAAGACTGCAACTTAAAATAGAACTGGATTTCTTCATATGTTAATGCTAGCATTTATGAAGGCCTGGCCTCAACTGCAGCAACCACAATTAACCTCCAGCCAAGTCTCAGCAAACAGACTGCAAGAATTCTCTTTAAAATCAGCTAGTAGATGATGGTGGTTGCTATTTCAATTATTCTTCACAGTATGATGAGAACAAAGCAGACCTGTATGCATATTTTTTTAAAACTGAAGATTTATTGGAAAGAAATTTGATCCCATATCTTTTCAGCAATATAGGATATTTAACATTTTATATAGACTGTATTCAAGTAGAAAAGATTACATTAAAAATTTCTTAATATTGCACTTGGGACAAGCCGTGGCTAAGCTACTAACATTAGCATTCCAGAACAAAATCATACATAGTCTTCAGAATTCTAGTGAGCTGCCTTGTGTTACCTGCAAGATTTCTTCACAGGTACTTTGACACACTTTGCTATCCAACTGAAGCTCACTGCTAAGAGTAATTCCAGTAATTTAAAGGTAAAGGCAAGCAATATGCTGTATGCTGCCAGGAATGATTTTGGCAATTGCTTCATTCACATTATTTCTCACTTCAGCCAAGATACTGTAGCGATGCACTTAACTCTTGTACGAGATCCCAGCATACATGTGAGAGGCTCCAATGCACATGGGAAGTGAAATACCCAGCTCCTTTTACACTTTATTTCCGCCAAATTACCACATAGGCAGGAACCTTTTGTGGCTCACTGAGACAGACAAGTAGATTGAGCAGTATTTGCACACAGCAAGACTCAGTCTTCACATGCCAGGCACAGCATGGCTGGCATTGCTTCACATTACAGCAGTGTCTGGCCAAGGAAGTCCCAACAGGGATGGGCATTGCAACAAAGCCTGAATGGGGACAAATCCAAAAGGGAACCCCAGCATGCTGCAGAAAGGGATTTTCACAGAAGTGTAAAGGAGGAATTAACTACTGAGTCTGTACTGAGGATCAGAGAGATTATTTAAAAAAAAAAAAAGAAAGAAACAAAAACCTGCTTAAAGGGGTGGGATAACCAAGAATCGTAGTGAGTGGCAGTCTGATGGCTGCTGGAAAAAACAGGACAGGGTTAATTAACTAAAATTATTACTCTGAAGTGGTCTATAAACCACTTGTTTCATGAAGAAGGATAAGTGCATTTTATAGAAGCATGCAACTGAAAATCTGCACTGTGCAACTGCAACTGAAATCTGCACTGTGAAAGAAAAGCCATGGACTTTACTATTTGTGTGCAGAGGGTGCAAAACTGCAGGTCAGCAGCAGCTTCTCCCCTCTTGTATCTTGTTTACATTCCCAAAACAGGTTCATTTAAAACAGTTAAAAAGAGAAACTGTTAGCATTCCTTCACCTTTAAATGCCAATTTACTTCTTTAAAAAAAGGTAAATTAAGAATGTTAAGTCACTAAGGTCTATTTTATTAGTAGTAGCAGCTTCAATTTTTGTGTAAAAATAGTGTCAGCAGCTTTTACTAATGATGCAACTAAATTTTTGCTTTAGTAAGCATTATTACATAAAAAGCAGAGTCATTTATTTACTTTTTGTCTTAGCATAGCAAATCACATGAGTAACTCAGCTGTCTGCGGGGGCCCTCCTGATGGAAGGAGCCAGTCTATCCAGAGCTGCACTTACCCAATTAGCCTGTAGAGGACCAGTCCTTACTGTGCATATTCATAAGAGTTTTCTTCTACTTAGCACAAAAAACATTGAGGCATTTTAACACAGACACTCTTTAACATTTGTTTTATCTTCTTTTTTGCTGTAGGTGTGGTAAAAATCATGCAGTTTGCAGGCTTGGTCTTTGGAACAATAGGGTTTTAAGTTACTGGTTTCAGTCACAGAAAAAAATAACCCAAAGACAGACCAGTAACCCCACAGAAAATATCAGCTACATGAAAACATGAGAAAACCACACTTTAAAAACTTGATTCAAAATTCAGTAGTGGATACCAGGAAGCTGAGTTTTAGCACATGATCTGCAGACATTCATCCAGCTCTGGATGTCAGTCATTCACACAAGTCTTTGTTTAAATCATGCCTTACATCTCCAATAGTGTGTCAATAGCAAAGTGTTACATAAGCAGCCAGTGTTAAGTAATTAGCAAAACACAAATAATGGTGCTTTGGCTCTCAGGGCAAGGAAAGCTGCACTTTCAAACTGCATGTTTTGTGTCTCCTAAAACCTGAGCAAGTATCCCCTTAGTAGGTGAAGAACAAATCAGGTGTCCCGTGTCTACTGACCTACTAGACATGACTGCAGTTATTGACTGAACATGTCATACACTTCTTTTGCAGAATTTTGTGATGCTTACCCTTTTTCAGAAAGCCTAAAAAGGCCTAAAGTCTATTTTGAATCTGACTTCCCTACACTATCCCCAATTATATTTGACAAACAAATGATACATTTCTTACTATAAAAGTTTAAACATAATGAAGTGCTATCTTGCTTGGCTAGAAAACTCAGACTTGTACATATCCTTCCAACAATCAGCTAAATCATAATAAGCAAAAAAAAAAAATTATCAAAAGTTATTAAAATCATTGAACAGGCTTATAGGCTTTTTCACTTCATTTCCCATATTAGAAAAGTTTGCAGGTGTACTTTTAAAAGAATACCATCACCACCACCAAACAAACTGCCACTCTGCCAAGTTCTCACTTGGAAACAAATAGCAGCAGTTGTCTTTTCATTAAGAAACTAAAATAGTGGCCAAGCTCAGCAACTTGGGCAGCACTACAGTATTTCAACAAGTCCTGGAATAGTCAGTCCTGAAACATGCTGGTATAAAGATGACTTAAACCAAAGCCTGCTCTTGGATCATGACACAATTGCAATGAATCTGTCTGGTGCTTGCCTTTAAAGTGGTATCAGTTGATCTTCTCTCGCCTCAAATAGCAGTAATAGTAACTATTAAAAAATGAGGAAGTCCTGCTGGCAGCCAGCAAGCAGCAGTCTATATGCACCACACTACAAAACAGTACCTCCACCCTATAATCACAGCCAGATTTTAATCACCTTGTCTGTGAACATACATGCACACGGTATCTTAAACTGCAGCGCTCAAATCTGCTCAACAGATTCCTGCACCCCACCCTGTGCCATGTAACTTCCATCCTTCAGTCAGGAACTCTGGGCCTGGCAGAGCATCTGCCAGGTGGGACAGGGAGAGAGCCTGACAGAGTGCCACGCAGGAGGCCAGGAAAGAGAGATGTAGGACATGCAGCCTGCTGGGAGGGCACTCGGCACCTGCGTCCGCAGGGAAAGCAAAGAGGATCGGAAATTGGCTACAGAAGGATCTGAAGACTGGAAGAGACTGCAAAGATTAAAACCACTGTTACAGGTGGCTTTGTACTGCCATTTTTTTGCACCCAGTTTCCAGTTCCAAGCACAAGAGTACACCCCCAAGATTTGGACAAAATCAACATTAATGTTTCAATATCTCAACTGGAAAATTCAGGAATCACCTATCAAATTTGGCAAGTGTTGTGTTTTCACAAAAAAAGAAATCAGGTGCTATATAGGAACAACAGAATGAATGCAAGAAACTCTTCATATCTGTAATGAATCCAACACTATCAGTGGCAAACAAACCATTTCTGCAAATCAATCTTCAGTAATTTCATAGTGCCTAGCACTTACTACGCAGACATTGTCAGCTTCTCAGGGCCTTGATTTTAGTATTAACTCTAACAGGTACCAAAATAAACAAAAAACCCATACCAATCAGTGGCAGCTATGATTTCTCAGAAGAATGCCTGTCTTGCTTTTTACTCTGCCATGTTCTGTTTGTAAAATGTCCTCTTAAAAAGTCTTCCATTACTAAGTGAACTACTACAGCATAGTGGAACTATCATCGGTAATACCAAGCATGGCAGATTGCTTTTGAAAATGACACTCAGATATCTGAGTAAAATGATTACAAATGCTAAAAAATATACGACAGACAAATGTTTCTGGGAAAAAACCCCATCTAACAACCCTTACTGCACTGAGAACTTTCCCCCCTATGAAAACGTACAAGGCTACAGCAAAATAGTCAAAGATGTAAGATCTGTCAACTTGGGAAAAGCAGAAGCTTAAACAACATGAAATGTGATCCTTATTCCCATTTTGGGTATAACCGCCAGAAACAACTATTTTCAGTATTTGGAAAGGCAAAATTTGAGTTTGATCACTTTAATAAAAATTATTACAACCTATTAAAATCAAGGAGACTTAAGCTTTCACAATTTCAGGATATAGTTTTTTCCACCACATAATTTGGAAAATAAAAAACTTCAAGCATTTCTTCCATCACCAGCATCTTACTTCAACTGCCCATTGTGCAGTTGACTGAACATGAGCAGCATCATGTAATGTCTCATTACTCTCAACAGTATGAAGAGACTAAGAATTGGCGTTAAATCTAATATTTTGACTAAAATAATTTTCACAAGACATGTGCAACAAAATACCCAGCTTGTCTCAGATGCAAGTCTCTTCACAATAGCTTTGTCTTTTATATTTAGAATTTTTCTGTCTGGTAAGATGCAAATATAATGGAAGTCTAACATCTACAGTTATGCAAGTACACAACCCCCCCGCATACATCACTAGTAAATAATCAGACTGCATACAAGATTATTTGTAAAAGTAATAAAACCCTTTGATGCTCCATATTTATGCTGGCAAATAGCTCTCCTGATATAAAAGGCACTTTGAAAACCCAATATGGTTTGGTTCATTAAGTTTGCAAAGTACAAACAATTGTACAAACATACAATTATATTGAAGCATGTCAGCCATTGTGACATTGTCTACAAAACAAGTTTCCAATTGTTGATAACACTGGTTTTATGGGAATGAGCAGTGGTTTCAGCAGCTTTACTGAAGACGTGACGGGGTTTCCAGTACCACAATCTTATTAAGTAAAAAACCCTCTAAAACGTACAAGTTTAGGGGCCCCAAAAAAAAACAAGACCCAAAGTCCATAACATTCATTCAATATTTACTCCTTAGAAGTGAACTCCATCCATAGCCCAAGGGCAGAAATCTATTCAGTCGATTCCAGATGTGGTGGAGGCAGGCTCTGTCTCAAGAAGTGTTGTTACACCAGTACAGTACCGAAAACTTTGGTCCAACAGCACCATTCCAGAAGTTCACTACATGGCTGCAACATCAATCTGTATGTAAAGCTGCCTTACTCCCGCCTGTGGAAAAGGGAAGGACGGTTAAAAACGCCGTAAAGCCAAAGCAGTTTCCTGTCCTGAACGTCAGCTCACATCAGTAAGTGACTTAGCAAAAAACCTCAATGTCTTATTTTTTTGTAATTCATCTCCGACATTTAGCACAACGCTCAGAGAGCACAGGATGAGTAAGGACACTCATGTGCACACACATAATGATGTATTAACATTAGCTTTGCCACATTACCTCTTCTGATTCATCCTAAATAATGCCACACGTGAAGCTGCACAAAAGCAATTCTTACTTTCTTTTGTGCCAGTTTAACTTCCTGAAAAGCAAGCTGCTTGAAGAACCGTCAGTTTAAAATGGAGCTAAGCACAAGAGCGTAACGTGGGACTTGTTCAAACCAGTTCTGCATTATGATTTTATCCAGAAAGCCATCACATGTGCAAGCTGCCAATGCAGTGAGAAGCCTGAGTAGGTCAAGTCTGTGGTGAGAAACCCTATCCTAAGAGAAGCCTCACCTATTTTCTTAGTTCCTTATTGGTGAATATAGATCAACCCAATTTGATACACCTGAGACAATTAGATCTGTTATCTCCATGAAGTGGCATGAAAAACTAATGCAGAGAGGTACAGTAATTCCACCTACACAACTGAGTACTTTGAAATTGTTCTATACAGCTGGAGCAGAAAAGCTTTCCAAAACAGATACCAAACTCAGAAATATTTAACCTTTCTTGATAAGAATTATGTCACATCGCATGACAAGCAATTTACACTCTGAGATGTGATTTCCACTGATAAGACATACCTGAGTAAAAATATTGTGAGTCTGGCTTAGAATCCACCTTCCATCAGCATCAGGAGCTACTAATAACTTCAAAGTCCCTATGTAAACATCAGTACAGAGGGTCCAGAAATGTGGATCATGTAAACTGTAAACTCCTTGCAACTGCTGCACCTAAAAAAGAGGCAAATTTTAGAAAGTGTATTTCAGAAAATATTTGTCTGTACCATGTTTTTTTACAGAAAATATAAAAGCCAATGCATTCTTTTACTTCTAGTTCACTGGGCATTTTGTGATCTCTTGCCAGAATTTCTTATTACTATCTCAGTTATTGTAAGGAAGATGAAAACATATGGATTTGTGTCTGTGTGATGATTTTGTGTATGTGTTGTGATTTTGTACCCTGCTGCATTTACATTCTACATATATTTTACTGAAACCATTTCTGAAAATTGAGGTGTTCAAGAGAGAAAAGTCACAGGTCTTGGATTTGAGATGGCATCCAAATAAAACTGCCCTTTTTGCAAATGTGGGAATTTTGCCATTAAACAATTTGTGAGATCCTAACTTTAACAGAAATATCTTCATATATAATTTACAATTTTGTGAGAGCTTAGATTTGTCCTGACAATCCCTTTGTTTTATCCTCCTTCCACGTTTAGAAAACCCTCCATGTGATGATTACAACCTGTAACTCTGGAGGAAAGGCAGCACTCCTTCAAGTGCTTTGTATTAACTTTGCAAAGGCACTTCAGTGTTCAGGTCATGGCATACTAACAGAAAAGTTAAGCAGGAGAACAGGTCAAATCCAGAGTAATCTTTGTATTCTTATAAATACACTTCCAATGTTATGTATAAGCACAAAGCACTTTGGGAGGAAAAGCTTCAGGATCTATTTTTCTTAATTAACACAGCAAATTTTTAAAATACAAACTGAGGTGAAACTACATACAATTTAGGACTTTGGGAAAGTATTAATTAAACTGGCACCTCCATTTGTGTATTCTAAAGTACCTCTGACAGGCATTACTGGAAAAACATCATAAAATATCCTCAAACACGGAACTGAGGCTCAGTCAGTCAGCAGCTTCATCAGTCACAGCAAAAACAGCTTAACAGCTCACCCTCTGGTAGCACTGAGGCAGGGCATTTTCCAGAGAAGGAGGAGTTCTCTGCATCAAAATCCCAATGGATTCTTTTAGAAGTGGAACAATACTAGAAGGAAAAAAGGAAATTAGCTATTATTACTTTTTCAAAAGGTACAAGGAACAACCTAAGATTCCCTGATGTTGAGGAATTTTTCTTTAGTTCTTCCACCAGAAGCTGAGAAAGTTGCTGTGAAAAACAAAAGTGCAGAAAACCAGTGCAGAAAACAAAAGGATTGATAAACTTGCTATGGTGTCCTATCAAAGGCAAGACTATTTGTCCCTCACAGTTTCCACAGAATTAACTGGTGGCTAGTCACAAAAGATTAATGGTTTAATCACAGGATTTGAGATGAAATCTCTTGGTGTCTTGAAAGTTTTACAACAAAGCAGCTGTATAGCTCAAAACCAACTTCAATGGCAAATCATTCACAAGCAACCATAAAAATAATCAGCTGAAATGGGGTTTGCCTCTGTGTTTGGGTTAAGGCATATTTTTCTTATGAACTAAGATAATAATAGGGCAATCATAAAACAAAATTAGTGTGGAACAGTCCAGCTACAACAGAGTTATTTTGTTAGAAACAGATAACTTGGCATATTCTTGAAGTGAACTAAGTGTAGGGTCTCATCCAAGCTCAAGGGTTAAACATTTGGAAGCAATTAGAGGTTCCCTCCTGGCCAAATGGTCTTGTTTAATCAGCAAACTAAGAAGACATTTAATACCCTTTTTTATTATTACTACTTTTTGTTTTTTAATAAAATCAGGAGACCAGTAAGCCTATGCCCTGAAGCTACCACTAAAAGGTTATACTCTTTTTAAGTATTCAGCATGGTGATTTTTTTGTTTAGGAGTAGTGCATCATGTCTGGTTCAGTAGAGCATCCTAAAATTTTCAAGTGGATGACAAATACCTGTAGCTCAACACTAAAGCTTAAATTTAAGCAAATTTAATTTCAAGAGCATACAAATCACCTAACACACAGGACCAAATGTGATTATGTATTTCAGAAATTGTAAGCTGTATTTCAGAGTTCAGCACTGGCATCAGAGCTGCAGTACATGGAGTTATGGGATTAAAAGCACATCTAAAACATTTGGAGGAGATTACCTGGACCAGTTGTTAAAGGGCACCGCAGAACCTTTGTTTAAAATCTCATGAAGTGATGTGGAATGCATGGCACAGACCAGCTGTGCATTTGCAGATGTGAACAAATGACCTAACTATTCTAAAAAAGGTGTTTTCATTTGAACATGGGAGCGCTGCTGGCTGATGGACTGCTCAGCTCACTCCCTGGATAAACCCTGGCCGGGGTGGGAGGGAGCACGAGGCTGCGTGACTCTTGTCTAATGAACCCCTGGAAAAACCACCACCCTGAAATTAAGTCTTCTTGCAGGCACAGTGGTTGTTCCAGCCAAATTCACTGCCTGGTGCTCTGTAGCACATGGCCTCCCACGTTTGCACTGCCACCAAGGCATTGGTTCAGAAATAGGAAGAAGCAATTAGGGGCAAGCATTAGGACCAGGAGTTGCCTAAACTGGACCTGTCACCAAGACAAACATTTAGCAATGCAATAACTGTCAATCTGTCTAAAGGAAGCTTAATTGGAGTGTCACATTCTACAGTGGATTACAGAAGTTTAGGGGAAAAAGGTTCTCTTATTAATGGACCCATCTCACTAAATAATGTCCATGTCACAAGCATTACATCAAAGGGAGCTGGAGCTGCCAACACACTCCACTGATGAATTGATTTCAGTTTAACTCCCTATTTAAAATGCAGGTTTGCTTCTTAATAAAAACCTTGAAAGACCAATACACAAGTTCAGGATGCAAAGCGAATGCAAGAATTTTCAACACTGACTCCATTCCCATAAATTTAACAAGGCCTCTCTAACATATGCATCCAAAGGTTTTAAAAACCACACACATATAGGCTGCATATTTCTTCCCAGGGAAACAACTAAAGGAATAGAGACCATAGTAGTCTGCCTTTTTATTGAAACATACCACTAAAACTGAGAAAAGCTCTGAAAGAAAGCTAACAAAACGGTCTAATTTGTACAACTTATTTACATTATTTAATAAGACTGATGTACATTATCTGATGGAAGAGAAATTAACTGTCAAGTAGATTTGAAGTGACAGGCTAAGATCATCTTGAAAGTCCAAAGAATAGAGGTAAATCAGGATGTGGCTTGATACTGTTGGTGAAAGTTGACGCGTGTCCCAGGTCACACCTTCTTCCTCTACCTTAGAGCTCTGTTTAGATACAAAGTTTATCTTTTGCAAAGCTGAAAAGGCCAAAAGACAGCTGCAGCGACGTGACAGGCCCTCACAAAAGCTGTTCAGAGCAAAGGCAGCCATGGATGCCCCTCTGCATCCAAGGGGATACTAACTTACATCGTAGTCCTACTGTAAGCCAAACTAACACAACACACAACAGAATCCTGTTTTATGATGCCTGATGTTTTCCATTGTTTCATGCACATTACTGAAGTAAAACCTTTAATTTAAAAACCAAGACTCCACAGAGTATGCTTTTTTCTCAAACATTAACTAGAACCAGTATTACTTAATCACTAAGAGGCACTAGAAATATCAGTTCCATTTTATGTGACTGAAGAAAACATTAGGGAAGATGACAAAACCAAGCACGCTGAAAATATGGTTAGAGATTTTGACCAAGCTTTCTCTTTTTTTTGGCTTTGTCATTAGTGAAAAAAAAACCAAACATGTGGCTGCCTCCACAGCAACTATTGCACTGGTGCTTCCCTCCCTTGTTTGTTTTAATTTATAAGATTATTGAGGAAAATACATAATGCTGTATTCTCACCAAGTGGAAAGCTTTCTCATGCATAAGCAGCCAGTAAGATTTGCTCTTAGAGATAATTCCATTCTTTCTGATTGCCAAGCCTTAAATCTAAAATATGACACTTCACAAGACAATAAAATTAGAAAGAGGCACCAACCCACAGCAAGATTTGGGATAAAAACATACCCTCTACAAAAGCCCAAAAAGCAAGGCAGCTAATGTTACAGCACATCACATTTGCACATAAACTGTTACAGAAGAAGTGAAAGGTGTTCAAACAAATTTGTCATTAGTGTTGACATGAACATCATAAATCCAGCCTGCCTCTACTGCACATGGATTGATTAAAAATTAAGAGTGAAAGCATCAAACTCTTAATTAACCTGCATCACATTCAGATAATACTCATACCCATTCCAGTGCCATCCTGTTTGTGCCACTGTTTTTGTAGACATAGCTAGCAAGACCCTGGCATTGTCATGATCTTGGACTGCAAAGCTAAAAACAACTCCGGGTAAAGAACCCTTTACAGACACTGAACGCAGAGCACAGCAGGAAATTCATTCAGTGCTCTCAGCACTACAGAAAATAGAGGGTATTTGTGACATGTTTTGTGGAAGGTAAACAAACATTGCAAAGGATCAAGACCAGCTATGGTTCTTCAAACACCATAGCTCAAAATCTACAGCCAGATTTCCAGAGTCTGGGCTTTTTCCCAGCCACCATCCATATCCTCAGTGTGAAGACTGCTGGCCTATTTCAGAACTTTAATAAAATTTTTTTATTAGGCAATGGCAATTTTAATCAGACCGCAAGCTTTGCTCAAGACAAGGACCACAGGTTTAACATTTGCTTTACTGATTTGGAATTCTTTGTTCTCATAACAATGTAGTACCTTGATTCTCAAGCAAGGCTGGCAGGTACCATAACCTTGTAAATAAAGGTAGTGTTTGACATTTAGCAATAATGGCTTAAAATAACACCCACAACAAACATGCTAGTTCGGAGGAGTTTTGCTATAGAAAATTCCTTCTGAATCTTAGAGAATGCAGCACTTCATTTTAAAAAAGTAATTTTTTTCATACTGCTATGCCTCAAACATGAAAGACCCCAAATGTTACTGGCACACCCTCCCCTGAAGCTCTTTCATATTATATCATGTTCAAGCAGCTCTCGATTTTATGCAAAAAATTATGTAACCCATGGAAACAATTTCTCTAAATGACTGAAGTAAATTGCCTCATTTCTTTAACCACTTAATATGCAGTCTGCATGCTCTATGCAATCTAGTATCAGATTTAGTCTACTGTGCCTTTCTAGAAACATGTGGGTCTAATCGTGGTTTAGGACAAACTTGATTTATACCAGAACTGCGGCTTTTGCGTAGTGACTGGTTTCACATAGCTGACTGAAATACTAAGATCGTTTCAACATTTCAGTATAAGGCTTAGAATACCAAGGTTAAAAACTAAATGAATATTTAGTTTTAAATATTAAAAGCAGTTTAGAGACTTGAGAAATTGTTTATTGATTCAATGCATATATAATTATGTGGAAAACACCTTGGAAAAAACTTGAAGAGTACCAGGCCCAACTACAATGAAATAGTCAAGGTTTTGTTAAAAAAAAATGTAAATGGTGGCAAGACGGACTTGTCTATTTTAAGCACGTCCTATTTATGCTTTACTTGCAGGAGATAGTACAGAGAATAATCGAAGAAAGAGTCGTTAGATATTAGTGGTTGCATCCAGGAAAACCCAGATCCCACATGGGATTTTCACTGTGCAGTCACAATGTTCTGGGCTAACTCGAGGAGTTAGGCAGAGAATGTCACCCTAGAGCAGCCTTAGCAAAGGATCTCAAGAGCAACAGAGCAACTGTGTCAGCAGCTGACAATCTGCACTAATTAGAGATGTTTGTCTAGCAACCATTTGATTTAAAAGCACTGCTTGACTTCTCTGAAGAAGCATTGCTTAACCCTTCTGCATCTGCACAAGACAAAACAGGTTACAAAGTGGAGTCTCTACAGCTTTACATTGCACCAGTAAGATTTTTAGTCATCTTATACAGGTATTTTTTCGATTTCTTTGGCAAGTGTGGCCATCATTTCAGAAAACTGAACAGAGAAGACACACTAATAGGAGCAGGCAAGGCTTGAATAAACCAGAGAGAGCTGCCCAACATTGAAGCAAGCAAACACTTGATATAAAATGAATGAACAGTTATGTCACATAGACACAAGCAATCCTAGATTCAGAGCAATGATTATCCTCTGCATTCTCATCCAATAGATTTGATATTCTACTGGTTCATCAGACATAGTTCCATAAAAGGGAATAAGGATTTCTGTTTCATCTTTATTCCTTCTTTGGATACAAAAGTATCATAGAAAGAATACAGATTAAAAAACAGAACACCAAACTAAAACAAACTCAAAAAACCCCCACAACAACAAAAAACCCCAACAAAACAACAGAAAAACAGGAGTCCTGGATCTAACCTACCCCCTACTCATACCCTGCAGACTCTGTAAGTCAAACTCAGACGGTTAAGCAGTGACTTGGAGGATACAGTTCCAACTAGGGCAAACTCCCCAAACACCATTAAAACTTTTTAATGACTTTATCAGACTGGCTTTTGCATCTCTGGCTCAAAACTATGCTTGCTTTATTACGGCCACAAAGATCCTGATGACAGAACAGATCCTGATTTTTAAAGACTCATGAATGGGGTCGGCTTGTTGGGGCACACACATGCTCTTACTTCATTTTACCTTACCAAAGTTGGTTTAACTAGTAAAAGGGACACAAACCAAACTGACAAATATTCATTTGAAACAGCAGACAATTATTTAATCTGAAGCCAGATTTACCCCAAAAATTATGTCCTTCCCACCTCAAACCCACAGGTATCCCATGAGCAGACAGACAATTAAAAAAACCCAAACAAACAAAACCCAAAACCCCCTCACACCCTGAACTAAATATAGCTCTTGCCATTACCAGTTTAAAGTATTTTTGCAATGTTATTCCCCTCAAATTTTAAACTTCACAGAACTTCAGTAATTTTTTTCCCCTCTAGGTTAGATTTATGTGACTTCCAAACTTTAAGTACAAAACTATCATATATCCTAGCAAGCACTACCTGGGCTCCTATATTACTGTTACAGAAGATCACCTTATGGGAAAACCTGAGAACCCTTCTGCACTAATTCTTAAAGAACACTTCAAACACAGCATAGTGAAGAACAAGGCAAAATTAACAGTCGTTTTATGTCTGGAAGTGTAAATGAAGATTACTAACGTCAAACACCACAAAAAGGGACTCAAGTTCTCAATATCCATCTGAAACTGCCAGTAATCTTATTTATAATCTTAAAGTGCATTTCAAGCAAAACATCAATAGTTAAGTCTGTTGGACTGCTCAGAAAACAAAATACCAACACAAAAACACCGAACCCAGCAATTAGTGTTTGCTCCTCTGATGTGCCAGGATGTGTCAGTCTGCAAGAAATGCAGGCTTGCTTCTATCAACTATGATGCAGGTGACTGCACTGATAGCAGAACTATTCCACTGATCATTTATAGCATCATGGACCAACAAAATAACATTACAGGCTGAAGCCTGGCATCAGATCAAAAGACGCATCAAACAGTGAACTTCTCCAGCATTTCCAGCACAGAACATGGGTCTCAAATGTTCCTTCTATCTGTGCCAGAAAACCTAAAACCAGCATTACTACGACACCTCTGTTATGGAATTCAGTGTTATTTCAACTACTGTATGAATGGAAGAAAAAAAATGAATTGTCATTCATATGGTATTTTCTGCTGTACACAAAGCTAGACCCTTAAAATACAAAGTGTATGGAAAGCTGTGTTTTAGTCAGCTACTACCTCTACCTCAGCAAGAGTTTCTTCCCCCTTGGAACTCGCACATTTTCTTTCTCATTTTGAGATTTTAGTAACAGAAGTAGTTTGCAGTAATTTGTCATTTACGAAATCACAGAATGCTGAAGTCAAAATCTCCGAAGTTTATATTGAAGTGGTGCTTTAATAGTGATTTCTAGCACAGACATTTCTGTGGGCATTGTGTTCTGTGTGCTGCCCTACTTTGACTAACAGGGAGATTCACATCAATAATCCTGTGAGTGCTGCCATGCACAAGCCATAAACATGCCATACATGGTAGGAGCACAAGTAGCTGCAGTTCATCAGATGACACTCACCACTGCTGAACAAAGGTGCTCAGTTATTAGGTTGTAACTGGAGTTGTGGCACGCTGCCCTATGCCACCATTGAAACAGCTGCCAAAAAAGCCTCATAGCATCACTGAATGAAATATTTGCTTGACCAGTCTAATCCAAATAGTTTCAGATTTAGAGTGATCTTGGTAAGCAACAACTATGAAAGTCCAGAAGTACTTGAAGCATTTCCATCCGATCTTAAAAGGAATAAGGATGTCTCAGAGTACAAACACAAAGGAAAAGACAAAGCTCTTGTTGAGGTAAGAAAACAAAATTAAAACCTACAGCCTTGATTTGTCAAGGACAAGGGCACATCCTGTGCCAGCAATCTCAACCCTGCTGCCCTGAAAGCATTCTGCTCCATTTACTGAAGTACATTGGTTTATATAAGCATGTACTAAATACAGAGATGAATCCTTCTACAGTTTGAACCTGAAAGACATTTTTGTAGTATTATGCAAAGAAGGACAAAATATGCAGATTTAAGAGCTAAAGTCGTAGCTGTAGAAAAGGGAAAGAAAAATAGCTCATGTAAGAGCTCACCAGAATGCCTGTATAGAACAGAGGTAACACACCACTCTTGCAAGAAAAGCAAATGTTGTAAGTCATTAGCATAACACCTTTTTCTTCTGAGCTGTAATTTCTGCTGCAACTAGCATTGAAAATACTACCAAATACCAGTGATAGCAACACTTACCTTACACCTATAAGTAGTGCTATCAGCATTGAACAAATAGGATCTGCTATCATTAGACCATAGTTCTGCATCAGTATAGCAGATATGATTACACCAATACTTCCCAGCGTGTCTGCCACAATGTGCAGAAATACACCTGTAAGAGATTAAGTGATACCATTACAACTTGCTATTTGAAAAGCTAATGCAGCATTTCAAAAACATTTTACAAAAAGGAGTTTCAATAACTAGATAATACGATCTATACTTGTTAAATTTGTGGTCAGTTTTGGGTCCAACACACAAAGATTTTAATGTATTTGTAGAATATGGGCTATTTGAAGAATTTACATTCTTTTCTGCACTTAGCAGTAATGGGTATTTCATAGCAAGGCTATTAAGTTAAACAGTTAACAGCTGCAGCTAGACTTTTCTCATTCAATACCCACCCATATTGTAGTACAGAAACTCATATTCCCTGATGCCTGCAGTAGTGAGTTCTGTATAAGATGGCCAGACTGTTAACAGAAACAGTTCTGTGAAGCTTTGATATATGCTAATGTTCAATTGACAACACCTTCTAGAAGTTGTTTGGCAAAAAAATCCAAGACAAATAGTTTTGAGAATTAAACAATACTGCAGACATGAAAAGCTTTACACTTATTCTTAAGAATAACACTGCCTTCAAGTACAAAGAAACACGTACTTTGCAGCTACTCAAAGTTCAGCCTTTGGAGCTCTCTGCTGGCAGTGACTGGAAGTCATTCAGACACAGCTTTTTGAACGCAAATCTCCAGACAGATAACCCCCTCTTGTAAAAACAACACACAACTATAAACCAGCTCTTTGGGGACTTCTCCAAGTCTGCATTTGTACTGGGTCTGGCTGGGACCGAGCTGGGTTTCTCCACAGCAGCCTGCATCAAGTCCTCTGTTTCTCACGGCCCCACAGCAAGAAGGCTGGGGTTGGGCAAGATGCTGGCAGGGCACACAGCCAGGCCAGCCGAGCCACACAGATCAGAGGGATATTCCATGCCATCCAACACCATGCTCCCCAACAAGACTAGAGTGCTGTCTTTCCCAAATAGCTGTTGCTCAGACTTCCCTAGGCATCCATCTGCTGGTGGGAGGTGATTGCTTGTGAGTGATTGTCTCGAGAGCCATTAACTTTTTATCACCTGGTGAGGTTTTTCACTCAGTATTGAAAAATTAAAATAAAACCAGGTCTTTTTAATATGCTTCAATTAAAATGAGTCTTTCACAAAAAGACTGACTTTTGAGTATCTCCAACTGAAGTATTGAGTATACATATACATACTACAGTGTACAGTAAACTCTAGAAGAACATGTAAATGTTTCCTTTTCAAGGACTACAAACAAGCCAGAAAATCATCCCATGGGAGAAAACCCTATGTACATTTGGGTATGCCAAATAATTACTACCTCCTACATCTCATAATTGTCTCCCTCTAACTTCTGAACATTTAAAAAAAGTAAAACAAAACCAACAAACAGCCAACCAAAGCTCAAAACCAACATCTAAATTATCCATAACTAATGCTCAGGAGATCAGGGACTCCAATACTACTTCAAGATATTTAGATGCATTACCATCTGCTCTAAAGCAACTCTAAGAGCTTGATGAAACACAAGTTTTAAGCTCAGGTACTCTTTAACAATTATATCAATCTACATTTTTAAAATACCTTCTATCTTAATCACACTGTTCTTCATGTTACAGAACATATATTGCAATTAGGCTCCTCAGGTTTCTGCTTTTAATCACTCTTTCCTAGTTTTTCATTGATTCTTCAGCATAAATAACAGAAGCTGAATTCCAGCTGTTGGGATGTCTCTTTTAAACTGCGTTAACTGTGAATGTCTTGACACCTAGTCATGCACAGAGTACAGCAGAGCTGTTTACAGGGGGAATGGAACTTCATTAATAGCTCCTTTAAGAAAAATGTGGCATTTATCCAGAGGGACCCTCTAAAACAGATGCGTGACAGACCCAGGCAGGCAGACTGTGATAAAACCAATAAGCCATCGTACTTATTCTCATTGTACCTTGTAAAATCTGTTTGCTGGATCCACCCATTACTTCAAGAGAATGGTCATCTGTGAAGACAATTATTGACATATTAACCTAGACAAAGACTCTCTCTAATGGTCCTTCTGTTACACTCAACCTTTCAGAAATGTCTTGAACAGAGGCTGCTCACAATGACCAGCTTCTACTCAAGCTATTGTTTTTTAATGCAGCAATTAAGTTAAAAGTCTTAAAATGCATTTTTTAAAAATAAAATATCACTTTACACAATAGATTTCTACATATGTATATATAAAAATAAATTATCTACATTTGTTCTTAATTTAAATAAACTGAGAGGTAAGACCATGCTAGTTTATAGCAAAATCAGACCCCTCAAGAACCTAAGCCATGAACACAAGTGAGAAGAGAAGGTTCAAATAAATCTGCTGACCAGAAATACTTCACTTAAGCAAGCACTTATACCTAATGTAAAACAACAAGGATAAGACTTGGAGAAGAAGTAAGTAAAAAATCTTCTTATCCAAACAGATTAATGCCTCTGTAGCGTTAATCTGAAAGGTATTTTATGAAAAACTTGTTAAGGGATAGCAAAAGGCTTCTAGTGAAGATATATAGTAATTCACACAACAGATGATTTGAACATCAAGTTCCACAAGACAGATAGCTACATTCACTGGTCTACAAGGGTGGGGGCCATGGGGAAAGTAAGGAAGAGGCAGCAGCAGGGAGCTCCTGCTTTCCAACCAAATTCCAAGAGAACTACTGGAAAACAAATGCCGATTTTCTAAGAATAGCAAGGAAGGGACAAGTAAATATTTTTACACTCTTTCTCACCTCCTGTCTGCCAGTTCCCACACTATCCCCTGCTCTGAATGTGCACATTTTGAGTCACGTCAGATCCCAGCTTACGGCTTAGGCAGGAAGGACTGACAACCCTGCATTACCACAAGGCTTCCATTTGCATTGTTTCAAATAGGTGGTACCTACACAACCTCTTCTCCCATAGTGAAGGCTACTGATAATATTTTGCATGAATGCCTCTTCTCAGATTGTTTAACTTCATAGAAAAGATTTAAGAATAGCTAACACGACAAGTACCTTTTTCATAACTATCTTAAAACAGATTACAACTACACAAAATGGGGAAAGTCTTGTTTGAGATCACAAACCAAGTACAACTAACGATCCCTAAGTACACAAAGTTTGTTGGTTCATTTTTTCTAATATCTTAAGCTGTAAAATTATTCAAATGGAGAACACTAGCAAAGCAGCTTAATTTTGTCAACTGATTTTAATGCAAAAAATTGAAACAGGGAACTTGATAACGGATTTCACTATATTGCAATAGCATATAGCCGTTCCATCTTTTGCCAACATACAACACTACAGTGCACACTCAAAAACCAGAGGCAAAGCAAAATATTTAAAAACTAACACTGAAATTACTGCAAGTGAAACACAAAATGAGCCACAAAACATGGTGGTGGCAGAGCATACCAGACATTTAATGAAGCTACATCCACATATGATCACAACAAGCTGCCAGCACACTCTTTTATATTTTTAAGGAAGTTATTAACAGCAGATTTAGATTGAGTCAGGATGGTCTATGATATCAACTCAGTACTTACCATGACAATAATCCTGACCATGAGAATGTCCATGGCCGTGACCATGAGTGTGTCCATGGGAATGTTTATGTTCATGGCTGTGTCCATGATCTCCGTGACTGTGCCCATGGCTGAGACCACCATTAAATAGAGAATGGCTGTGCTCATGCCCTATAAACAAATATCACCATCAGAGTATGAACTTAGATGATGAATAAAAGTACACTTACATTTGTGTAAGCTACTAAAAACCTATTCATCTTTTAGGTCATCTTAAGGTACAGCTTTAAAAAAGTTAAAGAAACTTAACACAAGCTGTTTGTCATCTACAGCTCTGCTGTGCAGACATATTTTTTATATATATATACACACACATAAAATACACCAGATTTGAGAAGTCAGGTGCTTTTATACATTCCCACTTCTGAGACTTGCTGCGCCAGACTTTCAGTACAATTTGAAAAATGAACACCTAATTAGATATAAGCACTTTAAAAACAGCTGATTTAAGAAACCAGAAATTGACTGCCATTCACAGATTAAAAATTCAAGTTTAGATTGCTGCTAAAAGACCAAAGACTATGTTCTTCCACCAGTATTTGTAAGTTTATATGTTAAGCTCAAAGAGACCAACAGGCTTTGCAGAAAAAACCCCAGAGTGTTCACCAAGTGTATTTAGGCAAATAAATTCTGCATTTCAATTCAAAAGACACTAAGTTGAGAAGCATCTGAAGCAGAATCATCTCATGCTTACAGTTTGGTTCAGATACTGTTTTCTAAATTTTCCAGCCACAACCTTGCTTAAGTCCAGCTTAAATTTGTCCAAGAACGTGCTCTGCAAATCTCTTTCAATAGGAAAGCAGCTTCTGGACTTCTAGGTGTTCCAGTTAATGGATATTAACATGAGAAGTACAACAGTGGCATACCAGGGCTAGTAATAAAACACAGAAGTCAACACTGCAAGAAGTCATATACACATTTGGCTAGGACTGCCATTAACAAGACATCAAATGCAGTATTGGGGCTCTCACTGGGGGTTAATAAGGTCCTGGAACACAGGCTGCCAAGAAAGGAAACAGTACTGGAAGTTACATCCTACCAGAGCCGTGTGAATGCCCATGACCTCCATGCTGAAAAACAAATATTCCTATAAGATTTACAATGAATCCTAGTATAGAAACAGGAAGAAGTCTCTCATGATGCACATCGGGAGGCTCAAGTGCTCTCTAAAAAAAACAACAAAAAAAAAATCCACAAAAAAAATTTAAACAAACCAAAATGCTAATGTAGAGTTTTACAATATCTTTATATTATTAAAAGGCACCAAAAAACTACTTAGATACAGGAGCATTCTTATCCATAACATATATATAGACATAACCAAAAATTACGAAGGACTTCCAGTTTCTGGGATGATACACAGACCAATTCTCACTGTCTGAAAATAAAGTTCTATTATTAAAGCTGTGAAAGTACAGTAGAGAGAGTACATTCTGAGAGTCTAGCTCAGTTTTATCATAGGATTTAGTTATGCTGTGGGATGTGGCTCAACACCATTTGAAAACATTCAGGTTTGTTCCAGTATGTGGATTGCTTAAGTCACCTATAAGACTTCCAAGAGTCTAGAATGCCCTTTCTTCCTTTCTCGTTAGAAAGGTGAGGCAATGATGGGAATGAAATGAAGACTGAGAGCAAATTATGACATTTTTTAGAATTTCTCAAACCTAGATTGATTTTTTTTCAATTCTTTTTTACCCTACTTCCTCTGGAATTTTTTTCTCAATGAGACATTATAGACCTAATACAATTTTCATCTGAAGCTAAGTGTTGATGAGCGTAAATTACTACTGACAGAGGAGAAAAACATCCACCATCTCTCTACAAGGATGAAAGGTACAGACAGTAAACAGCAAGACAATAAAACTTTTAGCAGATGTAAAATTTTAAACCAACTGAGAGAATCACAAACAAAGAGAATACTTAGCATGGGAGATCAGATCAGCAGGAAGGGATTTATGTTTCAACATTACCCTTGACCCTGTCATAGTTTTTAATTTTTCTAGTAAGTTTTGCTCCTGTTTCTAGATTTGAAGTGAAATTTTCCCAGGCTTTTAGGCAATTTCAGCCCAGCTTTAACTGATTTTGAAGTATTTACATGTCTATCAATGTAGAAAAATGTTCCTGAAAGCTCTTCCCAATTCTCTGTTAACAAAAGAAAAACTCAAGAGATTTATTCTGAACTAGAAGTCTAAACAAATTTATAGTGTATTTCCCATTAAAAAGTAAAAGCATTAATTGAAGCTGATTAGAAATAGTTATCAGTTTTATTCTTAATCCTTGATGTTGCCCTTAATATCTAAATGTCAATCTTGAAACTATCACCTGAACCATCACGTAAAACAAATTCAAGAAAAGAGCCCTTGTAAATGTTTAACCTATCACTACTTGCCATTTATATCAGACTTCAAGATTTGGAGAACAGTGCTCTTTCTTTAACAAGCTGGTCCAACTTCACAGAACGTTATTTATGACTAACTTCTCTCTCCCCTGAATGACTAGTTTGGGCCTTTCTTTCTTGGCCTCATTTGTTCTTTAACAATGACAAGTGAAGATCCTTCTAAAACATCCTTAACTGGCTGAAAACAAGGGACAGGCTCCATCTCGCAGAATGTTTACACATAAAAAAATACACGATTTAAGAAGCTAGTAGAGATGCAGTGAAAAAGCTGAGTTTCTCTGTCATGAAACAGCAATTTCAGATGGCCCTATTCTCTGCTCAAATCACAGATAAAAAATCAATTATGAACATAATAACATAATTTAATTTTTCAGTTCATTAATTTCAATAATTTATTCCTAGTAAAAATAGAAATGTTTATCCATATTAATTAGAAAATGTAATAGTGTAATTGATTTCATAACATACCTCAACACCTTCAGAAAAAATGAAGAATGCTGTAAAGATGAGGAATAAACCATTTACAAAACCAGCAAGTACTTCTGCTCGAACATACCTGTAAGAAACAAATAAAAAGCAATAGCAGATAATACCGCCTTCATTTAAATGCTGAAAGTTAGAAGTAGAACTTAAGAGACTGGAGTGCAATCTTCTAGTTCTCAAACAGTTATAATACACAGGAATTTGCTAAATGGAAGATGGCACAGAAATTATGGGTGAGTATATAACACTGGCCATGTTGTATTTTGACAGAGGCCACCTGATCCAGATCAGCCATTCCCTGATCTAGATGAAAGAAATCTTTCAATGTCAAAATCTTTCCATTTAAGATTATGTCTACTTGAAGTTATGGTATAAATATATATTTGGAAGCCACAAACTAAGATAAGCATGCGAAATCTAATCAAAGTTTTCTGATGTCAAGTTATGTTTAATATCAAACAGACATATACTAATCTACTTGCCTTCTAGAAGGTGAATTTTTAGTAAAGTTTTAAGTAGAAATTAATTATTTCAAACATCAAATTTTGACAGTAACAAACTGCCAGGTTAGAATAATCTGTAATTTCAATGTAGCAAACATCAGGTTTAATCAAGTGTGGCTGTTATCTGACAAATGGAACACCAGCTGTTTAAATGCTGAGCAGTAATTAATACAGAACGTGCTTTCACTGCAATTAGTTCATGGTACAATTCTCTCTAAATTAATTTCTATGCACACTGGAGCTTCCACCTAAATTGCACTGTGCTTTAAGTTTCAAACTATATGATCCACACTTAAGCAAGGCAGCTGAAGCTAAATGCTGACACTCAGGTCAATAATGCTATGGGGAATGTCCATGCTGCCACTCCTTCGCTGTTAGTCAGCATTACCAATTAATAACATTGTACCACCAGTATTGTTTTATAGGGCACAACTGCAGTGTTCAGTGGAACCAAGTGCCTGTCAAATGCCAGCTGCAGCAGGTAAATCCACCAAGTGCAGTATGGGATGACACACCTCAGCCTTGAGGATCTGTGCTAATGGCAGTCACAGCTCCCAAATCCTGCTGGTTCCAAGGATCTTGGTTTATAATCTCCAGAGCAGCATCACTGAGACTTAGCTCCTTTCAGCTGTGACCTTCTGTTCCAAAGGAGGAGAGGGACCCCAGCAGTCTGGGAATCCCTGTCACGTTCCTCACTGCACTGTGAGGACAAACCCAGAATGTGGCTGCTTGTTCTTCACTGGTGCCATTAATCCATGACAAGGCAGGGCAACTTTCTGCTCTGTAGCTTGTTTCCACCAGTATGATCAGAGAGATCTTAGAAGTGATAAACCTTCTTCCCAAAAGCAATGCCTTCAATATTTTCATCATTTTTAGAGGGATGTTTACATAGCTCACCATAAAAAAACCCTCACTTTCAACATAGTTTTTCCATGTTCTGAAAAAGCTTTTGTTTATACAGTGAAAAGTGACTACCTAAACATTTACTATAACACATTAAGGTAGCAGCCTGAAGTTTCTTACCCATATGAGAAGGCATCGTTTGACCTCCATTTTGAAATAACTGAAGCTGCTAATCCAGCCAATAGAGCAGTACAGTCAAAAAACATATGAAAAGAATCTGATATTAGACCTAAACTGGAAGAGAACAGGAAAAAAGTGTTATGTTCCATACACTACATGTTGAGTATGAAAAAAACCCCCACAGACATGAATCTTTTACATACTAGCAGAATACACTGTGTTTCTAAGCTTCAGGCATGGTTTTGCTAGCACAGAGGAGAAATCCACACTTCATCACCAACAAAAATATGATGCCAAAAGTGCTCCTGTCAGCTTAGGGAAGGCACTTTGGAAGAGTGCTTGGCAAAAAAATCCTCCTAGCATATGATTTTGGTGATAGTGAGAGGTGGTTTCCACTAACACAAACCAAAGTCCCTGGAGTAGATATACCCACAGCCACATCTCATATCAACATAATTCAACCTTAAATCTTTGCCTTAGCAGTGGCAAGGCACTGACTAGAATATACACACCTCTGAGATCTAGAGGCTGAAGGAATCAGAGGCTGAGAGACCACATCTTAAATGGTTTATTTCAAAGACCAACATCAATAGTGATTGACAAACACAGTTCAAGTAAAGCAGCATGCTAAAAAGTTCAAAGCAACTTAAATTAGTTCATGAGTTAGCCAGTCAGTAGAACTCGTATCAGTCTGTAAGCTTCAGGTAAACTGGGGTTAACACCACACATAAGAGTTGCCAAAGTTTACCACATTACTCATGAACAGGTTCTGTAAGTCTGCAGGGAAGTATGTGCATTAAAACAAAAAAATTGCTTCATGTTTTAAAAGACATTTGATACTCAGGTACTGTTAGGCACTTATTACTCAACAGTCCCAAAAGTTCCATTTTCCCAGTTGTTTGGTTATCTAAGAATAATTACATACACAACTCAGTTCTTGGAAACTGAAGCACAATAAGCAAGTACTGGTTTAACAAGTTCTAGAGGATTGACACATATTCACATTGAAGTCAAATACAAAGTTTCATTAGCCAAAGTTCCAACCACTTCACATTAAGAAGCCAAAACATTTCAGCTTTACTGAAAACAATTACAAGAGTAGTCTTAAGTGTTTCAGATAAAACACTCAAGAGTGGAAGAAGTGGGTTTGAAAGAGAGGAAAGAGAACAAGTGTCTTGCTCTATATAGTTACATAGATACTTTATGGACACACATAGAGTTATACATACACACAACTGTAACACTTAAGGCAAAGGGATGATGGCATGGTAAATTCTCCTTACGTGCTGTAGCCACCAAAGCAGGAGAGATAAAACTGTTCTGAACAAACTTTAAAACATGATCCATAGGCTGGATGCCTACAAAGCACCAAAACGGAATTCGCTATCGAATTCTTGAAGGGGTTTGGTGACATCTTCCCCCTCCCCAAAACCAGGTGACATCTTTAGGGAAATAGCTCATTTTAGGTTTGTTTCTGAGCAGTTAAGAAGATCCAGTGAGGAAAAAAAAAAAACCCACCACAAAGCACACTAAACATTCAGGTAATCAGTGACAGCAACTGTAAGTTGTAATGATTATGAAATGGAAGGAATAAGCATGGCTAAACAGGGAGAGCTACTGCTTTCTGAGGTGTCTGGGTTTTGGTGGGGTTTTTCTTCTTTTTTTACAAAGCCTTGTGGGAAAGAGAAGTGTATAAGGGCTGCTATGCTAACAAAATCCCATACAAGTTCTAGAACCAGAAATCACACAGCAAGTTACCATGGCACTGTGCTCACACCTGCAAATCTCACTAAGGCAAGACTTACCTCAAGCACAACACCAATACAGCTGTGCTGCTTTCAAGACCTAAGCTAACAATTCCAGGTGGCCAGAGGCATGTGGATTTATCAGCAGGGGTCAGCAGATTGCACCTGCAATGCAATTCACCTCGTGGCATAACCATGCTCTGTATCATAGGTACAGCTAAAAGTGATTGAGCTGCACAAATGGCAGGAAGCCTGGTAAGAGACCAATCTCATTTCATCTGGGCCTTTTTTAAAGTGACCTGTAAAGTAACAAGACCTTTGAAAAAAAGGGGTGCAAAGTGATTACTAAAGTAATCAAGCGATCCAGTAAATGACCAGCAATACAGTGAATCACAGCAACACGGGATGCATGCAAGAACCTGTTAGGACCAAACACATGATCCAGAGTATAAACTAGTAGAAACCCTGTGCTCAAATACACTGTGTCTAAATAAAGACACTTCCACAGCTGATTTAGTTAAACATCAAATAAAACAAATGTGCACACGTAGCAAATTTCAACTTTAAACAAGCAAACAAGCTCTCAGCCAGCAAACTCGTGACCAGTGACAGAACTCAAGGAAAAAGCATGAAGCTGAGTCGGGGGAGGTTTAGATTAGACATTAGGAAAAGGTTTTTCACCCAGAGGGCGGCTGAGCACTAGAACAGGCTCCCCAGAGAAGTAGTCGCAGCACCACGCCTGACAGAGTTCAAGAAGCATTTGGACAATGCTCTTACGTGAGTTCAGGAAACAATCTATTTAGCAAACAAAAGCTCAGGAGAATGCCTCATGTGAGCAGCAACGGAACCGTGTCTTCAAAATGACAAAATAATTTTCCCTATGGGGTTCTCCTTGTTTGCTTGTTACATGTTTGCTCTTCCAAGGCATGACCTGTCTGCTTTGACTGAACACATTCTCATCATGTTCTCTGCTACCCCTGTCTACTAAAGAAGTGCTTGCTAAGACACTGTTTTGTTCTAGCCCAAAATCTAGGCTTAGAGATACTTAAAACTAGTGACTTGAAATATAAACAAAAGGTTCAACTAATGGCTATGCAGCAAATCCTAATTCTTAATCTCAAGTATGAACAAAAATAATTGTCTTCTGAATTCCAATATGCCAGATTCTACAGTGACAAATTTCTCTAAGTGTCACTAAAGTTTTTCAGTTTAGTTATCTCATATACAGGACTTTTTAAGGTCACACTACCAAAAAAAAAATGTTAAAAGACAGACATCAGAACAATGTCACATGAACACAAAGCTCTTTATATCAGAACAGCTAAGAAAAATATTTACATCTGCTGAGTAATTAGAAAAAAAAAAATCCATACTCATATAGACAGACTATGCATACAGTAACCCTCATAAAATTGCAAAGTGAATCAATATCAGAGCCAAAACCAAACACACTCAAAATGGTCTGGGTGCTGCCAAGATAGTCTGTGCCCATGACAGCATTGCATGCTCACTGGTGCCACAGCAGCAATTACTGTAATCAATGTTAAGGATTTTTTAGTGTCATTTGAGAGATTCAGAACAACATGGCAAATATTAGGATGTGACCATTTCCAAATTCACATTGCTGCATTCACTCAAGACTTTTAAGAGCTCCAGTAATTTATATCCATATTATAGCTTTTGGTAAGGAGGACACTGCTGGATTTAAATGACATTTCCATGCCAGTCCACTCTGAACTATTAAGACTGAAATATCATCAGAAAACAACTTCTGTATCACTAATGAAGCATGATGGAAGTACTAGCACCATTGCCTGTTCTCTACCTTTATACTGTACACCATTACTAAAGTTATTCTGCATTTCCACGTATTTCGCTACAGATTTTTCAGGAGCAATTTAGTCAAGCCTCTTCCATTTTTTCCACTCTTGTGAATTTTTGTACTATGTAAATTACCACTCAGCTACACCAGGATGCATCAATTCCTGTTTCTCCCTCGAGACAAGGAGGTTTGAGAGGAGCAACATCCAGGTATTAACCCACAGATTAAGCCACACTCCCCAACAGAGGATCTCTGTGGCAAGCGGCAGCTACAGCCCCCGAGTCCCCTAAAACAGGCCAAGGCCAGGCTTCCTCCTCAGCAAAGCACCGAGCAGAACAGCAATTCCAAACAGCATTCCTCCGCAACGCGACGAGTCGCGCCCCCCAGCCGGAGCGCCTCCCCCGCATCGCCGGGACCCGGCAGAGGGGATGGCGGCGCCGGTCACTGCCCACGAGAGCGGTCCCGGTCGGGGGAAGCTGCCCAGCGGCCCCCAAGGCGCTGCCGAGCGGCCCCTCCGGACGGCGGGCCAGGAGGCCCAGCCCCGCCGAGAGGAGACGTGGCACTGGCCGGGCGGGACGCGCCGCTTCCTCCGCGCTGCAGCCGCGCTCGCCCCGCCGCGCCCCCGCCCCGGTACCTGTTACTCCAGATGCCGTAGAGCAGCTCCACGAAAGCGAAGGAGAGGTTGAGACAGAGGAAGGAGAAGAGGTTGCGGGAAGTCTTGTCCGCGAGGATAGACCTGCGCACGAAGCACACCGCGGGTCACTGGCCGCCACTACAGCACCAGGAGGCC
>VZRR01006548.1:703057-774746 GCA_013398015.1 Oreocharis arfaki | reverse complement strand
CATCTTTCCGGCGGCGGGGCCGCGGCGCGCCGGGCCGGCAGAACGGGCAGGCGGGGCGGGAGCGCTGCCCGGCCGGCCCACACGCCGCTTCCGGCCGCCACCGCGCCTGCGCCGCCGGGCACCGGGGCTGAGGGGGCGCGCCGGGAGTTGGGCCGGGGTTGCGGAGGCTGCCCGGGCTCGGGACTGCGCCGCCCGCTAATGAAACACAACGCGCCCCGAACGTGAACTCTTATCTGTCCTGTGCCAGCCGCTCGCTCGCGTTCCGCTTGCGATGCCGGGTGCTCCTGGCGCAGCTGTTGTGGCAGCGCTCGGAACGGGCTGGGGGCGGCGGAGCAGCGCGCTCCGTGTGTGACAGCCAGAGCCGCGGGAGCGCCCCGCCCGTCGCAGGACCCTGGACTACAACCCGGGGCCTGCCGGGAGGAAGCGCAGGGACGCCCCGCAGGAAGCGGGGCACGGCGGCGCCGCCGTAGCGCTGCCGCGGTCCCGCACGGCCGCCCCTGAGTCACCGGAGCGGCTTGTGCGGGGCCGAGCGGCGGGGCCGGGCCGGCACCTCCTCCGCCCTGCCCTGCCGTGCTGCCGGCGACCCCTGGGAAGCACAGCCCGGCCGGAGGAAGCGGCGATAGCGGCGCCTGCAGAACGTGAGCGAAGCTATGGGCGAGGGGCGGCGAGCGGGGCGGGCGATGCTGCGCGCTGCTGTGCCGTGCTGCTGCCTGGCTGCACCCAACTACTGCGGGGTGCTGTTAAGAAGTGCTGTCCGCCAAGGGAGGGGATCCCGTTCGAGAACTCTTTTTCTTGGAACGAGGATTAAAATACTGGTGTTTGATATAAGGGTTTTATTTCCGTCAATTTTGTGTTTCTGCAGGGAGTATTGTATGGTTTTTAAAAAGAGGTCAATCTGGCATTGCAATTTCATAACTTAATTGGCAAAACTGATCTGCCTCTGCTTATTGCAAAGTGGCATGATGCTAACTTTAAAGCACCTAAATNCTCGCCGGGCGGCCCAGGCGCCTCGGCACCAGCCGGCACAGCCCCTCCGCGGGGGCTCGGCCGCGGCACCGGCAGTGCCAGGCCTGGCCCGCCCTGGGCCACTCACCTGAACCAGCCCGACACCTTCCTGAGCAGGTTGAGCCTGGGCGGCTTGTACTCATCGTCCTTGATAGAGAGGGGCAGCATCTTTCCGGCGGCGGGGCCGCGGCGCGCCGGGCCGGCAGAACGGGCAGGCGGGGCGGGAGCGCTGCCCGGCCGGCCCACACGCCGCTTCCGGCCGCCACCGCGCCTGCGCCGCCGGGCACCGGGGCTGAGGGGGCGCGCCGGGAGTTGGGCCGGGGTTGCGGAGGCTGCCCGGGCTCGGGACTGCGCCGCCCGCTAATGAAACACAACGCGCCCCGAACGTGAACTCTTATCTGTCCTGTGCCAGCCGCTCGCTCGCGTTCCGCTTGCGATGCCGGGTGCTCCTGGCGCAGCTGTTGTGGCAGCGCTCGGAACGGGCTGGGGGCGGCGGAGCAGCGCGCTCCGTGTGTGACAGCCAGAGCCGCGGGAGCGCCCCGCCCGTCGCAGGACCCTGGACTACAACCCGGGGCCTGCCGGGAGGAAGCGCAGGGACGCCCCGCAGGAAGCGGGGCACGGCGGCGCCGCCGTAGCGCTGCCGCGGTCCCGCACGGCCGCCCCTGAGTCACCGGAGCGGCTTGTGCGGGGCCGAGCGGCGGGGCCGGGCCGGCACCTCCTCCGCCCTGCCCTGCCGTGCTGCCGGCGACCCCTGGGAAGCACAGCCCGGCCGGAGGAAGCGGCGATAGCGGCGCCTGCAGAACGTGAGCGAAGCTATGGGCGAGGGGCGGCGAGCGGGGCGGGCGATGCTGCGCGCTGCTGTGCCGTGCTGTGCCGTGCTGCTGCCTGGCTGCACCCAACTACTGCGGGGTGCTGTTAAGAAGTGCTGTCCGCCAAGGGAGGGGATCCCGTTCGAGAACTCTTTTTCTTGGAACGAGGATTAAAATACTGGTGTTTGATATAAGGGTTTTATTTCCGTCAATTTTGTGTTTCTGCAGGGAGTATTGTATGGTTTTTAAAAAGAGGTCAATCTGGCATTGCAATTTCATAACTTAATTGGCAAAACTGATCTGCCTCTGCTTATTGCAAAGTGGCATGATGCTAACTTTAAAGCACCTAAATAGACGTTTGAGAATATATAATATCATCATTGCCTATCACTACACCTGCTATAAACACTAGGTGTGGCAAGCAAAGTCTCACAAACAGCAAACAGTATTTATATTTTCGTTTTAAGTATGATTTTAGATTTCAATTAATGATTACAATAGCACTGGTAAGTAAACTTACCAGTTTACTGCGGAAGGAGGATCTAAAGTGCAAGTGCTTTTCAAAAGCACATTTGATGGGGATATAGTAGACTTCATAAATGCTGAGTTGCCACTGGTGCTAATAATTTTTAGAAGTCAGGTATGATTGATTGTTCCTATAAAATGAAGCAACTAGAACAAGCAATTAGCTTCTGGAAATAGTTTCAGTGACCTCTTGTCACAAAGTAATAGTAAGATTTGATCTCAGATTTGGGAAGACCTGTATATGTGGACATATTCAGAATGGTATACCCACAAATGACAAATCTGTATTTTTAAGAAGCAAATTTATACAGCCAAAAAAAAATTACTCTTATGGAATTTTACATGGGTTCAATCATTCAACAAGTTCAACAAATTCTTGTTCTCTATGTTTTCATAGTACAATTCTTAAATCAAAATGAATGACTCCTTGGTTGTTCAGCCAGTTTTAAAGGAACAAAAATCCCTCCAACAACCCAGGAGCACAGCTTTCTTATATTGCTGTCCTGCATCCTGTGTATCCTTCTTTTATGTGCTTGCACTCATACTTTCCAAGCTGCCAAACTTCATGGGAAGACCAAAATGCTGTGTCTTAAACCTCTGATACATGTGATAATCTTGGTGAAAGGAGAGTGTGAAGGGGATGACCCAGAAAATAAAATAATTTTATTGGGACAAAATTTTATTTTACTTGCCTGTGGTAGCCAAATCTATATTTTAGTGGTGCCTGGTGAACAACAGCTGTCAGGTTCTGGAGACCTACTTGTATCTTCATAGCTGAACTTAAGGATGGAACACACAGACATTGCACTGGCACAAAGCAGCAATTCTACAAGCAGAGACAGACTGTTGTTTTCTTTTTAACCATCTGGTGTAATAACTTCTTTCTGGAGTGTTCATTGAAAGGCGGAGACACTTATTTAACTGAGCAATAGGAAAAGGAATGGGATGGTTGCCATGAATGCTTGTATCAGTCAATAACTGAGAGAAACTTGTAAAAGAATGCTGGGTAGCGTATCTCCAGTTATAGAGTCCCTTTAATTTCCAACAGATTCAAAGACCACAAACAACTGCCCTATAAAAACAAGTGGGGAAAACAATCCTACTCGGCAACAATGAGGTAAGCTGCAAGGCATTTTAGACTAAAATAATTTACATTCATGTTTTCAGGCATGGTATTTGCACTTTGGAAGAAAATGATGCAAAATCTTGTGAAAAAACCACACAGATACTCTCTCAAAAACAATACTTGTTTGGCCGCCCTGGATCATGGAATTTGATCAGAATTC
This sequence comes from Oreocharis arfaki, assembly GCA_013398015.1. Lineage (NCBI taxonomy): Eukaryota > Metazoa > Chordata > Aves > Passeriformes > Paramythiidae > Oreocharis > Oreocharis arfaki. Next base: position 771,121 of record VZRR01006548.1, on the reverse strand, counting down.
CCTGCTGAAAGCCTAGAAATTCTTCACAGATTAACATGAGTAATACGTATAGATGAGTAACAGTATTACAATAAAAGGTATAGATGAGTTAGTAGCAAGCTTAGAATGTTCATCTTAAATTCCATTTGTACTAATCTTGCAAATACAGGAGGAGAAAAGGAAAACTGTATGAAGTATTTGGACAAGTGCCCAATTCTGCACCTAGAATGGGGCAACCCTGGATGTGCAGACAGACTGGGGAATGAGAGGCTGGAGAGCAGTGCCACGGAAAAGGACTTGGGGGTCCTGGTCGATGGCAAATTGAACATGAGTCAGCCATGCCCTGGCAGCCAGGAGGGACATCCCTGTCCTGGGGGGCATCAGGCACAGCATTGCCAGCCAGGCAAGGGAGGGCATTGTCCCGCTCTGCGCTGATGCAGCCTCACCTCAAGGTGCTTCTGAGCAGTTTTATAAGAGTACAATATAAGGATATGAAGCTATTAGTGTCCAAATAAGAACTACGAAGATGGTGAAGGGCCTTGAGGAGAAGCCGTCTGAGGACTGGCTGAGGTCACTTGGTCTGTTCAGCCTGGAGAAAAGGGGTCTGAGGGGAAGCCTCACAGCTGTCTACAGCTTCCTCACTTGGGGAAGTAGAGGGGCAAGGCACCGATCTCTTCTCTCTGGTGACCAGTGACAGGAATCAAGGGAACGGCATGAAGCCGTGTCAGGGGGTTTAGGTTGGGTATTAGGAAATATCTAACCATCCTAGCCACAGCATGGTTGGGCACTGGAACAGGCTCCCCAGGGAAGTGGTCACAGCACCAAGCCTGAGAGAGTTCAAGAAGTGTTTGGACAATGCCCTCAAGCACATGGTGGGATTCTGGGGTCTTTCCTGTGCAGGGCCAGGAGTTGGACTTCAATGATCCTCATGAGTCCCTTCCAACTCAGGATGTCCTATCATTCTGTGAAGAACATTTGAGGGGCTATCTTTCTAAAAGCTGCTTTTTAACAGCTTCTGTTTAGTTCCAAGATCACAAGGATCCAGAAACCTCTGCCTTAAACTAAATCTGCACTCATAGTTAGCTGACAGGTAGCACCTAGCGTCTGACATTGCCATTTTCTCATGAGTTCTAGATGTATCAGTTCAGCTGTTGCTGAGATTGTTGCATTCTTGTATCACTCCACTTGACATGTTTCTTTTGCTTCACCTGTGTTATAACCTTAGTATGATTAGCATATCATTTTCTGTACTGATTATCATTATCAAGCAGATATACAAACTATTGACAAAATGTCCAGAAAATCAGTTTTAAAGATTGTTCCTTCTGTGTGGTGCCTGAGTAACAGAAAAAGACTGAGCATTTTGTTTCCTCCTTTCTGCCAGAGCTTTTGAGAAGGCACCTTGTCTCTTTTTTGCTTCCCAGTTAAGGTAGCGCTCCTGCAATGCTGAAAACATTGAATCTCTGTACAAATTTGCTTTCTACTTTCAGCAGGATAGATTTGGTGAGGCACATAAATGTTCAATCAAAAATGTAGTTCTAAGAAAACAGGAAACAACACTCTGAAGAACTACTCTAGATTTATTTTGACAAAACAATGAAATCCAAAGTTAACCCAAAAAAGTGAAAAGCAAGTAAACACAGAAACTGAGTACCAGAAGCACCTGTCTCAATAGTTGAAATTAATTTGCCAAAATGCCTAAGTCCTCCTTAATTACTTACTTATATGAAAATGTACTTAATGTTTTGGGAGTTTTGATCAAGGGAGAAAACTGTACATGGGTTTAATGAGTTCCTTTCCTGTTACCTGTTTTAAAGGTGTTTTCACTTCTGTAAGCTTCCAGGAAGAGTTATGGGAATCCGCCTACTACGCTTCACCTCTGTGGTGATCATCGTCTTGCTTCTTGTGGCAGGTGCTTTAACAGCTTTGCTTCCCACTATCAAAGATGACAAACTGCCCAATTCAAGAAGGGAACCAAAAACCCAGAGTCAGTCTGCCTTGGATTCATTCACTCTTATTATGCAGACATACAATAGAACTGACTTACTGCTAAAGCTTTTAAATCATTATCAAGCAATCCCCCACCTACATAAAGTAATTGTTGTGTGGAACAACATTGGTGAGAAGACACCAGAGGAAATGTGGAATTCCTTGGGGCCCCATCCTGTCCCTGTTGTCTTTAAAGTTCAAACTGTAAATCGTATGAGAAACAGACTGCAGAATTTCCCTGAGCTGGAAACAAAAGGTAATCAGCAGTTCATATCACTACTACTACTATTATTTTCATGTTTGAAATCTGAATACTAAAAGAGAGATGGTTGAGTTATCCTGTGTAATAAACCAATGGATCTTTTGAGCCACTTAATAGAATGTGGGAATGTATGTTATCAGATGCACACCACCACCAGGCTGTTAGTAAAGAGTAAGGGAAAAAAAAGAGGAATGCCAAATGCATTTCAAGGGCTTTTACAAGTTCTCCATTTCCTTTGTGAGGCAGACACAGGTAATTCAGCTTCTCTTCCTTCTGTAGCATAAACTGAAATTCATAATGCATGTATTTGTTGAGTCCCTGCACTAATCTGGACTTAAGTCATCTGGTAAAGGCTTGATTTAGTCCATTCCTCTTAAGGCTGTTCTCAAGCATGTTGTGCTCTTCCGAGAAACTTCCCTCCCTAGCTGTCTGGCTTTCTGTCTCAAGTTATGCATCCTTTTTTTTAAGAGTACTTTCCCCAGTCTCTTGGGTATTCATCTAAATATTCTTCCTAAGCTCTTTCTAGGAGGTGTACAACAATAAATCCTGTTTGTTTCAAGTGGAAAAACACCCCATATGTTGCATTACAGACCTGACCTTACTCATGATTAGTAAAGGTAATTCTATTTACTGCCCCCTAACATGCCTGCTAGTCCAGACACATGATTTCTAGGAAGACACTGGAAACTTCAACTTCCCAAGTGTTTTACTTACTGTAGTAAGATCTGTGCTGACTGTAAACTTCCAAAGCTTTAATTCATCTGCAGTTCAGATCTAAGAGTATCCTTCCTTTTCCACTTCCTGGTAGTCTTTTGTCCAAAACTTAAGGCAAAGAGTCTTCCTTCTGTAGTTAATAATACTGAATGTTGCCTGGGCAATTTGTTTAACTTGCTTACGTAGAACTTTCAAGTAGTGAGATGAGTAAAATTTTATACTAAGAATCCTTTATAAGTCTCATGCTAAAGAAAAGTATCTAACTCTATTCTAGTTGTATCTTTACACAAGATTAGTATAGTTTTAAGTTGCTTTGCCAAACACTCTGAGGTTTTCTAACACATATCTCTCCAGCTGTACTACAGGTGATCAAAGGCTGCTGAGTCTTGTAACAGCCTGGCAAATAATCTAAAACTTAGGTTTGCTTCCAGTTACCACAAAGCTGTAACCTTGCTTTAGCTTTGAAATCTAATTATGTTTTATCAATCTACTCTCAAGGAATTGCAATTCAGCTTAATAGTTGTAGAAATTTTATATTTAATTTTTCAAATATTGTGCTGCATACCATGCTCATGTATTTAATCTTTAGATGAATTAAAAGTTTTTTTTCTTTTTCCTCCCTTCAGCTGTTTTAATGATGGATGATGATACACTAGTCAGTGCTCATGACCTTGCTTTTGCCTTTTCCGTTTGGCAGGTAATGTTTTGCATCTTGGCAGGCAGTATTTGTGAGCTGCAATTGAAATTAATAATTTTAATTAGAGTAATATTGTATCATATCGTTTTACTGTTGGTTTTCTAGATATAAAATCAGATTTTAGCAAGTTTGAAGTCTTGAATAGTAGAAATTTCAAGAATATTCTCTAGCAGTAGCTATATCTGTTATCTATAACTTTAAAATTTTAACTCTTACTTTACAAAACCATGAAGTTGCTAACTGCTGAATTTATTTAAATGTATAGTAGTCTGTGTGTTTTGTTTTGCAAAACACGAGAAATTGTCTGCAAAGTTATTTTCAGTGCCAGATACACAGCTGCCAATTGTGGGTAGATGTTTTGTTGGCACTATGTGATGTGGAATGAGGCAGACTGTCGGTTTTGTGAAACTGTATTTAATTGCAACATTTATGCAGATCAAAGGACCATATGCCAACAATTTACTTCTTTCCTGGCAATAATGTTGTCCTCCTTTTATTTAAAAAATGCGTAAATCTCTCTTATAACATACTTAAATGAACCCCACACTGTGAAATATGTGTTGCATTTCTTTTTTTCTTTCAGCAATTTCCAGAGCATATAGTGGGATTTGTTCCTAGAAAGCACATTTCTACTCCTTCAGGCGTATACAGTTATGGCAGCTTTGAATTGCAGAACCCTGGATTTGGGAATGGAGATCAGTATTCCATGGTGCTTATCGGTGCAGCGTTTTTTCACAGTGGGTATTTAGAAGACTTTCAACGGCAGCCAGAAGCAGTTTACGCCTTAATAGATGAAACTCAAAATTGTGATGATATTGCCATGAATTTTCTGGTAGCCAAGCATACTGGAAAGCCTTCAGGAGTGTTTGTGAAGCCTGTTGATATAAGAAATTTAGAAAAAGACACTAACAGTGGCTATTCTGGAATGTGGCACCGAGCAGAGCATTTGTTACAGAGATCCTACTGTGTAAATAAACTGGTTAATATTTATGATGGCATGCCCTTAAGATATTCTAATATCATGATTTCTCAGTTTGGTTTTCCTAATTATGCCAATCACAAAAATAAAATGTAAGCCAATGAATTTAAGGTGTTAAATGTTAAACAATACTCAGTGAATTGTACTGAGTTCAAGGAGAGAAGGTGTAATTACTGCATCTTGGCCATCCCTCTTTGTAGCCTCTGATTTTTCTCCACTAGGCTTTTTATGTATTTCCTTTCTAACTAATTCACAAAGGTAAGTTTTGAGAAAACTTAAAGAATATCTAGTCATGCTTAGCTGTGATAAAATCATCCTCTTTCCTTAAAACCTGAAAAAGGTACTATAATTAATTAGGCCAGTTCTTCAGAAACATGCAGACAAAAATGCACTCCTACTCTTCAGATCTTAACATTTGGATTTTTTTCCTTGAATATACAGATCTAGTCAAATGAGGTCTAGGCATATTTTTGACAGTTATATGTTGAGATGCTTCCTTGCCTTCCCACTCCTCACCTCCTCCTACCCAGTTTCCAGTGAAGCTGTAGAAGAGCTACAGTGGACTGCTGGCCAGGCTTCTAGCCTTGTGTACAAAACCCCTTTGAAGTTTGTATATAAGCTACTCCATGTTCTGAGATGTTCTTGAAGCTGCTATGAAAGCCAGAAGAGTACCTCACCTTAATCTCAGATAGTCCTTAAACCATTGCCTCCTACAGTATCTACTCCTGCTGAGATAATGGAAAATGATCTCTGATGTGGCTTTTTTTTCTATTATTGATTTGCTTAGAGTTGCTGAAACACTGTAAGCAGCTGAAAGGTAAATCCTAGTAGCTGGAAATACAAGAAACATGAATACACGAAATATGAAACTTATATAAGCAGCCAGAAGAAATGGATGGAATGTTACTTATTAATATTCTCTTTAGTATTTAGTCTTATTTTGATATTTTGCATATACATTGTTACAAACATCCACCCAGGAAAATTCTCAATTTGTTAAAAATTTCTTATTTACAATTCCTAATAAGAGCAGGGTGTTCAACATTTCTTACAGTGTACATTTTGTAATTTTACAGGTATACTGATGTTTTAGCTACTCTTTCAATGAGTATTTACTTTTTTGTTCCTTTTGTTCTCCGTTTTTGGTGGCTGTGACAACAGAATTAAAATGTACAATAACTGAGTAAAGCATTATGAAAAGAAGTATTGTAAGGTACAGTGATATTTGACAGGGATGGACTATTATCAGTCTCTGAATTCCCTGACTTTATTTACAGCAAGAAACAGAGCTGTTAATGGCTTTTGTTAAGATTGGGACTGTAGTTCGGGAAACCTTATATTGACATAGACAAGGGAAACCTTTTCCAATGAAGTTGAAGAAGGGTTGGGCTTTTTTTGTGGTATGGAGAAGAGAAAAAAAGACAGTGATTTTCCTGGATCACAGAATCAGATTTGGCATCCAAAGCAGATTTAGTTTCATCTGCATCAGCTTTTACTGATTCTTAGAATCAGTTCAAAGGTAACTGTGGGCAACCAGTAACAGCTAATACCTAGTACACAAATAGCATCTGCACAAATGGTGTATAATTTTATCATTTTTTGTAGTAAGTTAGCTGAACAAGGAGTGAAAAATGCGACAACTTCTTTACAGCAGGGTCTGAGTCTTTGGGGGAACAAAGGATTCTTTTGCCTTGTTCTATCAGTATTCAAGGATTTGATTTCTGTTCAGTGAAGTCTTCCTAGTACTTTTGTAAGTTTTAAAGGGCAGAATCTTAACACGGCAATGTAAAGTCTGCTTAATTTTGCTGTAATAGTGAAAACTAGTTTTTAATTATTGTGCTGTAGTGGTAAATATTGTACAAAGAGGTCTATGATCTTTCCAGAAATGCAAATTTACCAGTGGTGGTTTACTGTATTTCATTTACTTACTCGTCTTCCATGATTTCTACTCTGTGCAGTATCAGCTAGAGTTGTGAAGACTCACAGTTGTTGTCAACCTTATTTTTGAAATGTGAACCAAACTGTCAAGTCAGCCAGATCTTAGTATTGGGCTCTTTGTTGAGGGGAAGGAATTGTTTTCGTTTAGGGGGTGTTTTTTTGTTCTTCTGTATCAGTGAAAGAATTAATAGAACAAGCTTTTAATGATGCCGTTACATTTAATTTGCACCATTGTCAAATAAAATATAGAAAGCAGACTTGTGATGTATTTATTTCCAGATTACTGACCAAATTTTTCGGTCTTAAGATGTCAAAAGTAAGCTCACAGTTTGCACACTCATAAGCAGCAACAAGATTTCTTTTTTTAAAAAAATGTGTACTTGTTGGCATAAACATTGATTTAATTTAGGTAAGGCCTACTTATGGAGAAAGAAAAGACATAAAAAAGCCCCTAGCTTTAATCATTTAGTCTTAGGTAGCAAAGAAAATACAAAGATAAGTCAAGCTCCAGCCATAATTCATTGTACTTTGGCACCAAAAGGAGTTGTTTGCTTATTTTTTAAAAGTAGGTCCCTTGGTGGTTATAAAAGTGCCTTAAGATTCTTTAGTGAAAATACCTTACCAAAATATTATATTTTAAACAAAATAATATGCATGTGATTATTTCTTCTGAGAGTATCTATATGTCATTTAGAAATATTTTGGAATCCAAACAGAATCATCACCACCTCTGAATGTACTGTTGAAATTACTGTCAATGCAACACAAGGTTTTAAACATGGTATCTAAAATACATATTTAAAAAATCCTTGACAAAAAATCAGGATATAGTGCTAAAATGATACAAGAGGACAAGGAAATTGCTTCTTTACAAAAAATGCCACAAGATGTCACTGCAGCATTGATATTTGATCTCAAATATTAAAACAAGTACATAGTATTGATTAGAATACTGAAGTTGTGCTAGCTAAAAATATTCTTAAAGCTAGTGTTTTATAAAGTGAAATTCATTACCTAATAGCTACGAGACACAATGCTGGAACTGAAAAAACATAGAAGTTATTTTGCATGTATTTTCACAGGGAAGAAAAGAAAGGTTAGTTTATTTCTGATGCTTACAAAGGCTGCAGCTAATTGCCACAAATGAGAACTTTTATGCAAAGAAAACAGTATTTATAACTTTGCAGAAGACATATAAGCAGTATACAAACATTTGACAGCTGGGCTTCAGTTTCTAATCATACTTGCCTCTTAGATTCACCAGTCTAACTAGACGGGTTTAGATATCTTAGGCTTTAACACAAACTCTGTTTCTAGGGATTCTGGATAGGCTGTAGACTGTTCCATCTTTGCTTCTGTTGCCAAAGATAGCATTGCTGAAGCTGCTTCGAGTATGGTCATTCAAATTCCCCTTAAGCAGAGTGCAGCACTGACTTAGAAATGTGTTACATTGAACTGTAGTGAAAGTCTTAGTAAAAAACAGCATTAAAACAATTGAGGTTCTGGAAAATATACCTTAATACCCCTTCTCTTACACAGGATATAGTACCCCTTAGAGAATTGCTTGTAAATTAAAAAAACCACCAATGAAATACTTGATTTTGTTAAGGGTTACACACAAGTGAAAGTCATAAAGAACAATATAAAGAGAAACAAACACTGATTTCCATGGAAAGCAAATACTCTCCAACAACCTTTATTTAATTTGCTGCTACAGAAGACTGCAGTCTCCTTCTTATAAGCATCTTGTACGGAATAGTACTTACTACTGAGAATGAGGTTTTCTCAGGTTTCAAGATCAGGCACAAACAGGGGCATATTTAGCATATTAGTTTCGGGGCTTTTCAAAAAAAGCCGTGTAAGAACATAGGTAAAAAGCATTAGAATCAACATAAAAATTAAATAAGCAACTACAAAACAGCTGCACTGTCTCCTGTAGTCCTTCACCTTATTTGTAAAGCTTTAAAGATTATCCAGTGCTTATGACACCAGATTAAAAACTTTAGTCAGAAGTGTTTCACACTCATGTTTAGCCTCATTAGCAGACACACCAGGATTAATTATACGAACTGTGGTTACAGTAGGTTATTTATAGTGTTAGGGAGTGATACGAATGTGAACCTCAGGGCTGCACATGGCTTTAAACAACATCTTTTAAAGGTGTTTCAAGAGTGGATTTTTTTTTTTGTTTGGAGGAAGAGTAACTTTTTCCCCCCCTTTATCTCTCCTCGAGGAACCTCTCCTTCGCAACCTTTTGCTTTAGTTGTAAAACTGAGATGGACCGTCTGCCCTGTTTGGCACTTACCAAATCTTTCTAAAGGGGAGAGGCGGAAGAACGCGCCCACAGCTCGAACCAGCACGTTAAGAGAGCTCCGTGCCTCAGGCGTGCGCGGCGTCTCCTGCTGCTCGCAAGCGGCTCCCCGGCACATCCAGCGCCGCGCCCGAGAGCGGCCCGCACTGCCCGGGCGGGAAGCGGCCGCCGCGGGGGGCCTGAGGCGGGGCACTCCCTCGGGCGCCGCCAGCTCATTGGCTGCAGGCGTACGAGGGCGGTCTCTGATTGGCCAGCCGGCTTGTCTGTCACGACAAATGGTGCCCCAGGTAGCGCAACGGACGCTCTGCTGGTTCCCCCGTGCCTGAGGCGGCCCCGTCCGCCTCCGTCCGGAGCCCGCCCGCGCAGCTGAGGCAGCGCTCCGGCTCAGCCCCGCTCCGAGCTGTACGCGACACCCGCCCCCTGCCCGTGGGGCGCTCTGCCCCGGGCCGCCCCCGGGCGGGGAAAAAGAGCACGAGCGCAGAGGGGCGAGGCGGCACCGCCCGAGCAGGCGGGGCGGAGGGCGGGGCCGTGCCGGGCGCGGGGCCGCTGCCTGCTGGAGGAGGGGCGCTGCCGGGCCGGGGCGCGGGAGGATCGAGGGGGCCCGGTCACTCTCAGCGTCAGCCCTGGGCAGGGCGATACAAAGGCTCCGTAACGCGGTTGCCAGAGCGCCGCCGGTCGCCTGGTAACCGCCCGCTGCCGCTTTATCCGGGGGCGTCTCCTGGCTGGGGGCGGGGTGGAGCTGGAGTCCCTGCGGGCGCTTGCCCGCCGTGTCCCGGGGCTCGTTCTCGGCTCCGCTCCCGCTCCTATGCGGGCTGCGGCCGCCGTGCTCGCAGCACCGTGGGCCCCGGCGGGCGGCCCTTCCGGGCAGCAGGTTGCGTCCCTGCGAGCGCGCCCCGGCCCCGCCGGCGCTGCCCCGGAGCGCCATGAGCTCAGAGCCGCCTCGCGCCTCGCTGCTCCGCGCCCTCTTTAAGATGGAGCCGGCGGCGGCCGCCTCCGAAGTGCTGGGGGGAGCCTCGGAGTTCGTGAAAGGTGAGAGCGGGGCGGGAGGCGCCCCGTCCCCTGCCCGCGGGGTCCCGAACCCTCCGCCGGAGAGGAAACCCGCTGGCTTCTCTCCCGCCCTCCCTGCCCCAGCTTTGCTGCGTGCCCGGCTTGGCCTCGGCCCCTTTGCTCGGCGGGTTTCGCGGGCTGCTCGCCCCGGCTGCCGCGGGCACCTCCCGGCGCTGCCTTCCCCGCTCTCTCGGGCGAGGCGCGGGGCCGGCACCTGTTGCTGCGCGCTGCTCGCTGAGTCGGAGCCGCTGCCGAGGGGTGCCCGGCAGGGACAGGGCCCGCGGGCGGGTCGCCGCTCACGCAGCAGAAAAAGAAGCGGCGGAGCCTCTTCCGCTCCGCGGTGACAGGCGTGCCCCGGGGCGGTAGCCGGCTGCCTTCGCTGTCCGACGCTGTTCCTCTAATCTGTCTTTCAGATCGGTTGTACTTCGCTACTTTACGAAATAAACCGAAAAATACCGTAAATACCCACTACTTCTGTACCGATGAGGAGCTGGTCTATGAAAAGTAAGTGTTGTGGTTTGCATATTCAAAGTGATCACCTGAGAGTCTCCCCAACACACTTTGATATATTCTGTGGAATATTTTTGCCCCATTAAGTGAATTGTATAGAATATGGGCATGAAGTTAGTCCGAATATATTTATTAGCTGAAACTAAGTTAACAAGGTGGCTCTTTTAAAAAATCCCATAAAACAACTTCAGGGCCAGTTAAATGGCTTCAGTTGTGGTTGAGCTAGAAGAAGGATATCTGAGCCTTGTAAGATTTGTTTAAAACATGGAGGTCTATTGGGACTAATTACACTTTATTGAATGCTGTCTTAAATAGACGACTTATTTGGTATGAATAGATAAACAGTAGTGGGTTATATATTTCCTGTATAGAGTGTATGAAGTTTACAGAATTGTAAGGATGCAGTGTTTAAATGTGCTTTTGAAGAGCATCTGCAACTTTTTTTGTAACTCTGGTTTTATTAGAGGGTCTTGAGATAGCACTTCCTGATGGCTTTTGTATCTTTGAAACAGCAGAAAAAGTATTTTCTGTGAAGTGAAAGTTTCATGTGTTTGTAAGACACTGACTGCACATAAAAGGTAAAAAGTAATATTGATTATAGTTGTGAATACTATTAAAGGACATAAAACATTAAACAAATAATCCCTCTATGCTGTGGCTAGAAAGTTGGTGCTTTGCACTGCATTCCCAGATCAACTGTTTCCTGTGTGATGGTATATATCTATCTGCTTGACACGGGGCTTGCTGCAGCAGAAGTGAAACAAAAATACTATATTATTTTAGGTATAACTTGCTTTCCATATGGTTTGAAGCAATTGTGAGCATCAGGCATTCTTCCCTCCTTTCTCCAATGGCCAGTAATGCTTCTGTGAAGATGTAAACCAATATTTCTTGGTTGTTAGCTTACTTTCTATGCACAGCTTGTAGCTTCATGGTATCTTTTCTACACATTTTTGAGTCTTATATTAAGCTGTTTGTCTTCTACTGGAGTTCCCAATGGCTTATTCCAGAAGTTGGCTGTTGTAGTGGGCTGCTTGGGTTGGGAGTAAGTGCCTTAATGATCATTAAGGAATTTTGATTGGAAGGGACCTTGGGAGTATCCTAAGGGAGGGTTGACCTAATATTGAAAGCAGAATTCAATTGGGGAAGGTCCTAAGAAATTTGTGTTGTATGAAAGTGTTCCACTTTCTCTAAGAAAGGGAACTTGTATCTCTTCTAGACTTCTGTATTATGTTTTAATTCTTACTGTGCTTCTCAGAAGTGTGAAGGAATCTTACGTGGCATTTGATCTTGTGGGTAGGAAGGGGTGCAGTTCTGTATTGTTAGTTACAGATGACTGTACTAACCAAGGCCTGTAACTGAGGTATTTTGTGTGAGGACAGTGTCAAATTTAAAAGAAAAAAAAAAGAAGTACTGAGAAATTTGGGGGGGAGAAAGTAATTTTCTTTAACATGTAAAAGAAATTCTGTAGGTATACTCCTTAACCCAGTGTTAACTACGTATGAGGGTGTAACCTGATACCAGATATAATTACCAGGCAATGGAAGGAAGCAAAGTTTCCTTTATCTTCTAGGGCACATCTAAAGACTTTGAACACATAACTCCTGGTCTGTGTTCTGAATTGATGGTTCCTAATCTATTTGACCCATTTTAAAGTTGTTGTCCTGTATCTGATACCATAAAGATACTCTCTCTTTTGTGCTCATAAAGTGGTAAAATGTGACATGAGGTAGAAAATAAGTGACAGTTACTAGGTGGTACCAAAGAATTGTGTAATAACGTTTTACATATTACAGCTAAACTTTCCCCTGGTATTTGTATTGCAGCACCCATCCTTACCAGTGTCTGCAATATTTGGTGATAAACCCATGCCTGGGTTTGTTTTTTTTTTTTTTTTGCCCTCTCATATCCAAGGAAGTTTATATGGTTTCAGGGCAGCAAAAGCAGGTGTCAGTAGGGTTACCATTTTATGTATATTTTTAATATCTTTCTGAATTTGGAAAGCTAGAGGTAAACTGGGGAATAGAATGCAAGACTCAGTTCTTGGGGAACTACTGATTTTTCTGTAGCTTCCCTTATGATCATCAACAAGCTTGACATCAGTCTGTTGTGTTTCCCAGGCTGCACACGAAGTGGGGGGCCTGACATTAGGGCTTGTCTGTAAGTAGTAGTAGAGTGTAACTTTAGTACAACAGATCAGATGGTCTCCTCACTTCCTCAGAAATGCAGTCTTCTTTCTGAGAAAGTGATTAGAAGTATTTGTTACATGATAGCAAAATAAGTATTTGGAAGTGATTTTTGAAGTGCTGTAGCTCAGAACAGTGGTTTGCAGTCTTCATGAAAATGGCCTGCCTGGGTGGTTCTTGTGGTCAGAATTCCACAGCCACTTTTGCTTTTTAATCAAATGAGTTGTTCAGAGAGTTCCAAGAAGGAGGGTAGGAGGTGTCTACTCAGGCATGAAGTCCTCAGCACCTGGGAGGTATGTAAGTAATTACATTCATACAATTGTTTATTGACTTAAATTTGTTTAGATGCACCATTGTAGTGAAAAGACAAAGATACTTCATTGTGATTGGAAGAAAACTGCTTTTCTTTCAGCTCCTATTCTGTTTAAAATGCTTTTCTTTGGGCTCCTATTTTGTTAGCTTGTTACAGAATTTTATTTAGCTGACTTTACAGAGGTGTCAGTTTGCTTCACGAAGCAGTATCTGATCTGAAAACCTCATGAATATGTAGGTTTGGAGTTGCCTGATTACAGAGAGCCTGTTACTGGATCACGTAGTACTTAAAAACTCACGGCCTTCTTGTTTTCCCCCCCCCCACTCTTGAAGAGACATAAGGAAGCAATTTTGTACATTAGTACTATACCCCATTCATTAAGCAAAACAGCTGTAGTGCTAGATCTGATGGTTTGGGAAGTTTGGGGTTGACTTGCTCTTGTAGCTTGTCACATGATTTATCACTAAATTATACACAGTGTGGTTATGTAATCTTAAGGACTTTAGCCTTCTGTTCTCACTTGAAGTTTTCAACTGTTGTAATGACTTCATAACACTGTCTAACTTATACATTCACACTTTAAAAAGATAATAAAGACGTTCTTAAAACCATTTAAGCCTATCTCAAATGCTAGCTGACTAGGAACTTGCTGCTAGAACTGTCACTATTTTAGTTAAATGTGCTGCAATTTAACCTTGAACCTATTATGCCAAGGAAATGGTATGCAAATGCCTCAGTTAAGAGAACAAGAAACCTGAATGGAATGATACAATTCTGAAATCTCTTCTTTGATGGTTGTGTTTCTGTAAGATTTTCTCAGAGTCTTTCTGAAACTCTGAGGTTCCTGCTGAGAAAGTGCACTATTTCTTACAAGGAAACAGTCTTTCAGGATAGTGTAGTACAGGTAACTATTGCTTCAGAAAAATGGAGTTCATGACAAACAATCCATCTTGATGAAGATTGTCATTTGGCAAATAGACAAACCTTGCCTTGGCAAGAGCTCAATTAATGGGTTAGGCACTAGTAAGAAGCTTTTTATTCTCTAAGAATAGCGTCTTTCACGTTTCACCTTCCAGTAAGCAGATCTGGGTTGAGAGTACTACACTTGACTGGTTAACTTGGCTTTTGCATATTTCTATCAAAGTAACTTTTAATATCTTTTTTATTTCTGAGTAGTTTTCTCAAGCAAAATCTGAATTTAAATAATGTGAAACAGGAATTTCTTACTGATGAATTATAATGGCAGCCTTTGTAAATCATCATGGTTTTATTCTGTCATTTGTTCTGACTTTGGATCTCTTGTATAAACAGCTTTTACAGATCCAATCTCTGACATCGTGTAAGCAGCTGTAGAAGTAGTAAATATGATAGTCTCTGTATATCATGCTTTACACTAAAACTTTCTTTCAAGCTGTGGTATTCTACTTGCGCATTCCGCAGCAGTCTTTGTGATAGCTACTTCAGTTATGTAGCAGTAGAGCAAGACTCTCAAGTGCTTAGCTACAACAATATTAAATGAGTACTGTTTCTTCTACTGCATGTGTATATGCAAAGAAGCAGTTTATCTTTCCTGTGAGAAGAGTGAGGCTTAGCTTATCTGGTTTTGTTTTGGTTAAATGCTGCTTTTCTGTGGCTTTCCAGTAACAGTACTTGCATAGGAAATCTGAACTTCTCCATCCTTCTGTGGCTTAAATCATTTGAAAGGAAAAAGAAAACTTAAACTTACCTTTGTTACAACAATCAGAGCTGTCGCTGCACACATAAAACAGGGACTTCCTTGTTCACATCAGTAATTTTGAAGATTTGACTTTGACTGTTGGATGACCAAGATAGCGTAGTAAAATAAAGTCCGAAATTCAAGAAAGGAAATTTCTCAATTTTATACCTATACATTGCTTTACCATGTCTGTCTTTGCTTTTTCATAAGTAAAAGATAAAAAGCATTTGCCGGAAGTATTGAGGAGTTTTTTCTTTTGTTTGCAGTAAAAGAGTGCCAGGATGAAACAGCAGCTTTCTAAGCTCCAGTTTTATATTGAATGGGAATGTAGCTTGTCTAGGAAACCCCTTAGGTGCGTCTTGGCCTCTGTTAAGATGACTTTTTTTCCAGAGAGACTAGGCTTCTGACATGACCTGAAGGTTCTTCTCTAGGGGAACTTTTTATGGGAGAACTCTTAATTGATATTTTGGTTTTGATATGAAGGAGCATTGGATTAAAAAATCATGTATCTGGAATAAGTATTTAATTACCTATAATTTAGATCTGTGAGTTGTTTGGTTTTGAAGAATCAGGATCTTGAAGAGGATTTGGAACTTCCAAGAGGAAATGGACTTAGTACTTGGGGGTTTTTGCGTAATCTAGGGCCTCTGCATTATTCTTACCTTCAGATATTTCCAGGGTTATATTTGCTGTATCATGCTTTGTTCAGAAGCGTGCAATCCCTAAGTAGCATTAAGCATTAGGGATTTTGTCTCAGCCCAATTAAGAAAGCTCCTGACATTTCACGTGTTACTGTAATCAGTGGACTAGAGGAGGAAAACAGTGCCCACCTTTTTTCATGGGCTTGAGGAGTGGGGAGCAGAAACCCATTAGGAAACTGGAGTTGGAGAAAAAAGCCTGAATTGGTAAGATTTCCCAACCAGCAGTTAGGTTGTAATGAAAGTGCAGACTGACCCTCTCTCACCCAGTGACTTTGTTGCATGTGAGATGTGCTCAGCTTATGATTTGAAGCAAGCAGCTGTAATAGTCAGTTGGCCACTTCTGCGACACCTGGCTCTTGTGCTGTTGAAGGGTCAGGCTCAGAACAAATGCAGCAAGGCCCTTAGAGGGTAGTAACCTGAGTGTTCCTGCATAGGAAAGAGGGAGGGAGGAGCAAGAGGAGAATGAATCTCAATAGGAGAAACAATCTCATTGCTTCATTTTAATAGGAAGCTGGACATTTGTAAAATGCTGAAAAATTAGCAAAGTCCTGCAGTTATTTCACCAGGTTCTTAGGTTTTATCTTTTGACTTAAGTAATTGCAAACTTTGGGGGCTCCTGTTTTGGCAGGAAAATGGCTTTATGTGATGGCCAGTCTTGAAAAAGGTAGACTTCATACTTTAAGGAGTACATGTGCTCCAGTTCTGGGATATGTACTCCAGAAAAATCATTGCAGTTATTACATGGTGCCTCTGTTTTCAAGTTACCAAACTAATGTCTGAATAAGGTGGCAAGCAAGATGTCATGCCCTGATGGGAAGTGAGTGGCAGTATAAAACTACTGCTCTGTAGGGAAAAAGTACCAGGCATTTGGAGTAAAGTATAAGTAATGCATTTTATCTTTGAAAGATGGTATCTTGGCCTGATAGATTGACTGATGTTAATATGGACCTTATCAAATTAGAGAGAGGTGGACAGTCACCAACTGCATGGAATGTAACAAGGGCAAATGCCAGATTCTGCACCTAGGATGGGGCAAGCCTGGATATAGAGGCAGAATGGGGAACGAGAGGCTGGAGAGCAGTATTGCAGAAAGGCACCTCGGTATACACTGATTCTGTGGAGGTTATCAATTCAGTTAAAAGTCTGCTGGGCTATAGTATTCCTTCATTGAATAGCACCATCTAATCATTCAGGGTGGGAAATCTGTTTATTGTTTTTGTCTGGCGCAAGGGTCAGAGATACTTAAATGCTTAGTAAGCAGTGGTGTTTGCATTCAGAAGTGCTGGTTCAGGCTTGAACTGACTCATGGCACCTTCATGTGGCATCCCATGGAACTGCAGTTGGAAACAACTTGTTACTAAGGGGTGTGGGCTGCATTTCTTTCACCATTAAATTCCGTGGAAGAATTTACAGTAACTGTTTGCATGACAGAGTAGACCGATGGGCTGGCCTTTCTAGGGGGAAGACCATTCCTATGATACAGTACAGCAAGTGCTTCAGATATTACACTGCAACAAATTACGGGTAGGAAGAAATGGTTCTACGAGTCTAATCTAAGGAGAAAACAGATACCAGAAACTTACGCTACTGCTGCCGGGTGGCATCATGATGGTATTTTTCAAGTAGAGTATTTAAATGTTCATCTGGCATATTCTGGGGATTTGCTACTTGATTTGAGAAGCGTAAGGATAGCAAGTCTCCATGGGATGAGGGGGAAGAATAATTTAAGGTATCATCTAGGTACTTGATTAAAACAAAATATAATTGAATGTTAATTAATACCATACCTGCCTTCTGTTCCTCTGGTTTCCACCTCTGTTGTAAATGGCTGTCTCTCTTAACTGGCTTAAGCTTCAGAGGCATTCCAGTTTCTTACTGTATTTAAGTGCTTTGTTAAAACATCTAGATGTAAAAGAGATGGAAGTAAAATAATATTGGATGAATTGTTATCAATGGCTATTTGGCTTTTCTTATGTTGGTCTTCAGCTTTTGCCAAATAAAGTTCTTTATTCAGATAGTGACTTGGTGTGTCATTTCATCCTCATTCCCTATACCCTGCCTATTTCCCATGTACCACTTACATTTACTTAAAATTGTGGTCTTAAGATGAAAATCCTTTGGGTGAATCAGGATCAAGTGTCACTAATTCAAGTATAAAAATGGCCTTTTACAGAAAAAGTGATGAGGGTGCATAGGATTAAATCCTTCTGCTTAAACATGTCAGAAACTGTATTTAGGTCTAGGATGTAAGTTGAAGAAAGCTTTTGTAGACCAGGTTTCATTGACTTCAGTACAGAGCCTTGTATTATCTTTCAAAGAACTCTTTTGATTTGAAGGTTTGTAAAGCACTTGTTTCACTTAGGCCCTTTAAAGAAAGAATAATTAACTTATTCCAATTTAGAGGTATAAAATGGAGAAGGGTTATGTTACATGCGTTATTTTAGGTTTCAGCCTCACATATCAACTACAATGTTTTATCAGCAAAGTCATTGGCTGGTTTATACACCTCTGCAGTAGTAGGGAAATAACTTGGGAATTGCCGGTGGTTTTGTGCATGCGTAGTAATGCTGATGCAGCAGTGACCAAAAGTGCCTTTCCTTTGATTGTGTTTGGATTCTGAGAAGTATCTTATTTCTGAAGGATAGACAAACAGTGCTAGTATCAGAGCCTTAAACAGGAATACTTCTACCCCCCACTCCACCATGTTAAGAGAGGCACAGGATTCTTAATGGTAATCAGTGATGGAGAAATAGGCAAAGATTGTGACATCTTTAACTTGGTGCCTGAAAGAAGCTGAATAGCTTCATTTTGTAGAAATACAATTACTTCCTGGATGGTCTCAAATGTGTTTTATCCTTATACCCACCTAAATAGTAATTTGTCTTGTGGATAAATTTGTAAATTGATTTTCATGTACTTTTCCTACACTGATGTTCAAGTTTAATCACGTGAAAAAGTAGAAGTGGATATATGAGTTTGTATTGATGTACTTCTAGCAAATGAATTGTAATAAATTTAATAATAAAGCATGGCTGTACTTCTTCAGTTCTTTAGATGAACTGTTTATTCAGTTATATCTTTCAGATACTTTGCTCACAGTGGTTTTTTGAAAAGTATTCTGTATTATAGGAACTAGCCCATTCCATATTTTTCCACAATACTTCAAAAAGTATTTTTCCAAAATAATTTTAATATCATAAGTTTTACTCTTCATATATTTAAGTGAAAGTCTGCTCTAAAGTTGATGGGGTAAGATAGGGTAGGAGTGTTTAGATTCATGTGTTAGTGCAGCTGTATGGGAGGAGATGTTAGGAAGCCTTCTATATGGCTTTCCTGGTAGCTCCGTTCAGTCTAGTGTTGTTAGAGCTCCAGCTTTAACTTCTTGTTTGTCTTAACTCATACTTGTCCTTAGAACATTTTTATTTCATCTCTGTGAAAAACTGTATGGAGAGTTTTCTTTTAAAAATAACTCTTGACCATATCTGGCAGACTTATCTAAGAGAGGATGAGGAATTACGAAGTTAAACCCTGCTTTACTGGTGCTGCAGTTTTCTCTTGGTTTAGTTAACTTCTGTCCAACCTGCAGATTAAGTTCTAGTAGTTGGACAGCTTGGTCTTTTTCCCAGCTAATTAGCTTCTGTAACTACATCATGATGTTTTGTGCTGGGCTGAATCTTAACCAACACTTGTGTTGCTACTTGATGTTGCAGACTATACTGAAATAGCATTGGTGTGGCAGGAAGGCAACTTGTCTTAGCGATCAAACTAATTTAATTGTCTCTCTTTGCACTGGTCTTGGCTTTCTTGTTTGAGAGAATGTGGGGAGGACAGTATTAATGATGTTATAAGCACTAAAAAGATAAAGCACTCCTAATTTGTTTTTGTGGCTGTGCAGAAGGTGTGAAGCCAGAAGGCACCTCTGCAGATACATAATGCAACCCGTGGGCTCAAAGCAAGGCTGACAAGAGCAGGTTGTTCAGATCCTTGAACAATTTGATTTTGACTTTACAACCTCTCTGTGCAATTGCTTCCCAGTGTTTGACTGCCTTCAAAGTGGAAGTTTTCTTTTTGTGTTCAACTGAAATCTAATTAGTTTTCCTGAAAAATAAACCCTTTGCCACAGGGAAGAAAGCTTGATAGTTACTGCCATCTATTCTGTCATGTAATTTCAGTAGCTTTTTACTCCTTCAAAGACCGTAAGTCCAGATCAGCTTTTTCCTTTGTGATTCCCCAAATAGAATGCATTCAGATGCTGATGGCTTGTTTTGTTTTTCAGTAGGCAGGAAGCTTCCTGCCTCTTTTATTAAAAAGACTTAAGGCAGATCAGATTAAAGCAGTTTAAGTAGTAGTCCATTCTCACTGTAATTCATGGCATGTGCTTCAGCAAATTTGCATAGATCATCAAGATTAAGATTTTTATACACGAAAGGACAATTAGTGGAGGACGTTTGCAGCTTAAATTTTGACCAATTTTGCACAATTGATGGGGAGGGAGGTCTAGAAGAGGTTGCTGTAAGTTACTTGCATAAAGGCTGCTGTTACTTGTAAAGGTGCCTATATGGAGGGTTTGCTGAGAAGAGCACTGTGAATCACTGCAAGGAACTCCTGTTGTGCAATAATTTTTCTGTACAGACTGCTGCTACTAGCTCTTACCTTAAGGCCAGAGATTGGTACTTCAAAGGTAACACAGTTAAAAAATGGAGAAGAGAGAAACAAGAACAATGAGAAGTTGATACTTAGAACATGAAATAGGTAATAAATTGGAAGAACAGCCTAGAGGTGGGGGGGAGACGACAAAAGGAAACATAATTAGATGTGAAGTGTGAATGTAATATCTAATCTCTGGAATAGTTAAGGAAAGGATATAAAGAAATTAGCTTAAACTTCAGACAGAGATCAAGACTATATTAAATAAATTTTATCACCCATAAGAAATTCCATTTAGCTTATTCTTGACAGTATGTAATGATATTCTCATCTTAAGCAGTTGTAGAATCTTTAGGATGACATCAGCATGGTTTAAATGTATATCATGTCTTCAAGTTCTTTACTGTGTGGTTTTGGCCAAAACCAGATTGAATATCATGGGATGAAGAAAAAAATTCTGTGGTTAGTGTGTGTATATAATGGGAAAAGTAGTTACTGGAATATCTTAAACTGAAGCTCCAAGTAAGTTTAAATTAATTGTTACTATTGTCCTTTTAAATTAATCAATAAAGGACTTACCTGTTGTTCCATGTGTATTGGCTACTCACTATCCTTGATTTCCAGCTTTAATTATCAACAACATGCATGTTGAAATTTGCTTAGCTCTTTTGTATTAATAACACTGGTTTTTGTTTTTTTTCCCCCAGTTTCTATGGAGATTTTGGACCTTTAAATTTGGCAATGTTATACAGATACTGCTGTAAACTAAATAAGAAATTAAAGGTAAGCTTTGTTTAAGAACAGTGTTCCTATATTTTTGTGTTTTCAAACTGAAATAAAATTTGCCCGTTTGGAAGTGGTTGTGTTCATCTTTTTGCATAACATTAGCACTTTCAAGACAATAGTAACAAAAGCCTCTGCTTGTCTCATGGGTTTTCAGCTAATGAAGTGTGTATGCTGGTCTCAATAACTGGAAAAACAGGTACTCAAGGAAGAAAACATGGGTCCTGAAATCACACTGTTTAAAGTAAAGTCTCAGTGGAAAGGGGGGTGGAGGGCAGGAAACAGAAGGCTTTGGTACTATGAGAGCACTGCTAGGCAGTAGGTACAACATGGGTGTGTTATCAACACCGTTTTGGTCACAAATCTAAACCACGGCTGCTGTGGGTAAACCCCAGCTCCATCCCAGCCAGACCCACTGTACAGCTGCAGACTTAACCTTCTCCAAATACCTGTGAAGAAGTGATTTGCAGCATCTATAGAAAATCTGTCAACTGCAAGACATGAAACAGATGTTTTAATTCCAAAATGCTAATTAATATAACTTGTGGGTAAATAGTGAGGAAACCCTTCAGTAAATATTACAGATCTAAAGTCTTTATAATATAAAATATTAGACCTGTTACTGACAGAAGGGGAAAATGGGACAACAGATGTGATTGCTTTGGCCACTGTTGAGAGGGTTCCTTTATGGAAAATGACATTATATCTAGGGGGACAAATGAAACCCTTAGTTAAGCTGATTCATGCTATCTGCTGCTTTCAGGGGTGTGCTGAATTCCTTGTGTTCTTAAGAAGTTCTGCAAACTGAGGGGCTTGTAGAGTTGCTGCAAGTTTCTTGAAAAAAAAAGGAGTGCTTCTAGTGGAAATTTGCATTGCTTCTTACTTTGAAAATATATTTATAAAGATAAAAAGTTGAACTCTGCTATTTGTTATTTTGAATGCCTGTATTTATATTGGGAAAACATTGGATTTGCCATTTGACAACACCAGACACCTTATAAATACATTATCACCCTATTTTGCAATGCCACTGTCCCATTCAAACACATGACCAATGATTCTTACTCAGTAGCAATCAATTTTTTTTCATCTTAATTCTGCTGTTTGTGACCTTGTATTTGAGTTATTAAAAACTGGAGAATGCTTGCTCTGTGAAGCAGTTACTCCAGAGAAGAACTAGTAATAAACCTACTATTCTAACTTCACTGTGCCCATAGGAACTAGAGAGATCAGTTCTGTCTTTTCCAGATTCAGACTGAGACTGTGATCAGTTTGGGACCTTAATACAGTCTCATGTGTTACTGTATGTCTTCAATCTTCAACCTAGGTACCAAGAGTTTCACCCAGAAAATAAGTATGCAACAAAAAATCTCAGGGGTTTTTTTAATGGTTTAGTATTAAACAGGAATGTGTCTGCAGTCTTTATTTTTGTTGTGAGACCATCATCTTGCTCATTGAATGAGGCAAGCTAATTGTCAGAAGTGGCTTGTAAGCATGATGATGAAGATTGGATGTTTTGATGGCAAAAATAAGCAAGGGAGCTAAATTTGAACTGAACTATTAACCCTGATATTTGCAGGGTTGGTTTAGCAAACTGTAATGTCATTTTAATATAACTTCTCTATTTTTTGAAAAGAGTGGATGTACTTGTGCTGCTGGGTGAAGGGTACAGCTGGTCAAGACTGGGACAGAGAAGTCTCCACTGGGAGGAAGTGTGGTTTGTTGCAGCTGGCTTGCCAGAGGCTAGTTCCAAATAGGTTAAATTAAACTCCTAATGTGTAAGAGAGAAGGGTAACCTGATAGTGCAACCACTTGAAAATAATACCTGGAATCAAGCAGGAATACTACTAAAGCTTGGAATACTGCCAGAGTGGTATAGAAACTTACATGTGAATAGACTCCAGTCTGGCTGGTTGGCACTCCCCCTGGGGTAGGCCAGCACTGCTGATGTAAGCTTTGCTCTTCTAGTAGTTAAGCCATGTGCCACTCTCTGTCCTAGTTTAGATACCATCTGCCCTGGGTGAGTAGGCTTGTAAGACTGAGTCCCAGGGCTGAAGCCTGCCTCTGCATGTGTATTTACATGCCTCAGAGGAGTGCTAGGGACTGTAGGCCTTGCTACAGTGACTACTGCTCAGCTTCTCCAGGTGAGAATTACAGTCACCATTTCTGCACCTTATCTTCTCGTGTCTGTCCTTTACACGTGTGCCCAAGAGGAGTTCTGGGGCCTGAACTAGCGTTTTCACAAGTTCATGGCTTATGACTTACCTGCCCTGCAGCAGCAGAAATATGGTAATTCTCATGTGGCACCAGGTGATGTGCAAGTGGCCTCAGATGAGTATTTCAGAGATGGGAAGTACAGATTGGACTATGGACAGAGAGGGAGTCCTGCTGGGCAACTGCTTCTTGCACACCCTTGCCTAAAGGGTGCCCGGTGACCTGCAGCAGGAGTTGTTTGATCATAGGAAGTAAAAGACACTGCGGCTTATCGTGAGATGGTTGCTATTGCTATACTGCAACACTTCTGGGACCCTGAAGCAATCAGTGCTTAAGCCCAGATGATTTGGTGTACTTGGTTGGGTAAGCACTTAATGTACTTTTCTTAAGAAAATATTCTTGAAGTATGGCACAAAAAGAAATTATTCACAAATGTGATTATTTTAGTATGGATATGGTGTCTCAAAAGGAATTTAAGACTTAGACTTCTTTAATTTTGAAACTTCTATGGATAGGAACAGGAGAAATTAAAGTATAAGATCTCTATAACTAGAAAGCCCCACAGACTTCCCTTTCAAGTCTTTCCACTGTAGCTGTTTCTGTTTTGGGAAGAAAGTTCAACATAGAGGCAGTGTTCTGCTTTCCCCTCTCCTTTCTTGGGGGGCTGGTGAGGAAGAAGGGTACCGGTTGGAAGTGTGCTAATGGCAGACCAACGTTTTAAAGTAAACTGTTGTAACTTTATGCTGACTGATTTTTTAAAACAGTAAATAATTCTGTTCTGAAGAGGTGAGGAATTTATTCAGATATCCATTTGCCGAGAAAGTTTGAGGTAAAGTCTTGGCTATGCCTTACAGGAAAACGTTTCTGACCTTGTTGTGTTTGTAATTTTTCAATTGCTGATTGATGTGAAGATGATTTTCATTTTCCAAGTCAACAGCAAGGGAAAAAATACTTGTCTGTGCTGTCTTCCTCCTTGTTATTTGAATTCTGTTCAGGGAAAAAAACCGCTTGACCAAGCAACTGGGCTTCATTTATGAAAGAAAATTTTTTTTCTTGTTTTAAGTAAGTCTGATTTCATAAAAACTGCTTTAAAAAAAATCTTGTGTTTTATCTGTGCATAGCCTTACACATTCTCGATAACTTAAGGAACAGAAGTAATCAGGGAGTGTTGCTGATATAAATGATACAAGTATTGAAGATCAAAGGCAGGAGAGAAAAGGTACTGGCAGGCTTATGAACTATGGGGTTAACATTTTTTGTATGCTAACTGTATTGCTGCTGAATCATTGAGGGGTTCGGCTTTTTTGTTTTAATATAAATAAACTGCTGGGCATACACATGGAACTATAGTAATTGCAAAGCATCTCCTTTAGGACAACCTAGATTTTGAGACAGGGTTGCATGCATGTGTTTAAATTAATTATTTTCTATTAAGTATGCCAGTCTTGTATTCACTGCTATTTACATGTATGTATTACCTATATATACACCTGTATATATATAAAAGTAGAATTTGCATAGATCTAGGCTTATTAAACATATTGAAGTAATTTCTTGTTTGAACAGTACAACCACGTTAAGCCATATCCATTATATAAAATGCTGTCAAATAATATGGTGATTTTACACAGCTATCAATCCAGTAATTGTCTACCACAGCGCTTTCTAACCCTGTCATCAATTTCTCTGCAAATGAATATCTCTTGAGATCTGCAAGGAACTTTAAAAAATGTAATCTTACAGTGAAAGTAAATGTTCTGTAACCCTCTCATACACCTTATGAATTAGTTTTATCACCTAAAGCAAAAACTGCTACGCTTTCTGTGTAACCTCTGCTTTTAATTCACAAGATTGTCTTTCAGTATGTTCCTCTGGGATATATCTTGGCAGGTACTGTTGTGTTATACTGTTAAAATTTTATCTTTTCGTGATGTGTGGAACTGATAAAATTTTCTTAGTGGTAAAGGATATTTTTAGTGCTTCATAGTGTGTACGCCTCAGTTTTGTTGTTGAAAAAAAAGATTATTGGCAACTATGTTATCTGCAACTATAGTTATTCCCTAGGTGACCTGTATTGAAAAAGTCCACGTTGAAACATTCGTGGTTCTTCGGAGTTGTGCAGTGCCTGAGGGAACTAAAGCCCTAATCCATTCGGGTGGAGCTCTGGAGCTGTAAAAAGTCACCTCCCAGAACTGTTGTGAAAGCTTATCATTGAACCTGGCCAGAGGAGTAGATGTAGCTTATGAAATATGGTCAGAAAATCAGTATTTTTAAAATAGATCACATAGCTTAGTTTTGATAATGAAAGTGTACTGAGTTGACAAATTGCACATTAGTGTTAACAGATGCATTGCATTGACGCTTCAGCAAACACCTACTGTAAAACTTAATTTTCTGATACTGGTGTGTAAATAAAAAGTGATTTGTTTTATAGGCTTCTGAAAAGTTAAATTGTGCTGCTGTTTTCCACTGCTTACTAAGCTATAAGGCATTAACGTCAGTTTTCAATTTTGTGTTAAAGCTTTAGCCAGGATTCAAAACACATTTAAATATTTCCTTTAACAGTGATTAAACCCTTACATTTTGAAAATGATGCAATAAAGCTGATACCTTTTTTAAATGATGCATTTAAACTGATACATTGTTTTAATCTAAGTATTCTGGAAACTTCAGGTTATGTGCTTAGGGTACAAAAAGGTCTCAAAATTGGAATGACTCGATGTACCCATATGATTAAAAAAATCCATTTGATAAAATAAAACAAGAAATATGGTCTTATTACATAGAACTTACTTCTCACTAGCTACCTTTGCAGTTTAAAATAGTGTTTTAGGTGAACTGTAAACTGCTGCAAAGAACTTTGCTTTAAAATAAGTAGTAGTCAATAAGTTATAATTGAAGTTCTGTCACTGTTGCATAACTACTGTAATCTTATCCCACCTACACATCATGGGTGGAATTGCAGTTAGAGAACACTAAAATTAAAAAATTGAGGAGGGGGAAGAAGGGAGGAATCTTAAAGTACTGGGATTAATTTTGTCAAGTTTTAATAATAATTGAATGCTGCACTAATTAAGTAACTACTTGTGCTTTGTATGTTTGCATATACACTGAGAGATGTTGCTGTTGGCCTCAAGATACAACATTGAGGTGTCAACAGCAACTAACTATTTCAGGAATTAACAGTCCTATTTAGGTACACTCAGTTTCATTAACTCTCTCTCCTTCCACCTTAGGAAGTTGTGGCTTATAAGACCAGAGTGGAAGGTGCAGTTAGAACTGCAACTAAAGCTGCTGTTTCTGTGGGGGATGGGAGTAAGAAACTCACTGTTGTACCTACATCAGTTTTCTCCTGAGTTGATGGGCTATTTGATTTTTTTGTAAAATTTGATTCTGTTGTTAAAACTGTTCTAAAATTTGCAACAAGGTTTGAGATGAGAGTCGACATTGACAGACTTCTGGAAGTGAAATACAGTTGGCATTTCAAATGAAAGAAGCACTGTTCTGAAGCAGTTACCTTATCTCTCCTCCCCAAGTGTCAATAATGTCAAGAGTTAAAAACCTGAAGTTGGGTAACAGCAGCACTGGTATTAGGGCATTTTATAGAATGTGCAACTTTTAAAAACTATAAAAATGCTTCAAATATTTAGAAACAGAATCTTGTATGCCTCTTGATGACTTCCTCAAAACTGTAGGAGTACTGTAAAAATTGGTCAGGAAAAACATGCAGTAGTGTAGCAGAATATAATGGAAGTGTGGCAATTCATGAAGTTTAAAAAATTGATGCGGTAAATTGTCCAACTTGGCATTTTAAGTGACAGTGTTGTCTCTCTCTGGCTTTAAATAGTTTTGCCACAGCTTGTCATTATTGTTCTTTTCTGGTGCTTGTTGATTTTGTTTTCAATGGGATGTTTGTCCATGGGATTCTGGTACAGGCTTCTTTTCTTCCCAAAGAAACAAGAAATGCAAGTGTTACTAGTTTTGTCTTTGCCTAGCCTTTTCTTCAGGCTTTTCTCTTATGCCATCTTTTCTTTTTCTTTTTTTTTACCTTTTAAAATAAATTCTTGCTGTTGAAGCTTTCTAAAGATGTCTGTTACCCCATTTTAAAATAGTATAGATGGAATTGTTTAACTTATAAAACGCCTGTAAGGTTGATTGCTTGAGTTTTCCTTTTGTCTTCTCCGCAGAATTGTGTGCTAAAGAGATTTAACATACAGGAGGATGTTTTAGTTTGAAAATGTCAGTGTCTTTAATCAGTGTTCATAAGCTCATGTTTCAAATATTTAAACTTGGGGGGAAAAAATCCAGTTTCTATATTGAAGATTTTGGTTCAGCTCCACTTTATAGCATGTTTTGGTACAGCTAACCAAGAGATCTGCCTGGAAACTGTGGGTATTTCCTTGCACTCTTATTTATCTGTGATACAAGTAGATCGTTCAGAGTATTGGTAATTTTTTTCTCCTTTAATTTTAAGAATCTCTTTATAAGAATTTTTTCTGACCTATTTTGCAGTTTTGGAAAAGTAATTTTGCTAAAGTATTCTTACAGCATATTCTTTTCTTAGTAAATATGCTGTTTTGTTTGTTTGCTTTCTTTTAAACAGTATTTCAGTCTATCAAAAAAGAAGATCGTGTACTACACCAGTTTTGACCAGCGGAAGCGAGCAAATGCAGCATTTTTAATAGGTGCATATGCTGTAAGTATTTTTGATCCCATGGATACTTTACCCTTCCTTAAGAGACTTCTGCTGTGTGTGAAATGGCTTCTCTAAGGGTGCTCCTTTAGGGACGTGGGCAGATGGTCATTTCATTTGTCTCTAAGCTGTCTTTGAAACTCTGCTGTGTGAGTTTTAGAGAAACCCTGTCTTTGTTCCTTAACTCCTTTTATTTTACTGCGTAGCGAATGGCTTTGGCAGGTCCTCTGCGTGTTTTACCATCGGATACCATTTCTTGAATGTTGAAAATCCAAATCACAAACTTACCTCTAATTGACCATGTTAGGATCAATTGCTTCTCATGTCATTAGTGAGGTCCAGAGTGGGAAGGAGAAAAGACTTTTCTCACAGCTTTCTAAAAGTTACTAGACCAGAGGCATAGTGATTCTTGAATTGATTTCTTTTCTCATTTAATTTTCATAGCCTACCCAGGATAATAGACAGTGTGCCACAACTCTACCAATGTTTGGAAGTTAATTGAGGAGGCTTGATTTATTTGTCCTGGTAGCCGATCCTTTCCCTTATAGGTAGCAGATAGACTGGACATATTTCTTTCTCATGGTTCCTTTGAGTGTGTATTTTGTTAGCAATACTTTTACTGGATTTCTGTCATGCCAGTAATAGAGAAAAGCTGTTACGTTCTTAAGTTTGTAGTTCTAATGCAGCAAATGACTGGGTAATAGCAAACTATTAGGGCATGTCCAGTTATTTGCTTGCAGGAGTGTTTTTTCCTAATTTAAAAATCTAAATTAGACATCTCAGCCCTACCTGAAACATGATGGGTTTGTTTGCTGCTAATCTAAGCAGCTCTAGAGGGGATCTGTTCCATATACTTCTGATTGTAAATGGCAGGTGCAGGTGGGAAAAAATGGATCCAAATTGCATTTGAAATACGGTGGATAAGTGTTACGGTGGACTCGGAAAATACTGATTCCCTTTTGTTCTGTAAGCTTTTTAGGAAATACGATATGAGTTTTCTGGCCAGCGGGCACATGTGGCCAGTATTGCTACATGTCATGTGCCTGCAGAGTGCCCTAACTGGGGGGAACTTCCAGCCACATCATCACTCAGGAGGTTGAGAACATAAAAATGAAAATGTCAGAGAAAAAAAACTTAAAATGTTCGGTATTTATTGAATCTGGGTTTTACAAGTAGCAGTGCCACAATGTAAGAGTTACAGCGGTAACAGTGGGGCAAGGGAAGAAAACCTTGTCCCTCATAAAAAAACTCTTGTAAGAGAATAGTTACTGTCTATAAAGTTGGTTTTTTTCAAGCTTTTGCTCTCATTGCTTTTTAAATACCAGTTCAGTTTATCCAGACTATTCACAAATGGGCTTTTTGGGTTGTTGGGGGGTTTTTGTGTGTGTTGCAGAATGAAAGCACTCAGAAGATTCATTATATTAGATTAAAAATGAATCTTAAGTTTTGGTTGCTGTCTTTTCATTGATACACGTGAATCAGAAAGTGTTTCCTTGATTTTTCTTAATGGAATTCAGTACTTTTTAGGTGCTGAAGATGTATTGTGGTATTTTCCTCTTTACTTCATTATCCTTTCTCCTTCAGTAATTATATTGCTCTTGACATCCGAGATAATTTTGATTTTTTTCAGGAGCTTCTACAGTGTTTCCTTCCCTCTCCTCCTTCTTTTTTATGTTCTTAGTATCTTTTTTGTGTTTCCTCCTGGTGTCTTTATTATGAGCCTTTATGAGCTGTGTGGACAGAAAATGAACAGTGTTTAGTTCAAGGTGTCATGTATACCTGTCTTTGAGCAGACAGCTTTGTAGGGCCGTAACTTCTGTCAACTAAAACCTGCGGTATTGGGAGGATGTGTGGTACAAATTCACCCCTAGTTCAGATTCACAAGTCCTTGATAAGATGGAAATTCGTCTTTTTCCTGAAGTCCTCTGAACTACCCTCTAAGGATCTTTTGTCTATAAGCAAGAATTTAGGCTTTAAATGTAAGGTGTTTTACAGTAATTCATGCAACATTAAATTCTTTAAGTTGCAGCAGTGTGACTTTTTTCTCCAATTTTCTCCAATGTTTTTCAAGTAAGGGACTGATAAAAACAGAAAGTTTCTGTTGATATCTGAATCTTTTCTTTGTTTAGGCATATCTATTTCTGATGTTGTGAAGGAGTATAACATGCATTTTTAGGAGTGTGCTGGAGGAAGTTACTAGCTGGTTAAAGACTTTTCAGGCTCAGGGCTCATATTTTTTTTCCTTCTTTCCCCATCCCTTTTAGGTTATATACTTGAAGAAAACACCAGAAGAAGCTTACAGGATGCTTGTGTCTGGATCTAATCCACCCTATCTTCCATTTAGGTATGTGAACACAAGAAATGAGGTTACCTCTTCTGTTTTGGAATTTGCTAAACAGTTTGGGGTTTAGATTGCCTCCTGAAAAGATGGATCATGTCTGATACAGATACTGTACCAAAATGACTGATCTCCAGAAAAAATATTTTTTGCATCTTGTGTAAAAGAGCATTCCCACTTACTCTTTGTGGGAATAATAAATCATTTAGATTAAGTCTTAAGTAAGACTCTTAGTTTTGCAAACTGTCAGGTTTTGAAAATAGTTCTTAGCATGTTTGTGATTTAGCACTTAAACCTTTTCTTCATAATGCATCATATTTTACTATTTGGAAGTCATTAAAATATTTTAAATTACTTAGTCCCTAGCTAGTGAGACTTACAGGATTGAAGGGGGTTTTATGCTGTTACATTTTCTCTATTTTACAGAACAAGTACTGATATTAAGGTTACTGGATGTTTTCAGTGAATCATAGATAGTTTCTATCAATCTGTCTTTATTCTCTGTACTAAGGTCACATTGAGACTTGAATCTAAGGAGTTCTAGCTATCATGCTTATCTAATAAAGAGACTTCCAAATATTTTCCATGGTGTGGACTATGAAATGTCCTTGTGCTTTATGAATGAATTTTTATGCAAACACTGGTAAATTCTTATGCAAACACTGGCAATAAAAGGCAACTGCAAGAAGGTCAATATCCTCTCTTTTAGGGGAATCAGCATTTTGCAAGTAGTGTTCATGGTCAGCCAATACGTTTGTAAATGTAGACCTACCTTGTCTATATCAAATTCATCTGATTCTTCAGCCACTCAGCAAAGGAAGATCAGATTGTCTTTTCTCATACCTTGCACTGAAGCCAGATGCAGTATCTGTTGGGGTGGTAGATTTTTTTATGTCAAGACCAGTTTGACTACAAAACCTTAAACCATCACCTACATTTTAAAAACAGGTATTAAATCAGTGATAGCTTTTATTGACAGAGAATTTATACACTGACCTGGTCACTGATAGCTCT
This sequence comes from Oreocharis arfaki, assembly GCA_013398015.1. NCBI lineage: Eukaryota > Metazoa > Chordata > Aves > Passeriformes > Paramythiidae > Oreocharis > Oreocharis arfaki. The sequence continues at coordinate 740,089 of VZRR01006548.1, read as the reverse complement.
CCAGAGCCCAAGATGTTTACTGAGCTGCTGGTATCCGTATTTTTTTCCAGCTAATTATAAAAGATACTCGGTACAATGCATTTTAAAAAACCAGTTATTTTAAACATGTCAGTGTTTTTTAACATCTCCAAATTCTGTGTAAAATAGAGGGATCATGATTTACATTAAACCGTGCCTTGCATGTGCCTTAGCATTGCTTCCTTGAGGATCTGCTCCATGATCTTCCCAGGCACAGAGGTGGTGTTCACCAGCCTGCAGTTCTCTGGCTCTCCCTTTCTACCCTTTTTAAAAATAGGGGCAATGTTTCCCTTTTTCCAGTCACTGGGGTACTGGGCGTGACTGCCATGACTTTTCAAATATGATGGGGAGCAGCTTTACAACAACACCAGCCAGTTCCCTCAGGACCCTGGAATACATCTCATCAGGCCCCATAGCTGAATAGCTGGTTTTTGTTGACCAATTAAAGAAATTTGCTGTTTGGGATTGTAGTAACTTGATATGTCTTTAGGTTTTTCTCTCCCCTGCCACGGTGAAGATTAAGGTGTGTAGAAAAGAGATTTTGACAAAGTGAAGAAACTAACGTGTCAGATCCCAAAATTGTAATGTGGCAAACTTGGGAGGAATAGTGTGTTTGCAGAACAGTCTCACAGGATCCTCTTTGCTCCAATCAAAGGCTATAGATTCTTGCCTTGCAACTAATTCCTTGTTATACTGATGTTGATAGTAGTAGCAATAATAAGAAAATGCTGTTTCTGTTTGACTGGTAAGGACTAATGAAAGTTAATTGTCTCTGTGATTTCTTGTGAGGCTGATTGGAACCACAGTAACAAATTTAATGACACGAAACGATTTCCTATTAAATGTTAATTGATTATAGGTAATCCTTGTGAGTTTGAATTAATGAAATTTTATTACAGAATAGAATAGTTAGCTACTCTAGAATCAGCAAAGGAGGAATCAGAAAAATAGAAGAAACAGCAAGATTTTCTGGAGATAATTTTATATTATATATAAAAGAGCTTTTTGTATTTCCTTGGGAAGAGTATACTTACAAAAAACATTGAAGAAGGCAAAATGCAGCAAAGGAACTACTGAGGTTTTGCTGTCTGGGTTGGCAAAATGATTACAAAGGAATAATTGCTTAATTCCATTTGTCATCTTTAGGAGAAGATGGCAGTAAATTTACAGAGTAGGATATTCTGAAACATAACTACTTTGCAGTCTTTTTCTATGTGTTTCAAGCCCTAGGTTGCTGTGAGAGAAATGATTGTCTAAAAGTAAAGCTTTTGACAGTTACGGGGTTTTTGTGGTGGGCTTTTTCTGGTGTGGATGGGGTCTGGTATGTGTTTGGGCTTTTGTTGCTTGCTTTGGTTTTCTTAATCCAAAGCTTTGGCAATGTTAGAGGGAGGCAGTCTTCTTGAGCCTTGCTGTTTCTAGAAGGAATATAGTGTTAGGAGCTTTTGCTAGAAGAATTAAACATCCTGATTTCTTGAGCATTCTTGCTTGGTGTGGGGCTGGAAAGCACTTAAGTGTCTTTGGATCTGCTTTGGAGTATGTCAGGTCTTGGCACTGGATTAGAGCCTAAGCAGATTCTATTAACTGCAGGGTGGTTTGTCCTGCTGAGGAAGATGGGTGTGTAATCTGGCTGTACTGGAGGTGAGACAAAGAGGAGTGAGGAAGTAAACTGAAGGACTGTGATAAAATAAGAAGCTAGATGAGAGATTGGAAGTCTGATAAGGAGGGGCTATTTGGGTATTGGATTCATAGGTAGAGGTTGGTGTATATATAAGGAGCTTAAGAATTACTGATGCTGAGAGAAGGGCAAGTAGATCTGATGAGGGTCTGCAGTGGGTCAGTCTGGAGTAGATGGGAGTGGGAAAGAAATAATTTAATCCTCTTCTCTGGTGTTTTAAGGCCTTTGAGGTATTTCCCCCTCCCCCTCATTCCAAGGCATTTGAAACATCTCTGTTGCAAGATGTAGCATAGTACAGAGGCTCAAGGAATTGAACCTGTGCTGGAAGCAGTAGCTCTGCCTTAGGTAGTGTCTGCTTGGCATCAGGCTGTACTGTGAAGAAACAAGGTGGTGCTATGAGGAAGTTTGCACTCTTTTCACACCTTTAGTGTCTTGAAAAGGACTAAAATAACTCTTATGTACAATTCAAAATATAACCCAAATGTCTTACCTCTTTCCTCGTGTTCTAAGGTCTATGAAGGAAATAATTTGGAGATATTAATCATTGCTATCCAGTACTTATTGACTTGAATTTATTCTCGCGGTGTGGAATTTAGATATTACATAACTTCTGTAATATAGGTCATCTCTGAATAGTTCAAGAGTGTATCAGTGAGCAATGACCAGTTAAGTGTTACAGCTGGACTATTTAACAAGTTTAATTTGATATCTGAAGTGTCCTCTGTTTTAAAAAAAAAAACCAGACAACCTCAAATAGGTAGAAGCTGCAGCATTGTCAGATTCTTTGTGGAGTGCTGAGGTAGGTTTACATGAAGTGATGGCTGGGAAACTGATCTACTTTCATGTAGCTCGGTGACCTCAAAAAGCCTTAATCGGCTTAGGTCTTCAGCTGGTATTTCATTTAAAGACAGCTTCAGCAAATACGGTTCAGGGGTGGAAAGAAATCACATCACTCCTCCTAAAACATTCATGGAAATTTGTTTTGTTTTGTTTTTATAATAGAAAAGCTAAAGATAACTTGGGAGGATAAGGCCCTACTGTCTTTGAGGCACTTTTGTCTTATTTTTGGCTGATTCACTGTCACTTGGTGACGCTGTAGTCTCTTGAAGATCTTATACTATATCTTCTCACTTCCATTTAAAAAACAGTGCTAACACCATTTCAAATTGTCATGAATACCAGTTGCCTCCTGAGAAACAGCTTCAGATTTTTACCTCAAACTACTCTGTATTGATTTTATGTTCAAAAGAAAAAACAAATATATTTTATTATTATTGTGTTCAGTCTCTAAATAATGACATGAATTTCAGAGATGGATTTTATTTTATAGCTTCTAGGGTTTGTTTCTTTATTGGCAAGTGCTGGGGAAACAAACCATTTTGTTCTTGACGGTGTTTAAAGGTTTGGTGAAAGGGAAAGCATTATGAAGTATTGAGGTCAGCTACAACAACTGTGAAATGACATGTGGGATATGCAGCTCTGTAATGCCAGCTCAGATTCATACTAAATTGGTATCTCCTGGAAAGATTCACATTTTTTCTCGTTTTGACCTTAGGTAGAGTTCTATCTGGTCATAGTTGGTAAAACACTGTTTGAAAAGTAAGGTGGCTATTTATTTGGGCATAAAAGACTGTAAGAATACTGTAGTGAAGCATGTGATCAGCAACCTACTTTAATGGTTAGTTGCACATCAGCAGAAATGAGACATTTGAGACATGGATGATGGAGGCAATCCATGTTAGCTGCCAGCATCCGTGTGCACATCACTGGTAACAGCTGGCTGTGGGAACTGTAGCTGAGAATATTATACACCTGGAATTGTACATCTAGGTCAACTTCACCAGCCTCCCTCCCTCTTTCGTAGTATTTCTTATTAATGGATTAGAGATTATGTGGCTTTTTTCCCTCAGTATTGTTTTTATGTACTGCACTGTCAGATGCCTTATCAATCAAAGGGGTAATTATATACATACAGATAAAATGAAAGTTATATTCTTGTTACAGCAAAATAACATATAAAATAGAACCCGTTTTCTGCAATCATATCTTCTGTTCATATTTCTCTAAAAATTTAATTTTGTGGTTTGCATTGGTTTGGATTTTATTTCTGTCAGCCCCTCCAGAAAACTGGTGCAGCTTTTAAAACCTTTCTGCTGTGTGCGTGCGCCCATTGGGCCCTTAATTTTTTTTTGCTCACAAGACCTTTTTGTTTGCTAAAATGCTTTTGTTTTAGAATGATCTGTTACCATGTGATGTTCAAAATAATCATGTTAATCCATTATCTGTCAAAAATGTATTGTCTGGAAAATTCATATGTTAGGTTTTTATATGTTCTGCTTATTCAGTATAATGAAAATTCTTTATGGCTTCTCATTTTTAAATCTTCTCTGTTGGATTTGGTTATGGAAAGTTTATACATAGTTCAAAGTTCCCCTTCCATTATGGTTAAGTGTGTTTTAATAATCTAGTAATTCAAAAGCTTTTTTAGATTGGCCTGCCTGCAATATGACAATACCAAAGTTATGGATTTAATTTTCTGTAAAACATTTTCTACAAACACTGCTTGCTCAAAACTGCTAAATTATTCTGCTCTTAAAGAATAGGTGAGAATTTTCTACTCTTAAAGTACTTGAGATCAAAGGAGCATATCACGAACTTCATACTACTTATAGTAAGTTTTATCAAAAAAGGAAAGTTTTCAATGAAAGATTGAAATTTTGAGTCAATTATAGATTAAATATGTATCTGTCTGAACCTAAAATTTTGCTATTCTGATAAATTGCAGTTTTTAGGACTCTAAGATAGCCAAGAGAAAAGCTATAAAAGATGTCCTTAATGAGTGATAAGGAAATAATCTGCTCAGGCAGAGTTTTGTTAAAATCAAACTGATCTGGAGCACACTTCGAAAAGTACTTTTTCATTTTTCAACAATGCATTTTTGGTGGTGTCTTTTTTTTTTTTTTTTAATGGTGCTGTCTCCTACCACTTGAATATGTTTTGTTTTGGAGTCTCACTTCATCTTTTACAAAAAAGTTGTAATTTTCATAATGGCAGAACTGTGGTTAAGTAATTTTAAAGTTAATTATATTGGGATAACTTTTAATCACATCTGTAATCAGGCATCAAAGTGAAAGCCTGTAAATTAATTCCAAGCTAGTAGTCTTATTTACCTGCCCCTGTTAGTGTAACTTAGTTGAGACTTGAATAATGGTTAAAGCAAGCTGTGCTTTATTTGCTCCTATCTTTACACAATCCAGAGAGGATGCAAACCTTCCTGTTCCAGGATAAATAATTTGGTAAAGAGCGTGTGGTTGCCTATATACCTAAAATAGCTTGCAATATCTAACTGGGTTTACTCTGAACTGCATCTTGGGTAGGGGGGTACTTTAGCCTGAACAAGCTTCTAAAAAGGTGTCTCTGGATGTTAATTCAGAGTTCTCAAAGGGAATTGAATAGCTTGAATGTAATCTGTTGTGCGCTGTCTTTCCCCTCGTTCTTGAAATAATTCTGTGTATATTAAATTCGTTTGTATTAAATCTATAGGGATGCTTCATTTGGGAACTGCACATACAATCTTACAATCTTGGACTGTTTACAGGGAGTAAATAAGGTAATAACATTTTTTTCTTACAAAACAGGTTTAAGTTGATTTTTAAAACAAGAAGTAAAATACTGTTAAAATAGATTATAAAACCTGGTTTCAGAGCAGACTCTGTGAATGAGTAGTATGCTCTCCTGAAGCCCAAGTTACTGAGGACTGTGTTTGAGTAGTGATGGCTGAGGAAGGTTGCGCTTTCACCTGTCTGGCCTGGCCTTTGACAGCTTTTTGAACTTCACCTCATGAATTGGAACATGCAAATGCACCAGGCGTGGCTGGGGGACAGCTCTTAATGCAAAACACTGTGCTAGGTCTGCTGATAGATCATTTATAACCATTGGTGAGAGGGAATGACAGGTTGATGAAGGCAAGTGAAACAGATACCTGGGTGTACTGTGATTTAATCTGAACAGTTTTTGCATGTACTTGGCCCCAGCTTTCCCCAAAACACTTGGTTCAGTGTTTGACACTGATCTTTTCAAAATTGTTGAACACCAGTGAAAACTAATGTATATTACTAGTGGTTTGATGTGCCACTTTAAGTAGTCCTGAAATATTAAGCTCCAGTATTGTTTTAAGAACATCAGTTCTTAATTGGGAACCTTTAAATTTTGTTCAATTCCCATTGGCCTTGATTAAGGAAGCAGACTATAGGAACAGTTCTGTACAGACACTTCATAGACCATTTGTAGTTCTTAAAAATATGGCAAAACAAATGTTTTTTAAAAATTGGAGAAAGAGAGATCAAGCTTAATATTTTTAGTTCTGTGGGGGTGGGAAGGGAGCTGTCAGTTACCAGCAAGACTGTAATTTGTGAGGCATTCTTTGGATCCTGAAGATCTGAAGTAGTCAGTGCAGTCACTGTAATTTATCTGCAGCTAATACATCAAAAGGACGGTGAGAATCAGTTTTTCCTTCTTTGTTCTCATAAAATTTATTACTGAATTTTTGTCTAGTTCACCTACAGAGGTAAAAGCACTTTGGGCAGAAAACATGTGCCTTAATTGAAAGTAGTCTTAGTTTACCTGGATAAATTTGGTGTTTGTGTGTGTGTATATCATATACATGTAATTCAGGAGACCTTCAAGTTCTGGAGTGCAGCCAGCCAGCCATGCTTAAATGAAATACATTTTTCAAAATCAGCTGTTCAAACAAACCTCTCAGTATCTTAGGTTTCATGACAGGTCCAGTCACTGGGCCTGTGTTGTCTGTAACAAAACTATTCTTCATTTGTCCTGACAAAGTGCTCTATATGTAGCAAAGGATGGCAGTGTGATGATTATTGGTTTTCAATCATAGATCTGTGATGTGTTCTTATCACACCTTAATTCCAGAATGTTGTACAATATCTACATTTCTCAGAATGCAATAGGTTCAGTATAAATATATGCTGCAGAAATGTCTTCCACCAATTTGGAATAAACTTTGGCTATGAATTTCATATTCATAGAATTGTTTTCGATACGGTTATTATACATAAATCTTTAGTACAAAAGTGGGATAATTAATAATAGTGCAGTAATTGAATACAAAACTTCTTTTAGTCCTGTAATAAATACTGTCTAATTTAAGTGGACTTTATTCTACCTGTGAAATGTGTATTAAAAGAAATACTAAAATACAGATTATACATGGCACTGCATTCTGTATATACCATTTTGCCTAGGTATTATGGTGGTGAAACCAGAATATCGTATTTAGTGCAAGATCTCAATAAACTCTCAGTGTTTGATGTTTTGTTATGTCCAACTGCATGAAAGTATCTTTGGCATAGAAATCATTAGATGAGTGTATGACAAAAAGGGAATTGCTTTTTAGCTTGTCATCTGCCTTACAGAAAAAAAACCCCACATGGTGGGGGGTGGAGAATCAATGTTACAATTTAAGTAATATGCAACAGCCTTGTGTCCCATCCTAATGTCTTTGGAGGAGAAATAATGAGCCTAACATGTTTCAGTGACATTGTTGGAGTTTTTGTTGTCTGTGTTGTTAATCTGTGCAGAATGTAATGTTGTCTTAACGTAAAAGCTTCAATAAGCCACAACTACAAACATTTAGGGATTTAGTTTTGCTCCAAAAGTATTATAAAATGAGATTATATATTGTATTTCAGTGTAAACTGTCACCTTGTTGCCTTTTAGGCCTTGCAGCATGGATTTTTTGACTTTAAGACATTTGATGTGGACGAATATGAACACTATGAGGTTTGTACATTTAATAATGCGTTGAATGTGTTTGGGTCACCTAAAGTAAGAGTATACAGTATTCCCCAGCTTAAAACATACTGGAAACACGTTTTAATTCAAGTAAAACCCAGTGTTCATATGTAAGGTATGTACATGGAAACCTATATGCTTTTTGTGAAGAACATGCAGGATTACTATCCTTGCAATTTCAGTGCATCATATCATAAATCTACTGTTTTCTTGTAGCCTTTCTGGCTTCTGGGACCTCTCTTATGCTTTCCCAACCTTCTCACAGGATATGTTCCATGGTCTCTCAGCTGACCCACAGAATATGTTTTTTTTCAGCACTTGCTAGCTCCTTCTTCCATTCCTATTAGTCCCAAATATATGACAGATTTTTTATAGCCATATAGATAAAGCAGATTTTGAGGGCTTTTTTTTTAGTAAGGATGCATTATGTGGAATTCTAGTAAAGGAAATACTACTGCTAATAAAAATACTTCCCTAGCTAAGTCCCAGAAAACTAACAGATGTCATTCATTGTTCTGCCAGCTTTCTTACAACCTAAGTATAGATACTCTGGTTGGCTTTAGATGCTTCTAGGACTTTGTAACATTCACACCTTTATCTGCTGGTAGTAGAAAGCTATCTTAAGCTACATTGCTTTAGAGAAGCTTTAAAACATGCCGTGCTGTGCCTGTGGACTGGGCTGGGTGCAGAGGAAATCTCAGGGACAGAAGGTGTACATACATCTGGTCCAAAATAGTTGCATGGTCTTTGTCTACCATGTCTCACTCCAAGGCAGGGAAAGGGTTTTTACTGAAATCAGTGACAATCATTTAGTTTATTGGACATTGTTTTTGGAGCACCTATAAATTCCTGTAGTTGTATTGGTTAAGGAGAAAGATATATAAACTAGAAGTGTACTAAATATCTGATTATCAGTTAAACTATCTTTTTAAACTTGTGTTGCACTGTAGCCAGTCTTCTTCTCATGTTCTTCCCCTCTATTGCAGTTTTCAGAAAACTTGCCAGTAATGAGAATGAAGTTGCTTAGTTTGAAAATCTCCATTTTTAAAGCATTTCCTATAGCTGTATGTATTTCAGATGCATACTGAAATGCTTCATAAATGATCAAGAAAGTGAAGTCAGAAGAGGAATAAACAGTGGAAAAAGTTAATTGACAGCACATCTATACAGTAGATGCCTGCAGTAGGCAGTCTATAACACAGAACTGCCTATTTCACTAAACTTGGAAGCATTTGTAGAAGGATTTCTGTATCCTGTAATGTTCCAGAATGATTAGGTTGAGAAATCGGCATAGCATTTGCTGAATTACCAAAGTTAAATGAGCAGGAACTAAAATTTAAAGTATGAAATTGCTGCTTCTTTGCTTATTCTATGTACAGAAAGAAAAAGCTTGTTCTAAAAACAAATGGTAGTTAGGAATTCTTGGGATTCCGTCCACACGGTAGGCGTTAGTCTGCTCAAATATTAAAATAATTGACTAAAGCTGCCCCATTATCTTGTTTAACGCTTAACATTATTTTAGTTTGTGAAAAGTACATATATGTGAATGATGTTCATAGTATGCTGCTTGCTGAGTTTAACAAGCAAGAACTTGGAACCATCTTTAATTTTTTGTCCATTTTTTGGTATGTCTTCTCTTTTTTTACACATGGTGGTCAGCTTTATGTTTAGTTATGTCCTGTGCTGTATTTCAAAAACTTTAAATGTTACAGGTTTTTTCTGCCTTAGGTCTTCGAATGTGTGATTATGTAGACAAAAGTTGCATACGACTTAAATGGAGCAGGCTAAAAAGAAATTTTGTTTCATATATATAGTTCTTTCATCTTACTATATTATCAAGGCAGCTAATTCCCCTTTTGTTGGACTGGAAGTAAATTACTGGTTGGGTTTTTTAATAATAATGGTGTTTGCATGTAGTGTTGAGCATATATATATACACATATATACAGAGATACCTGTAGTTCATGTTGCTTGAAATTATTTTCCATGACCCCTGTAGCTGTAAAAAAGTTAATCCACAAATAAAACTGGTGATACAAATACAAAAATATTTTTAGCTTACTGAACAGGACTTCTTCCCTAAGGGGAGTAGGGGTGCTGCAGTGCTGAGATGGCAGTGTGTGATAGCAGTGGGGGGCAGGGGTCCCAGCTTGGCACTGAGGTTGGTTCTCTAGTCCTTATGCAACCTGGGTAACTTCCAGGAGTTTCCATTGTGCAAGGACGTTGGGAGCAAGCCTAATGGGCTCAGCTAAGCAAACAGTTGCTGAATTGATTACAGTGATGTCCATCATCAGAACCTTTCACTCATTAGGGTGTTCTGATGAGCTGAGAGCTAAAAACAAGCTTAATAATGCAGCTGAACTGAGTGCCATGTCCTTAAAAGTCATGCTGAGAATAACTGCATTGCCAAACGAGGAGTGAGCAGTCTTCAGTTAAAGAAAGAAAAAAAGGCAGTTTTGAACTACAGTTCACTTACGTATTTCCAAAGAAGCTTTCATTTTCAGCAGTGACAGAATTTGAGGAGCCTTTTTAGGTTTTCATTTAAAAGTGAGCAAGAAATGCAAAATGTCATAGTTTGAAAGTTTATTAAAATCAAGTCTATTTCATTTACACTTTTCTTCTGTGATTACTGGCTCCTCAGAGCTTATGCCAATATGTAAATTTCAGTTTCTACAGGGAAAGGGTAATTGCTTTGAGGGCTAATTGGTTTTTAATTTGTTTTCTGTGGATTGAGGTTTTAGCTAGTGCCTCACGAGCAAGCACTATTCCATAATTTTTGATTAAAACATAGAAGAGTGTTGGTGTTTGTCAGTGTTATTAATAGGTGTCCCAAATCACTGAACCCTGTTTAGGAGAAATACCTTACATAAAGGATCTTTTTGCTTTTATTGGAAAACTTCAGCAAATTTTGTTTATATTTCATTTTATTAAGATAGATCTGAGAAGCAGGTTATGGTTAATTTGTCCCATATAGTTAAGCTACTTAATTACATTTGAAGTGTTTCATTTTAATGCAACAAGAACATAGTAAAGAGTAAAATAAAATCTTGAGTGATTTTTTTTTACCTTGTATATACCAATATTAAAATGTTTTTCTCTTCTGAAATTTTTGTAGCGAGTGGAAAATGGTGACTTCAACTGGATTATTCCAGGAAAATTTTTGGCTTTTAGTGGACCACACCCAAAAAGCAAACTTGAAAATGGTATGGTGTATGTTTTAATGCTGTGCTATGATCTTATTTTCCCAGCATGTTAAACCATCACAGCAAATGAGCAGAAGATAATAGAGGGTTATAGATCAGTTTTAATCTTCAGAAATTATCATCCAGTGAGCATTTTATATATGATCATAGAACTTAATTCAAAAAGTTTTGGAATTCTTCTTTGCCAGAAGAATTTCAATTTTTCTAACAGTCAGTGGCTTTCATCCTGTGACAAAGTGCCTGAGGGCCTCAGGCCCCTTACTGTTCTTCTGGAACGTGACACCTGGTACAGTAAGTGTGCAGAATTAAAGGTGAGTTACATTAAACACAGAAGACTCTGTTAAGAGTTTCGTAACGCAGACCAGAAAAGACTTTTAAAAGAAGCTTGCCTTTACTAATGAAGATACTTGGGATAATGTGAAGAACCTATGGAATGTGATTCTAATGGAATAAAAAAAAAAGAGAAGCTTGACTGACAGAGGGAAAGTAGAGATTTGGTCCAGATAAAAGGAAAACAAGTCATTTAAATACTACAATCAGGTTTTTTCTGAATTTGACTGTATTATTTGTGCCATGTCCCGTTGTTTATGTGAGCATATTTTCTGAATCTCTACCTTCCCTCCCCACCCCCTTCTTCTGCTCTCTCATGTTTCTTTTATGACTGAAATGCTGCTGGTTTAATAGTGTCCACTGAAAATTTAAACAAAATCCAAGAAGAAAATATTTAGGTTGGTTTGGGTTTCTTCCCCAATCATTGTTGCAATCCTTTCTTGCAGAATTTTTTCTAAATTTACTTAAATTGTTCCGTGGAATTTAGAAAACTTGTGGTTTATTTATAACATATATAACTGAAAATTACTAAATTAACACACTTAAAATCCAGTTATGAAACTATAAGAGGTGATTGTAAATACACATTACAAAGCTACATTTTTCTCATAATGTTGTGATTCAAATTGCATTTACTAATGCATATATGACTTGTCCTGAACAGCTGTGTTGTGGTTGGTCATTGACCCCCCTCCCTGTCCCCGTCTCTTCAGCTAGAGGATCCTTTTGTCTCCCAACTGAGAATCAAGGCAATAAAGCTTTCTTCACAGTAGGACAAGAATATTTTTGGTACTGCAGTTTATCCTTTGACTGTTTCTTTTGTCCATAATATAGATCAGCAATCTGTTTTCCTCATCAACAGTGTTGCCTGTTTAAGCATGCTTTTATTCTTTGATCTGCAGCTTCACTATAGATAAACAGCTGTTCTGAAGTGCTGAGTTCATATGTGTCCCTAGCTTTATGTAAAAATCCTCCTTGCAGAGAGGAATGGGGGCTTAATGGGAGACAGTACAGTGTTTCACATTGACTGTGTTTTAAATTTTTGCCTCCTAATACTTTTTTATATAAAAGTGGTCTTCATGAGCATTTTTGGACATTTTTAAATATCACTTAATGGGTCTATTCTGAATAAAGTATAAAAGCATTTTTAATATTAGCATGTTTATCATTCTGAAAAGGTTTCAGGGGCAATTTTGATTAGTGAGATTTTGAACTTCATCAACCTATGACATTAAATGACTGTGGCTTTATTTTTTTTATAGGTTATCCTCTTCATGCACCTGAAGCCTACTTTCCCTATTTCAAGAAGCATAATGTCACATCAATCATAAGACTAAACAAAAAAATTTATGAGGCAAAACGCTTTACTGATGCTGGTTTTGAGCATTATGATCTGTTCTTCATAGATGGCAGCACACCAAGTGACAGTATAGTTCAGAGGTTCCTGAACATCTGTGAAAATGCTGATGGTGCCATTGCTGTACATTGTAAAGGTTTGTGCACTTATTCATTTCTCAGACTGAAATTCAAAATAAGCATAAATCCATAGAGTATATCCCAGAAATACAGCATTTAAGAACACTTTAAGATTGTGAGAGAAATAATGCTTTATGGTACTTGACTAAATATATGCCAAATATTTGCTATTTTCCTGTGTTTATGAAGTCCTAACATCCTACACTGTTACTTGCAGTAACTGACGATCTCTTGTTCATTGTTCAGTGGTTTTTTTAATATGACTTGAAAACTTAAGATTTAGTTGATGCAGGTTTCTTTTTTGCATTATGCTTTCACAGCATTATGATAATTGGCTAGGAAATGCAAAACACTAAAAGGTTTTCTTTGTGCTTTTTGACTGTTCTACATTTTTCTGTAGTGTATGAATTCCAGATTTCAAGTTGATGTGAGTTATTGTGATGCCAGCATTTCAAACCAGCCTAATTCAACAAACCAGCCAGAAAATGCACAAAACATGCTGAGTCAAGAGAGATTAACAAAGGCTTTTAAGGTTTCAGCTTGATTTATGTTTAGAATTGTGTAAGGACGTTGTGGAGATTAATGTCTTGCCTGATCAGAAGCAAGAATAATGCTATTCATAATTTTCCCATGAACAAGAAATAGGCGTATCAAAGATAAATAGGTTTATTTGCCAACAAGTTGTTACTGTGGCTAGAACCCAGAAATTCTGGCATTAATAAGCTGGACATCTGCTAATTGGCTAAATGAGAGTATAAACTATTGATTAGCAGGAGGTTATTAGTAAGTTGTTGTTCTCTAGGCTTAGCTGCTAAAGGAATATAACATAGTTGGTATTGAGTTAGAGATGTGCTTTTTATGCTGAAGTATTTTTGGTCTTTTTCTGACCATTTAGTGAGCAAACCAACAATCTTGTTCTGTTTAGTTTTTACACCATCCTAAATAACCCCCTACAGTGTTAAATCAACAGTTAACTCAGGCCTAACTCAGGCAGAGTTGTATTGCAGAGGTGTTCTGAGCACAGCTTTCACACTAGAGAGTGCTTGTCTCGGATGATACAGAACAGTTAATTGCAAAGAATTGTAATGGGAAGTTTCTACGTTAGCAGAATGTTGGAGGAAAGAACTGAAATCAGTACTTCTCTTTTTCAATGAGTCTTCAGAGCTTGTCTTCCAAGCTACAGTTATGGAACCTCACTATGTGTGAACTTCTACCTTCATCCTTCTACCTAAATCATCTTCACTTTTGTCAGAGCACGATTAGGTATCAGTTAAATGTAAAGAGCTCGTAGTTGTGTATAGAATTGTCAGCAGAGATGTAGGGCTGCTTGGAGAGTTTCCATTTGGATAGGTGTTGGTGCATAAACAATAGTAGGCTACTGTGAGGCTATAAGCTGCAAATACTGTATTTGTGGGAAAAAGTTTAAATGGGGAAACACTTTACTAGTAGATGAGACACAGAGCTAGAAAGAGATTAATTCTCACTCTGTAGTTTGAGATTTTACTGATAATAGAAGCTAATTTTTCTATGTCTCTGTTGTCCCCTTAAGAACAGGATTAGTTTCTGCTTTGTTGGGCAATGGGTTAAATTATTTTAAGCTATTGGTACCTAAAATTATACACTGGTCAACAGTCATTGCTGTTTATACACAGAGCAGTGAATAGTTTTGTGTTGGTTTCACAACAAAACTGATTCAAAAAGAAAAAGCCTACTTTTCAAGAAGAAAAAGGTTGCTCTGTTGAGATGTGACATGTTTTTGCACCACAGTTTTTAGGTATATGTGTTGGCCTCTCAGAGGTACTTTGAACTGGTATTACAAATATGAAGTTGGTATCCAGCTTGATCACGGCTTTTTTAAAAATGTTGGCCTTTTTTTAAACAAAGTTTGGAGTAGAATTGTTCAAGTGCCACAAGTGATCACTGTTGCAGGTGTTCTTTTAAACACTAACTTTTCCTAAGTATGAAATATTTGTTCCTATATCTACAGCATTGAAATTGAATTGTGTGATACATAGGACACTGAATCAGAAATTCTTTCTTCAGATACTAATATGGTGAATAACATTGCATGGAAGTTTTCTTGTATCCCGTACTTTTGTCTGATGATTATGGAATGCTCATTACTTCATATGTGGCTGTTGATACTTGTGTTTCTGTAGCTGGCCTGGGGAGAACAGGAACACTGATTGCCTGTTACATAATGAAGCACTACAAGTTCACACATGCTGAAGCCATTGCTTGGATAAGAATATGTCGCCCAGGCTCTATTATAGGACCCCAGCAACACTTCTTGGAAGAGTATGTATATATATACACCTCCCTTGCTCCTTTCCATCCCTATCCATCTTGCACTATTTATAGGATCTAATTTGTCTGCTGTCATTTGTATGTTATTGCCTGTTCATTATATTTAAGGTTAGTTAATAGGGGATTGAAATCTGAGCTACTCAGAAGCAGACAGCTTCTCTGGAGTTCTGTGCATTTTGTCCCCTTAAAGGGGCACAGGGCCTCAAGACTGCATGTTTTGTTCTGGGGAATTTAGGAGTTTGACAAATGTGCTGGAAGTAGGCAGATGTGGGCAAAAGATTAAATCAACAAATAGGATTTATTAAATATTAGCATCAAAAGAACAGTCTTTAAATACTTCATATATCATCTGTGGCACTTAAAATTAATCCTAAAATGGTATAATTTGTATGTTTTTTCTTTATTGTAACTCAAGATTAAATAAGTACTTAGTAGAAAGCTTATGATCTCTGTCAGATTCTTTAGCATGATGTATGATACATTTCTGGTTTGGAGCTAGTAGCTGTAGCCAAACAAATGTATGGTTTTAGTACAGCATCAGATTTGATCCTGGCTGGAAATGAATGACAGTGATGTAGACAGTAAGTTTAATGTCATAGTGGTTTCTGTGTTGTGCATTTACTATTATAGTGGTTTGCTGATATATTTGAGCTGATTGCATGATATTTACTTGGAGGCATTTTCACTGTTATGGGAGAAAACATTTTAAGAAAATCCACTTCAGGTAGGAAAAAGAGAATTCATCAGCTCTGCTAGGTACTGTGTAAATACAGTAAAAGATGCATCGATGCACTTGCATCTTAAAATCCATAGGATATTGGACAGAAAGAGGTATTACTGTAATTTGTAAGAGAAATTGAGCATGAATGAGGGCTTTTATTTATTTTCTAGTGCAACTAAATGGACATTCCTCTGTTTGAGAGGTGGCTTGCCATTATTCAAAATATTGTAGATCACAAACTGACAAACCACAGGTGTTCACTGGAGGCAGATTAGTCTTCAGACAGTGCTGATGCTTGGATACACTCTTAAAAATAACTTGCACAATAGGGCAAAATTACAAGAAAGGTAGTAGGTAGTGTGAATCATAGTGCTGTTTGCTGCACTATGGATAGGAAAAACAAGGCTCATGTCCTTTCTTGGTGTGATTGAATGAGTACTTGGCTTGATTTTATAGATAGGCAAAGATCCTCCTACCTACATTACTCACAGCTAAGAGCTGTAGCGTTGTTCAGTAAGAATTTTCTACTCTCCTAAGGGTGGTAGATACCTATTTGAAAAATCAGACAGAATCCCAGCGATGTCACCAGTGGTGTCAGCATGGGATTGGAAAAGAATGTCAGTTACATCTTTCTGATATAAAATGTGTTGCCCTCGGGGCTCCAAAGTTGCATCTGACAAATCTTGCAGTTTCCATCTCCCAAACTTTATAGGTGTCAAAGCTTAATCTCTTAGGTTCTTTGAGGATTGATAAGGGAGGTTTGACTAGTTTTGGATTTTTTATAGAAACTCTTCCTCTTAAGTGTGTATCAAATTAGTTTTTTACTGTGTATGCAATTAATCTTGACAGGTTTCAAAGGTATTTATTCAAGCATGTTTTCTAGACTACTTCCATTAGGTGGGTTAAGTGGCATTCCCTCTCCTCCCCCCCTTCTTCTGATGTTTTCTTGGGATGTATTGAAATTTTTCTAGAAGTGCTTACCTTTTGCATTTATTACTGAGCAAGCTTAGTCAGCTGGCTCAGATCACTTTGCTCTTAAGCTTTGCCATAATATTTTGTTTCCAAACAAAGAAGAGTTTCCAGTGAAAGTAATCTCTGATTTAATTCTTTTTTTCTCTGTTCAGTGTAGGAATTTAATTTTGTTTCAGTAGTATGTAATAGGGTCTCAGTTCTTGGATGGAACTAGCACGACTGGTACCTACCCAGCAAACATCCTTGTCAAGGAACAATGCAGCCTCATCCAGAAGGTCTGCTCTGCCCATTCACATTGTAGCAATTAAATTGTTATTATTTTGCCACCTGTGCAAAGGATATATTTTTTCAGATTCTGAAAGTCAGTATTAGAGTCCTGTTGAACCTTCCATGGCTACATCCACTTGCACTGCACGGGTCAGCTACAGTTTCACTGCACAATATCTATCCACAAAACTCACCCTAAAACTCACCCTTTGCACCCTAGTAAGGTGCAAAGTTCTATATCATCATTTATGCTACACATCATGTATATAAAAGCATTGTTTTATGTTATTTTTTAAGTTGTGTTTTAAAAGTCTTTAAAATTTGCAAATTCCTGTTTAGTTAACCTCTTTCCCCAGAAGGATTTGGTGAAATGAAGTTTGTGATGACTACAGACTTGTTTGGTGATTCTGGATGGTTTTTTGTCCTTGTTCTTAAGTATTGAGTTTTTAAATTTTTTTTTATAGACATGTACATTCTTTCCAGATGAAGATGTACAGAAGATTCAAATGTTGGCAATCTATAAGCATGGCATGTTTTCATATGATTTTTTATATGTGTGCACATCTGTTGATATGAATGGCTTTGGTTTTGTATCCTGAAGGAAGCAAGCAATGTTATGGCTGGAGGGAGACCTCATCCGATCAAAGCAGAACCAGCGAGGAGTTGATGGAAACATTAACAGAGTTCTTTGTGGCTTGAATGACATTTCCATCAGTGACAGTCTGAATAAAGTACAAGACTTGGATCGATACAAGGAGGTAAGTGTTCTTAGGAAAAATTTCAAGCAGACTGAAGCTGAGCTTATAATAAGTAGCTACAGAGAACTTCTAGATTTTTGGCTTTTTTAGGCTTTTATTAGCATTAGATTGCTTTTTCTCAGGTTAACTTTTTTAATAGGTCATAATTAGAACAAATCTCCACTTAAAAAAAAAAAATCAAGTAATATTTAGAACTGTTACGAGTAGTTTTTCAAGCTTCAAAAGGTTTGCACTGTTCCAAGTCACTCTCAGGATTTTCAGTTGTTTTTCTGAGAATGAAAGAAAAAAAAGTCAGCTTTTCTCCTGGAAACAAAAAATCCGCTTATTCCAAGTTTCTGACTAATAATGCGGGAGTGTATAGATGTTGATTCTTTTTTCACAGTGTGAAAGATGAGGTGATGTGTAAGTTTAGGTTAAAGACTTTACAATTATATTTTGGGAGCACAGGCATGAAGTCTGAATCGAAGTGAACATAGTTTTGTTTCTGGACTAGTAAAAATCTAAACCTGTAGTTTCTTACATTATCTATAAAAAACAGTCTAGAGGAACTATGTATCTGGTTAATCCCTCCTTAGGTCTGTAATGACTACAGAGGTTTTAGGTTCCTGATGGAACCATTTGCTTGATGTAAAAGACCAGGCATATAGTGGGCACTTTTTTCATATAGTTATTAGTACAAATTAAAATAAGCATCTGTGATAATCTGGAAGAGCATCTTAAATGCATTTCTGTAAAGGTACTGTTTCCCTGTATTTCACTTTCTTACAGATGTCATATTAAAGATGTTCAACATTCAGTTTTCAAAACATTTAACTTCTCATTGTCTTTCTGGATATTTGGTTGTATCCCAAGACCTCATTAAACTAGGATCTCTAGAAGCTCAAAACGGATTAATTTTCCCAGTCGCAAAAATTCGTGATGTCAAAGAACCAGAAGAGAGGACAGCTAGATGTAGTAACTGTGGGGCTGGTAGTGACAGTGAAACAAAATTAATGAGGATTGTGGCTGGATGATTGGTAACAATGGCCTAGCATGTAATCTGGAATGAAATCTAGATAAAATATTTATATTTTCCCATAGTGAGTGCAACAGTTAGACTACCACATCATTTGATTAACTTCTATCATATTACTTCTGTCAGTCTTTTATATTCATTAATGGCAGGAACTATTGTTCTGTTTTATGCAGAGCAGTGAGTTCACTTAAGTACAAAAGGAACTGCAGTAATAAAAATACTCCATCTGAGCTGAAATGAAGCAGAACTGGTATAAGTTTATTTTCATTTGGAAAAAAAATCACAGTTCTTTTCTTGCTTTGGGTAACTTCCCTGTTTCTCTGCTACATAAAGATACTGTCCCTCCAAAATAGTTGGATCTTAGAAAAGTGTTTTGAGACCAATCTGAAATTATAAATAGGTTATAAATTATAACCATTATATAATATATATAAATTATAACCAGTATTGGCATACACTTTTAATATATCTTAGAGTTTATAGTATTTTCTAAAGCTAGAAGAAATGAGGATAAAACTCTGAAATCTATTCATCCTATATTCCTTATTAAGTTCACATGGGGAAATTTTTTTCAAAACTTACTTTCCTAGACAACTTAAGAACTTTCAGGCTTTTATTTTTTAGATCTAGAAATTCAGTAAAGTTGATTTTTAGCTCCTCTGGTGGGACACACAGCTTTATTTAAATTTCTTCCTCACCTTGGGCATAGCAAAATTTTTTATTAGTGTTTCCCTTGCATGTTGCTGACAACTTTAAAAATAGTTATGGAGAAAGTCCATGTTCTGTAAAAACAGACTTCCTTGAAGTAAATAAATGCTGGCATTAGGCTTGAGCATCCTGAACTGCCTTTGAGGTCAGATTCTGCAGAAGTCCTCTGTGAGTGTGTTTGTACAGAGACACATTAAATGTGCCAGAACTTTGCAAAGAGTAGTGCCACATCTGCAGAGAATGGTAGATCAGCCTGCTGGAGTCTAACCTTTGTGAAGGAGATGCTCAGTACTTTGAAACCACGCTGCTCCTAAGATTTGATAGATTCCCTTGCTTGCATACTTTTGTGTTTCCCAGAATGATTCTGAAGACAAAGCAGGTGTGGAAGCTCAGAATGGCATGACACAGGGAGATAAGCTTAATGCCTTAAAAAGTCGGAGACGGCCTTGTTCTGCTTCAACTGGGGCTCTGAGGTAATTACACCATTCTGAGGTCATTTGCAATTTTAAATTCGGTCCATGCTGTCAGATCTGTGTGGCAAGTACATGGCATTGTTTAAGGCAGTTTAACCTGTACCACCTTTTGTGGTGGAAATTTCTCCAGGTATGTATCTATTAGTTGCAGATTTCATTTGATTATCTTTTTCTTCTCTCCGTTTTTCCCCTTTGCCTCCCTGTTTAGGGATACCTTCTTACTGTGTAGCAGTAAAAGATAATGTAAAAAATACTTCAAAATCTTCAAATTTAAATCTAGCATTTTAAAACTTATGACTTGAACAAAATACTTTTTATTGAACTTAGTTGTCTTTCTATAATTGCTTTTCTGTACTCCTTATATAAATTTAGAATTTTTCAGAACCAGTAAAAATGTGAACTGTGAAATTAAACCTGAAGTAACTCTCACTTCTGTAACTGTAAATTAAAAGACTGATTGTCAGTAATTCTAACTCTTATATTTTAAGCCAACCTGAGACACATAGATATGATTTGGCAGAGGGGAAAGGCTTTTTATCCTTAGATAAAGATTGCTGCTTTTGTTTCTTTAGGCTGCAAGACATGAAACTGTACACCAGGTCAATATCACAACCCTTCAGGTATTGACTTTAAAATTCTAGTTCTAAATGTATATCACTTGACTAGGATCTTAATTTTCAGTGTTTTGGATCATTGCCAATCAATTGATCTGATAACTTTTTCAGGCTTCTGAGCACAGGCAGGTAACAAATGTTTTTGAACACCTGCAAATTGCATGCCTTACCCCATTGAACTAAAATACAGTATATAGGACAAAATTTTTATCATTATCAAGCATTAATACTGAAAAGAGCACATTTTTCAGTTTTGTGACCTGAATTTTTGAGTTGGATTACTCCAGATGGCTAGTATTGGAAATGAATGTTTTACCCTTTCTTGGTGTGTAATTAAAGCTGCTCCATGTCATTTTTCTTCTGTGCTTGTAGTTGGAGATCTGTACCCAAGTTTTTTCATCATTTAAGGTCTCATTGTTGTATCTCCTGGTCTAGGGTTGGAGAAAATTAATTTTTAAATTAATTAATATTGACAGCCATAATAGCAACAATTTGAGTAGTCCAGTGTAATATACATACAGTTTATTATCAACACATGAAGCATTTTGTCACTAAAAATCCCACCCTAGAAAGAGCTGCATGTTCTGTGCAACTTTGTGAAAATGTTCATGTGGAAATGATGATGACCTCATGAAACCTACAGTTTTGGTTTTTTCTGCTCATGTTTGCTCTATAAGCTCAAAAAGTACTCTTACTCAAATTTACATTTAAGGTTCTAAAAGTTGTGACAAAATTTACAATCTATAAAAAATGGACACTTGGCCTTCATAAATTATCTGGGTGAAAAGTAGCCTGTAAGTGTTTAATAAGGTGCAGCTGGGGAAATACTTGGAGTGGGATATCTGGAAAGGTTTTTTTAAAAAGATGTTTAAAAAGGCAAACGTGAATTTTTGCTGTTGAGTTCTCAGACTTAAGAATTCATGCTTTTTAAAATACCAGTCTGTGTACTGAAGGACTGTATATGTTTGAGATGTAGATTTTAATTATGAAATCTTGCTTCTCAATGGAACTCTGCACTTTTTTTAGACTGAATACTTCAGGAAGCACAGAAGGATCCATGTCTCCTCTGAAGGCCTCTCGAGTGATGGCAGTTACTTCACCATCTGCAGAAAGAATAAGCAGACTTTCCACGTCCTCAGGCTCTAACCTTAAAAGGTTTTTCTCTTCTCATTTTGGTACAAATGCTTGCTGTATCCTGCAGTGGTTGTCAGCACGTCTGCAGTCTATGAAGCACTTGCTGTTCTTGGCTATAAGAAGACTTAAATTTACTTACAAAGTGATTTGCTGTTCCACTAGCCAAACTTTAGTTGCCTACAGATTTAAAAAACAAGCAAAAGCCAAAATCTATCCTACTGGTCTGAGAGTTTTATTGAGATTGTGTCATCAGAAACAGTATTGCATTGCTCAAGTGGGTTGTTTTGGGTTTTTTTCACTTATCTCAGTTTGTAGATGTTTTGCAGGTATTCCCACAAGTCTTTATACTATTACTCTCAGAATACTGAGTGGTAATTAATAAATTTTTTTAATGAACCATTGATTTATTAGTATTTAGTTCCATTATTACTATTGTCTTAAGTAATTATATATATTAAATGACACAGAATGACTGATGCAATTTTAATAACTATGTGCACAAATATTTGCCTGAAGAGAGTAACCAGCTTGAGATATTTCAGGAGACCCTATTTCTATTCTCAAATTTTATCGTATTACAAGCCTTCAAATAACCAAGAAGTATCACAAAACTGATTTCAAGAAACAGAGAAGGAGTTCTTAAACTGTTCCTTGTACACAAAGTACTTCAGGGTAAATCAGATGCTTCCTAAACCCTTTTAACACAATCTCCTGCATGTGTGTCTGGTTTGACAGAGGTGAAAGCTGGCCATGGTATAGTGCTTGAATAAGCAAAACTTGGAAAGTCCTGACAAAGAATTCTTCTTTTCATTACTTGGGAGCTAGAAAATGAGTCTGTGTGCAAACAGATTATTTCAGAAGGGTCTGTGTTATTCACCTAATGTCTTCTGAATTGTCTGTTACATTTTTGTATATGTCTCTACATACCTTGTGTATATTTTTTTCCCTGCATGTGTTTTCTATTCAGCGTTTCCATAAACTCCAGACTAGCCAGTTCTCTAGGGAACCTGTATGCTGCTTCAAATGATGATGAGAGCAAAATGACATCATCGTCCTCTAGGACAGGTTTTTCTGTAAGCCATATCTCCAGTCACCTGAATGGCAGCTTGCAGTTGCCACACAGAAAAAACCATGAACTGAACAACAACTTATACAACAGAAACAGCAGTAGTGGCAACAACCTGAGCAGCCAAAGCAGTTTTCACAGCGCCGTGACAGATGAGTACTCAGCAGCCTTCCTTTATGGGCCTTACAACACCTCCAGCACGATCCCAGAGTCACTTCCTGTAAGTCACAGTCACAGCAGCACTTTCAGGCAGCTCACTGATGCTTTTCTTCCTTGCTTCTGTGAGCAAAACTGTTGCAAAAAAAATTCTTAACTCGGCATAATTCTCCTACTTCGTCTAATGTGTCTGAATAGCACCTTTGTCTGTTACCTATCATTTCAGCTGCTTTTTTTCCCATCTCCTCTAAGCATCTAGTACATGGAAGCTTCATAAAAATAAATCATGCCTGAACTTTAACATCTTTTCTGATATCTTTTTTAATGGACTTCCTCCCCTTTAGATTTTATTTCAAATTGTCTGTAACACAGTCTAACACAATTTGTCATAGTAAATGGAAGGTAGAATATCCTTAAAGATAGGACTTATTTAAAAAATTCCTCTTGACTTGAAACCTACTCCTTTTCTAACAACAAATGTGGGAAGTATTATAAGCAAGATGTTTCTGACGGTCTCACATTGCAGCTTTCATTCCTCAACAGCTTTGCTGCCTTGGGCTTATTTTGTGCTCTTTTTCTGTGTAAAAGTGTCTGTGTGAAGAGGATGTACAGATAAACTAATGCAACTTGAAAGTGTTTCTATACAAAACACAGAGAAGAGAGACTAGAGAAACTTCAGTTATGAAATCAGAAATAGCTTCATCTATTGTAGGGAAAAAAATAAACATATCTACTATCAATTTAAAATTCCTGGTTTCCAAGGATTTGATATCTTACCAATTATAAAAAATAGTACACTGTTTTTCATAGATTTTGCCTATGATAAGGGGAACCTGTCAGCCTCTCTTGACTAGTACTGACACTAACTTTTTTTTTTTTACTGGGTGGAAATAAAATTGTCTGTTTGTAAAATTAACTTCAGAGTATTGCACATCGCTCTTCTGTTTCCTTACCACTGATAAATTGTTTCAGTATAAAGAAAGTTTTGGTGTTATACCTGCTAGGGGTTTTGAGTGTGGTGAGTCTGTCTTAAAACAGCTAATAGCACACACTGCATGTAACTAGCATATCCTGAGAAAGATCATTCATGGGCTGTGTTCTCGTTTCCCTACAGAAGTGAAGGACCTACCCTCTCGTTAACAGCTCGGATGTGGCACCACTTACAGTTCAGAAGCCACATCTTAGTAGCTTGGGAGTATGAATTGCACTTTGTGAGGATAGATGACAGTAGGAAATAAATTCTCATTGTTCTATTGTGGAATTAAATTGCATGTGTGACTGAAACCTAACCTGTATAGAAAGAACATTGAAAATTTAGTTAGTTGAAGGAACGTGATTCTGTATTCTCTTACTCAGTGAGTTCTTCCTACTGTGGTAGAGTCTGCTTGACCTAAAGCAGCTCTTCAAAATACTTGATGCTTTCAGACTCCTCATTTAAAAAAAAAACAAACATTTAGCTTCTTATCCACTACAGTTTATCTGGAAGTAAATACTGATATTTCATGATCTTAGAATTTTTTTTTTTTATTGAGTTTAAAATTGAGTTTAAATTTTACTTCAAACAGCAGCAGTAACTTGTTTTGCAAGAGAGTTCTTGAATGTCGCCTCATCTTCAGCTCTTTAATTTGACTGTCTTTTTCCCTACTACATGGGATTGAAATAAACTATGTATAATTGAGATTTTTCAAGTGAGATACAGAAACCATAACAGTTTTTCTATGATGAAACAAGCTCTAGAACAAGAGGACAGTTCTTCTTTAACTAGTTTGGTTTAATTTCTTCAGGCATAGAGATGAGGAGAGAGGTGAAAAGCTGTGTAGCAAGCCAGGAATGTTTGTTTTGAGATGCATTGATGAGTCTTTCATTTGTTCATGCATTCTGATTCCTCTGGAAAGTCATCCTTTTTGGGTGTTCCCAGTCTTTAATCCAACATAAAGAAATTCAGTCCTCAGCTCCTGTTGAGTATACTGGAACTAAAAGTCAATGTACCAACAGTGGCTGAGAGCAATCGCACATCTGAATAGTAAGTGGTAAATTGGCTGATGTTATTTTTGTTCTAATGTCTCACTTTTCAGTACTGTCTCATTTTTAATGTATTGAACAATAATTCTTTGAAGGGTCAGCCCATTCCCATTATTTTCAGTTGTTTCTTTTGTAAGTTATATGCTGCCAGCAGCATTTCTTAGAGGGTTTTTTTTCCATATTTTTCTTACAGCTACGTATTATGCATAAAGTATATGCATGTAAATTTACATGCAGCACCCTAAGAGGAAGAAACTCCTTGTAACTGTAATGTGACTTAGTCATGAAAATAAGCTGACATTATTCACAATGGGCCAAAATTTACAGGAGTACCAAATGATAATATAAAGCATTACAGAAACAGTAAGCAGCTTCCTCAAGCAGCTTAAAAGGTTGAATGTAGATATAATATCTTAAAAACTAAGAATGATCACTTCCTTTGGAGAGGTACTTGCCATAACTTAATGCTACAAATGATTTTTAACAGCAAAGGCCAAGTTAGTGGGCTTGTTCCATAAGCATAGGACAGGAAATTAAGTTTTGGTGACATTTTGTTTCTTTTTTTAATCTAGATATTAACAAAATTCTAGGATAGTGCTGTGTTTCTCCTTAATCTCATAAACCCTCCAGGGCTCAACATAATTGGCTTTGACACAAAAGTTCCTCAAATCTATCTATGTGGGGAGACGGGGTGGTTTACAATGTAACAGTCTCTTTCAGAATTGTAGCATGCCTTTCTTTCCTAGATAAGGATGACATAGGAAAAGGGGGGAAAGCAAGAAATGTTGATTACTTCATAGTTTAAGGGAGAGGAAAGGAGCAATTCATGAACAGGTGAAATAGCTGTGTTGCCAGCAGAGAGGCACTTACAGCTCTGTGGATTGCAGTAAAGAAAATTAATTGTTGTCTCTGCAGTTAGAACTATTAAGTGATTTAAAACATTGATTTAAATGAAATATGTTGGGCATAGTGTAAAGTTTTGGGTTGAATAGAAAACATTTTTAAAGAAAACAAGGCCTTATAAAAATGCACGATTCTTTTGTTTTAAAAACATCTTTAATTTTCTTCCTACCTATTGCAATGTCTTAGTAATGCATGGAAGGATATAAGGGTGTAACCTTTGAATAATTCTTGGCTTGATATTGCTTGCTCTTGAGGAGTAGAGGTTATACACAGTCAAATGCAGCAAGATCTTTAAATGAGATTCTATCTCTAGTCTTTGAAGAGTGAGGTGAGCTAAAAATACTGTTTTATATATTATATGCTGTGATACGAGAAGCAGCATTTCTCAGAAGGAGTCATGCCATGCCAAGTCTACATAGCAAAGTGCAGCTTTCTGTTTTACCTGTAAACAAATATTCTTTTAATATGATAAGGGCTAAAAAGTGTTCCTGTTTGGAATGTTTTTCTGATATGTTCTGGATAATACATTTGCTTCTAAATGTACCCTATAGTCCTGTGCATCTATCCCAGAGGAGTGCACTAAATTGTTACCCATTTTATGCACAATTGACTGAGTGTAGTTACTGTGATGTCCTGACGTTTAAGACAAGAGTAGATTTTTTGATCATTTAATCTCTGAATGTTTTCTGTCTGGTAGTGAGCATCTGACTGGCTAAGATGGTTTATTTTAAGGACAACATAATTTTTCTGAAAGATAAGTCGCACTGATTGAACACAGGCTTAAAACCATTTCACTTTTAACTTGAAACTTTCTGTATCTCTTTATAATGTCAGTGTTACATCCCTTTGTTATCTTATTTTCTTGTCACGGAGATATCTCATGCTAGTCATCTCAACTTGATTTTCTTTTGATAAGCTAAATTAGCTCAAAGATCCTTTTGG
Organism: Oreocharis arfaki; assembly: GCA_013398015.1. NCBI lineage: Eukaryota > Metazoa > Chordata > Aves > Passeriformes > Paramythiidae > Oreocharis > Oreocharis arfaki. The sequence continues at coordinate 713,515 of VZRR01006548.1, read as the reverse complement.
CAAGTGTTCAGATTCTTTAGTTTTTTAAAATCTTTCTGGTCCAGAAAGCTGCTACTCAGTATTATCCTGCTCAGAAATACATAGCTTGTTTTATCTTCTTTAACTGTAATACACTGGAAGCTGAGGGGGAGGTGAATAAAAAAAAGAGTTCTTGCCAGTGATGATACTAACTTCTATTTCTTGTATTTTAGTCCCATGTCCTGCATTCCCCAAAGGTTTTTGGTTTGGTTTGGGGTTTTTTTTTTTTCATGTGGAACTCTTTGGAAAAGCATCATCTCTTTTCTTTTTATTTGGTTGGTTGTCTTTTTCTCCTCCCCCTCCCCTCTTCTTATGAGACCAATTAACTGACCAAGGAAGATTGTTTTTTCTTACCATTTCAGCCCCTGATGTGCAACTGTTTTGCTTTTGATGGCACTTACCAGTGGTCTGAAGCTCATCAGCAAAATACAGAGTAGTATCAAGCCTTAGTACAAGTTCTGACAGAATTCTTTTAAAAACAGATTTGGTTTGGGGTATTTCCACTTTAATCATTTCCACTTCAGTACTTCAGATGCTGAAATTACTTGAAAGTCGTGACAACAGCCTAGGCTTGTTGCAGTGTTTTTGTTGCACTGCACTTCTTTCTAACTGGAGCACATCAGATGATGTACCTGACAGAAGTCTATTACATGTCCTGGTGTTGTGTTTATTTGCTTAGCTCATCCAAGGACTCTTGAATGATACTGATTAATTCCCTTTCTCTTTATTGCCAAAATCTCCCTTCCCTGAGTTAGATATCAAGCTAACCAGCTGTAATAATGCAGTACTTTTGTTTTATAAAATCACCTTATCACTCTTATTTGTCTATCTTTGTTAAAATGAGTGGTTCGGGAACATTTTGAGATGGTTAGGACAGCAATTTTTCAGTTCTAGTTTATGTTCACTAAAGTCATTAGTGAGTTTTTTCCCCAGTATGGAAGAGAAAGTTATTCTCTGATCTGTTTTTTTCCCTGTTTTGAAATGAAACAGCATTAATACTTCTGTTTCCCATTCCATTTAACAAAAAAGAAGAATAAAAAATAACCATGACTATAACTATTGTTGCCAGCCATATATTTTTCTCAAATGGTTTTTGTCCTTCATCAGTGCAAGCTTGTGATCCACTTCATGGTGTTTATGCTGATGAACTAGAAGAAAAGCTTGATTTTCAAAGAATAGGAAACTTGCTGTTCTACTCAATTAGAATAAATATTTTATTTCCAAATTTTACAAAGTGCGTGTTTTGATTAAACAGAATTTCTCACAATTACAATTAGCAGAATTACTGTCTTCAAGTATCATCACATTTAAGGTACTGCTATAAGACTTTTGCTTTGTTCTTATAATAGTTCTAAATCCAAATATTGCTCTTTAAAATGTATTTTTATTGGAGAATATGTAACTGGGTAGTCTCAAGATGAGTCACCTTTTGCTTCTATAGCTGTCATGGAAACTGGCAAGATGGAAACATTTCCAAAAAATTGAGGGATGTTAGCAGTGGTTTAAAATTCATATACATCATCTTTACCTGTAGCACAGTTTTTTCTTAATAAGAGCTTACCATTAATGAAGATAGGACAGGCTTTGCAAAAAGCAGACAAACACTAGTGCGTTGTGCTGATGTGGAAATTTAGCAGACCCACAGGATCACTTCAAGTGTGTGCATTTTCTCTAATGCATCCTGAGGTAGCTTAGTGGCTCTTGTGTATTCATGGTAGTTCTTGCCTGCAGCAACATTCCTATTGCAACAATGTTTTGGGAGAGTTGATGCACAACTCAAAAAACTTAAATTACATTTTTGCATTTATCTGGGGAAAGTGCATGTTCAAATCCTGACAAATAGCCCTAAATGCTGTAGGGTTATTCTGTGTTGAAAGAGAATTCAGGCTGACTTTGTCCTGCAGTCGCATGTCTGCAAATACGGTTCTAGTGCCTCAGTGGATCTGGTGCTTATTTTCTCTTCCAGGAGGCTTTCTGTGCCTCCTGTTGAAGAAGAAAATTCAAAGTGATCTAAGCAGTTGTTTCAGCATAAACTTAATTAGATACCCTTATTGGTACTGAAACTATCTAATTCTTAGTTCTTAGTTCGAATGTCTGTTACTTGAGTATAAAATGGCAAGCTTGACATGGCATGGGACCACTGTAGGAATACATATTGAGATTTCTTCTCCATTAACTGATTTTATGCTCTCATCTTTGCAATTTAGCAGTCAATTTTCTTTGGTTTTTCTTTTTTCTTCTATTTTTACTTCTATCCAGCAAATGACTTGTAAAAGTGGATTGGAGTTTTTTGGTTTTAATAAAGCTTTTAGAAGCATAGGCCATACCTTGAGTCATGGCAAATACAAATTTTAAAATAGAATACTCCTCAAAAGATTTAAAAGAAAAAAGGAAAGAAACCACATTTACAGGCTTTGAAACATTGCAGTCAATTTCTTCAGACATGTGAAGACATTTAGGAGCACAAATTACTTCCCTGAAAATGCGAAAAAAAAAATCAAAACAAGCCTCTCCTGCTATATTTGAATTTTTCAAACTGAAATGTGAGTCTGTATACTTCACAGTAGCTCAGTTGTTACTGCTATCACCATGTTTTTAGTAATAGAAAGTTATGTGAAGTCACATAGATTAACCTGGGAAAAATGCTGTTTAGATTTAATTATTTCCCTCTATTCAAAAAATACTTTGAAACATTAGGAAGAAATCATTGCAACGTGAAGTAGAGTTGTGGTGAGGGTGAGAACACACTGAAAAACGTATTTCTCCATTTGAAAGTAAATAAACTCTTCCTGCCCCTCTGTAATGAAAATTGCCAAAACATGCTATCCTGTTTCCAAACAATATATGCTGCTAGGTATTTGTTGTGGTTTTATGTTTCCTTAAATTTTTGCCATATTTTTGGAACTCGGATTACTAACAATTTTAAGAATTACAGTTTAAACTTCAGAATCTTTAATGNTATTTTTGGAACTCGGATTACTAAACTTCAGAATCTTTAATATCTGGTTTGCTTCTTGTATTTAAATCATGATGTAGAATTCCTGGTTACCTACAGTCTGCTGAGTGAAGGGCTGGCATTCACAGTTCTTTGTAACTAACACTTGCTGGTTTTAAGAGTGTACAGTGCTTTCTGGTCATCTTTCATCTGTCCAAGCTTAAAGTAATCTATTACTGTACAACATATGGGAGTGTATAATTACATTTCATGCCTTTTTTTAATGTTTATCAGCTTTACTCAGGATTCAGTTTTGATGGATCCATTTCAAATACTGCACTAATTAAATGTAACCATCTTTCCAGTTGTTAAAATACACATCTGAATATGGGAAACCTTTGAGGATCATTAAGAGAGCAGAAGTTTCAAGTGCTCATTAATGATGGGCTATTCCTTCTGCCTTGGTTTTACTAAAACCAGACCCTTTTTAGTCAGTGGTATTCAAATCTATGTTGACAGCACTTTTTCTACCTAGGAAGGAATATCCAGATGGTCTCAAATCTTCAAGATGTGGAAATGCATTTAAAAGACAACTTTGAAAATATACACTGAGACTTAAAATATAGGGGGAAATGTGGTTGTGTGATATTAGTTAGAGCTATAAAGGTATATATAAATGGATTATGCACTTCTACTAATAGGTTTCACTATGGGTGCCAAAGAGCATAATGACTAGTTAGGAATAGTAGGAAAACGGAAGAGAAGACTGTGAGGTTCCAATCTGTCTTGGGAGTCATGTTAGTCTCCAGTAGTTCTCTCTAATTCTGAAGAATTGATGCAGTTTTAAAATATGGGGTTTTTTTATTTGCTATTTGTTTATAACCATATTAATCTGGGACAGCTTGTCACTGTACAAGACATTATTCATCAGAGTGACTTCTTAAACACATCTCTATAGGAGCTAATAAAATGATTGGATACTGTCTAAACTGATCAATCAGTTTTTAATAAAACTTTAGACTTCAGTAGAAACAGACACGTAAATAAATACCAAGTTATGCAGACCTAGTTATGTTTTTCTCTCAATTGTACTGACTCGTTACTAGCCCAGATTAACCATTTGCAGTGCTTCATTTGCATCTGGTTTCGGTGATCAGACATAAATTTATCCATGTACGTAATAGCTGATGTAGCTTTTTTCCTCAATAATGAGCTATACCATATGTTTCCTATATCTGAATCGATGTCTAAAGTAAGCTGACTCTTTTACAGTAGCAGTTGGATCAGGATAAGTGGAAACAATTCAATTACAGTAGCAGTGGTATTTTAAAGGACTTGTAACACTTTCTTTAACAATCTCAAGAAATTGGTTTGGAAAAGTAAGTGTAGAAACAGGACAGTTGATGGACTTTACTGTACTCAGATTTTAATTTCTTCTATTTTATTCATCTTTACGTATGCAGAGATTCAGGTCCCCCTCCGACTGTTTATTTTTCTCCTTTCTGTCCTTCCTCTACTCTTTAAGTGAAAAATACATGTAATATATAAATAAAGCCTCTCCAGTGAGTTTTAATCAGTTTTTCTTCTCTGCACAGTCCCTTCAGTCTGAGTATGTTCAGTACTAAAGCCTTGCTGCTTTGGTGAAACCTGCTGAGCTCTTCAAATCTATGTCCTTCATGGTGGAGAAGAACTGAAGGAAAGAAGCTGCTCATTAAAAGGAGGAACCTTCAATACAAGATGTATTAAAACCGTAACACCAAGAGGAGACTTCTTAACAGGAAGAAATGTATTGTTAATGACTACTGCAGATGCACTGAAGTTGATTTTATGGAAATTACTACCCCCAAGTTATATACAAATTGAAATTTTTTATGTTGAGACAGCTTGAATATATTTCTAATGAGTTTCATTAAGACATTTATTAACTTGTGTACAGTGTTAAAATATGTATTAAGAGAATATTTTGGTAAACTATATATAAAAACTATGTAAAAACTAGAATATATTTTAATTTAGGGTCTACTTTGCTACAAAAATGTGTATTTTAAAGAATTTGTATATGTTTATCAAAGATATAAAATTTTTTTATGAACAAGAGATTTTTCTTGTTTTATGGGTCCATCATTATTGCTTAGAGCCTAATGTAATTTACTTTTTTACTAATTGGTTTTCTGGTAACTTGATGGAAGTCTAACTAGTGAGAGACTTGTTATTACAATATCAACTAAAAGCACTTGATACATTGTCTACTTTCCACTTCCAGCTGCTAATGTTTCTTAAGGAAACACTATGAAAGAAAAATAAAGGGAAAATATTTGTTGAGATGTGATGTGATTACATCTCCTGTTTCAACAAAAAAAGTAATTTATGTGATGATTCCGCTGTACAATTAACACTTTCAATTTGTCTTAAAGGATTTATGCTTTGTTTTCAATGTAGAATGTTAACTTTTGCTATGCAATATATGCTGCAAAAATGAAGGCAGACCAAACTGAAGTTGGTAAAAATGTACAGTGAATTAGGTAGCACTGCATACTTGCATGCTCTTAATGTACATTTGGCATTATGTGTACAATTTCCTTAGCAACACACAGTAAATGTTGGAAGTATATTAAATTTTCATCTATCAATTGGATGCTTCATAAACCTCTAAATTTGTTGAGCATATGGCTGAGGTAACCTCCTGTATCATGGAATGTTTTTGTCTATGGTAAAGATGCTCTTTCCTCTATGGAATGTACAGTTTAGTCAGATGTGATTAGGAATGAGATGTAGGATGAAATGGTGTTACAGGGAGGTACTAAAGATCATGTGTAAAATTTTCAGAACTCCACAAGTGCATGGTAAGGAAAAGAATAGAAGCAACTGTGAGGATTTGATTTGCCACTAATTTACAAGACAAAAATGAAACAGATTTGTTACCTATTTGTTTTTCCAATATCTGCAGAAACTTGAAAATAAAACCTGGTTGAACTGTCAATCTTTGTTCCTGAAGACCTGTAAATACCCTGCATTTGCTTTAAAACTGAAGTTAAGTGCTACATCATTTTTTTAAAAAGATCAGATCACAAGTTGCTATGGAAAGTTGTACTGAAAGTGTTAAAAAGCAATACTGAGAGCAGCTATAAAAATCAAAATCACTGAATAAAATTTACATGCAATACTGTATGTTTTTGCAACTATGTATATGTAACACACACACAAAGTAGCATGTGTGTGTGCATATATATATATACAATATACTGTATATAAATTATAGATTAATGGTAAGGTAATTCTACCTCTCAATAAAGAATTTTCTCATGTACTTTGTTATAAATAGTTTTCCTTAATAAAATACTGATTAATTTTGAAATGTAGAGATATATATATACATACAGCTAATTGATAATAAAATGCCTATATAAGCCAGCTTCTTTGTTTCTTGTTTTTTCCTTAATCCTTTGATGATTTGATCTCTAATTGAAGGTCACTCTTCAAAATCACCTTCTTTCCTCTAAACCATGTAATCTACTTAAAACTAGGGTGACGTTGCAAAAGGCCATTAGCATGATAGATATCTTTTTTAACAATCTCCCTAAACCTTCTTGTATTTGCTTTGTATAATGCCAGGTATTTAATCAACATGTTGCTATTATGGTGATGGGGTTATATTTCAAAATAGAGTAATTTCAAAGCTGTGTCTGAATTGAGGAATCCTTCCTGGGTGAGGTCCCTTGTTACAGGTGTAATATACCTTGACTTTTTTGCATGTGCAACAGGTTTCTTAGTCCCACCAGCAGCAGGTTCTTTGTGCATAAGAATCTAAACAATTTAGCTTTCTTTAGCTTTTTGTCCTTCCTTCCTTCAATTAAAAACTAGTCACAAATGGTTCTAACATTTGTTTAACTCCGTTGCTGATTTTCAGCAAATTTGTTGCATTGCATGATAATTTATCTATTATTAGTGCCTAATATTCCTGTCAGCCTCTCCTGCAATAGATGATGTGTGAACAGTGTGTAACTGTTACACAGCCCCTCTAAAGGAATAGGAACGCTGAGAATAGAGCAGATGCTTTCCAAGTTGCCCAAATTCTAGTGACAGTCTGATCTAAAAAAGCAACAAAAGCCTTCTGCCACTGCATTCAGATGAATAATGGTTGGTGATTTGGATGGGTAGAGTAAATAATATACAGGAAAAGCAGCTAACTAAAAGGTTTATAGCATATAGGAATCAACCTCTCCCTTGGCCTTTTTTCTAGACTTTTATTGATTTATTAGATGAAGTACAGAAATACCAGCTCATGTACAGCATTTTTTAAATTCATAAATAAGTCAATATTCTGTAAGAGTGCTTAACAACAAAAAATTTTGGGACAGCAAAAGGTCAGGGAGGTCTTTAAGAACCTTATGGCTTTTAAGAAATAGCCTGAAATTTATTTCATATCCTGTGTTCACTTGTCCTTGAACTTTAGCATTTCTGTTCCTTCATATTTGAATATATCTGGTTCTGGTAGTACAAGCTGTAGCACACAAGATCTCTAAAAACATGAGTGGATGGATTAAATAAATCTAAAGGTCTCTACTGGGCATATTATTCTGTGGCTAACATCTTATGAAACAGTTAATCATCTCTTTTAAAGTATGCTTTATGAAGCTTTTTGGTTAGGGAGATATTTCTTGTTACAAATTCAGAGACTATTTTTCAATTACAGTACTGCAGAAAGAGGAGGATTTTAGTTTCTATAATAACTGTTCTTTACTGACAGCTAAACAATGAAAGGCCTCAAAAGGTTTGACACTTGATTAGATCTACACTGTAAAGTGCAGCAGGCAAAAAATATGGTAATTAAGGGCCTGATCAAGTAAATCACTTGAGGTATGTCTTTAACCTTAAGCACATGAGCCATCTAATTAATTAAAAGTGAACATAGATATTCATGTTAGTAACAAATCCACCTTTGGATCAATATTTCTGTCAATTGCTAACACGAGCCTTTCTGTCAAATAAAAGATGTGCTGTATTGCAAAATCCATTAACCCACACAAGTTAACTTTTTTAACTTGAAAAAATGTATGTTGCAACTATAACTACCTCCTAATATATTATTTTGGTATTGCCATTTGTTAGCATCAGGAGTTTAACAATATCTAAAAATGCCTTATGAAGGTCTTTGGTACAGGTAACACCTTATGAGCTGCATCGCTCGCTTCTGTAGCCTACATCTAACCTACCTGCAAAAGCAGCTTTTCTCTTAAACTCATCACAGCATTAACCAGCATTCCACGTCTGAAAAGCTTGTCAAAGTAAATACAAGTTCTACTGAATTTCTCATTAAGTCTTGTCCAGGTAAGGACAGTCAACATTTTGTCCCTGTTTGAGTAAAGCAGGGTAGAGTTCCTGGGAAAATCCCACGACTAATTATTCCCCATCTGGGAATGGACTGTTAATGCCTACTCTTCAACCAGTTTTAGTCCACATCAGGAGCCGTTTTTCATCTCTGCTGGAACTAATTTTGGAGTGAGACCGTTTCAAATATTAAAGTGATTCTGTGTAATCTGTGTGCCCACCAACATCAGTGTTCACCTCTGTCAGGTTGGCAATGCAGGATTTCCTGTGGGTTGAGACAGGATGAGGTTTATGAAGAGATGTAAAATTTTCAGATTGAGAACCAGCTTCTTCAAATAAGTACTGTCTTACAAGGATTGGTCTATTTATTGTGTTTGAAAGGTTTCATTTGGAAAGGATATTGTTATTACAGACCAGTTCTAAAATTAACTAAGATTGCAGAAGCATACTGAGCTTTCTCTTAACAACAATAAGATGAGGAAAAAATCTGTTAAAAAGTGAGTATTCAGCAGAGGAATTTCTACAGTATACAGACTGTATTTCAGACAGAAGTGACTGATACTGGTTTAAAACCTTGCTTCAAATGAAAGTTGTGTAAATGGGTTAGATGCAGAACACTGGTAAGGCAGGGAGAAAAGAGTCAGACTGTGTAGTTGGAGTATTTCTGGTGATGGATAGGGTTTGGCTTTTTCTTTTTTTTTTTTTTCTTCTTGATTTAACAAGTTGAAAATCTGCTGAATAATTCATGAAGAGTGGAAAGGCTGAATCTTCCTGGAATGATATACAGTGTACGTACTGTGGCACAGGAGAAACTGCAAAGCTTTGTATCAGTTGCTGCCGTTTCTGCTGCCGATTGCAAGGTGCTGCTGCTTCTGCTGTTTTCACAGCTACAGAAACCTCAGTCGTGCTCTGGTCTGCCAACAGCCATTTGCCTCCCTATGGACCCACCTTCACCAGCTACAGTCTGTAGAATCTCTTGCTGCCTACCTGCCTTGGACACTGCTGTTCCTTGGATCGTTACTGCAAACAGCATTTCCTGGACCTTGCAGCTTGTATGACTGAAACCTGCCTTAGAGTCCCTCAGCTGCACAGCCTCCCGTGTGCTTGGTGAGGACTCCTGAAGCAGAACTTCTGATCCAGACAAGGATGGGATTTACAGGGCAAAGTCAAAACTGAGCTGCATTCAGCGAGATGCCCAACTCCTCTTCCTGGGGTGCTAGCTCGCCTCTGCTGCTGCTCTGGGAGGACTCCTCCGGGACCCGCATTTTTCTGTCGCTACTCTACGCAGTCTTAGCTATCTCAGGCACTTTATCCAATGTGATGGTCATCTATTTAGTCTTCTCCTTCAAGAAGCTGCAGACAACCAGCAATGCCTTCATCGTGAACGGCTGTGCAGCAGACCTGAGCGTGTGCGCCCTGTGGATGCCCCAGGAGGCTGTGCTGGGGCTGCTGCCCCCCAATTCCTCCTCCCTTCGCTCGGCGGAGTACCGGCTTCTCCGAGGGGGGCTCCTGGGCCTCGGCCTCACCGTCTCCCTGGCCTCGCACCTGCTGGTGGCTTTCAACAGGTACGTGCTCATCACCAAGCTGCCCAGCGTGTACCAGGCCCTCTACCAGCGGAGACACACGGGCTGCATGATCGGGCTCTCCTGGGCCCTCGCCCTGCTGCCGGTCCCGCTGCTGCCCGGGCTCTGGACCCTGGGCTCTGCCCAGTCGGACGGCAGCTCCCGCTACACCGCCCTGCTCCTCGCCCTGGCCGTGCTGGGCCAGACCGCGCTGCTGCTCCACTGCTACCTCGGCATCGTGCGGCGGGTGCGGGGCAGCGCCAAGCGGGTCAGCGTCCTCAACTTCCACCTGCTGCACCAGCTGCCCTTCCCCGCCGCGCCGCCGCCGCCTCGCCGCGCCCAGCGCCGCCTCAGCAGCGTCTCCGTCCTGCTGCTCTGCTGCGTGTTCCTGCTGGGCACCCAGCCCCTGGTCTGGGTTAGCCTCCTGGGCTTCTTCCTGCGCCCGGCGCCGCCGGCGCTGCAGGCCGCCAGCTGGCTGCTGCTCTGCTCGCTCTCGGCCCTCAACCCGCTGCTCTACACGTGGCGCAGCGAGGAGTTCCGCCGGGCGGCCCGCTCCGTCCTGCCCCGCGGCGAGGGCCCGGCCGCCGCCCCGCGCCCCGCCGCCGCCGCCGCGGG
>VZRR01006548.1:575413-703011 GCA_013398015.1 Oreocharis arfaki | reverse complement strand
CGCCGAGGACCCCGGCGGCCTCGCGCGCGGGAACGGGCGCGGCCCCTGAGGCCGCTCGGCCATCCCCGCCGGCGGTCACCGCCTGCCGGGCAGCCGAGCCGCCGCGGCCCCCGCCCCGGTAGCGCTTGTCCCTCTACACGTTGTCCTGTTGTTCCTTTCTGACCCCACGCACTTCTTGCCCGCTCCCTCTTGCACCGCACGGCGGGGCAGTGCCGGGTGCTTTCCCGAGGCACCGGGACGGACACTGAGATGGGATGTCCCGCCCGCCCCCTCAGCCCCGCTCCCGGCACGGCTGCTGTCCGCCCCCGGGAGCCGGCCAGGACTCCAGCCAAAGCGGTGGATTTAGGAATCTGGGATAACCGGTAAATATGGCAACGCACGTAACTGTTGTTATGCTCTAAAGATTTCAGTATGAGACAGGCACCTAGACAGCTCTTTCTGAGACGTACTGCAAGTTTGTTTTTATAAAATCGATGTAATTCTTTCAGCATTTGAAGTAGTTCTTTGAAGTGAGGTCCCTGAACACGAGGTTCGTTTGTGAAGAACTGGCAGGTGTCTCATTACACACACACGCACACACAGACACCGGGAGCTGCTTCCTTTCCCCCAGCATACCTGATCTCTGTGCTCCATGTAAGACCCTCCTTCAGCTTTCTCTGGCAAACTTCAGGATGATGCTGCCTCTGGAAACTGTTAAAAGCAAAAACATATGCACCTTTGTGGTGATCTGGTTTGGATATTTTGTTTTGAAAGCTCTTTAAGGCCTGTTTTAACAAAGGCCTCTGCCCATGGGCACTCAATAAAATACAATGCAATATGGAGACTGCTGTTGTCCATCTAACCTTGTCACCTCTTCAGTTACCAGTTTGTTGTGTTTCTCTTAAATATAGTATTGCAGAAGTATGGTTTCACAGCCTCTGCCAGATTCAAAATAACAGATTCTGTGTGGCATTTGGAAAGGAGACAGCTCCTGGCACTGAAACTGCAGTGGTGAGTGCTGCAGGCCCATTCCTCTCAAGAATGGTCTCTAAATCCTTTTATTTCCTTCTCTGTTGCTTGACTTCCTCCTTCCTCTTTTCCAACACAGTTGCTGTTGTTCTCATGGTGATGATTCTTAGTGCTGTGTTTGCCTTTTGGCACAAACAACTGGAAGAAGGTAGTTGTTATCTGAATCTGTGGGCATCCACAAGCAGTATCACTTACATTGTGCTGCCTCGAGAAGAATGGACTCATGGGAACATAGGAAGCTTTGTCACAACAAGAGTTTGTTGCATTGGGTGACATAAACTTAGCAGCTCTCATGAGGATATTTTAATGACGGGATAATAACAAGGAAAAGACGTATAAAAGGTAGTAACATAAAAGGCCCTTTGGCCGTATTTTATAATGCCCCACACACTTTGCTTGCTTTACCTGATGGAGTTTGAGTTTCCAGAGAAAATGCTTTAAGAGAAAGGGAATAATTTATTTTTTTCCCAAGACTGGGTGCTGTTAGGTATCTGTGATACAACGATGTGTCTAAAAGCCCCATGCCAGTACTTTGTTTCTCTGCATAAAAAAAAAAAATCTCCATCATCACAGAAGAGATACTTATTAAGGTCAGGATTTGAAAAACACAAGGAACAAAGGCCTCAAAAGGATTTTTTTTTTAATTGACATCCTGAAAATGTATGAGCATCTTGAAAACAGCTTTAGCCACTTGCAAGGACCTGTGGAAAAGTAAGAGAAGTTTTTTAGAGCCTGAGACTTACAGAAAACTTGTTCCTTCATCTTGGAGACAGTGTTCTTCTGAGTGACGGCATCAGAAAGATGGGGGGGGCAGCAAGGAAATATTGAACATAGAAGATATGCAAGATTTATTTTATTAACACTGTGCACATATCTTGGAGAGTGAAGGAGCCACTATATCCTTGTTGTATCTATCTCATCCTAAATGCAGTGGCTGTGCTTTAGCTATCTTTGTGTAGCAAATGGAGAAGGAAAACTGTTTCAACCTCACCTATCCCAATATTGGAGAATATTCTGGTTCGCTTCCAAAATAAAGCTCAACCGAGTGTCACCTGAGGGTAAGACCCTGTTCAACTGTAAAATAATCCTTAGGCTGGAGCCCTCAGAAGAATGTATATTGCCACCTCCCAGCATGGCTAGAGGAACTCAAGACACTTGGTAAAGTTCAATACTGGGCCCATAAGCAAAAAAACCCCCAAAACCTCTAAAATAAAAAATTAGACAACTCCTCTCCTCTGTTTTTGGCTATGGAACACCTTAGTCTGGAATTAAAGCAATAACATGTTTCAGAATTCAATGTCCAAACCATCAGATAACTGGAACTTCTAGGCTTCTTCCCTTGTGAAATAGCATGCAAGTTAGATCTGAAATGCCTGTATTTTATATAGACTACATTTTAAATGCAAAAATGTGAAAAAATGCTATGATGTACGAAACTCCAAACACCTATCCTTATGCTATGCATCAGTTCCAGAAAACAACTGGAAATCCCTTGGAAAGTTTGATGTAATTACATCTGACTGTAAATCTTTGACTGTTTTAATATACTCAGGTGACCTAACATGCATTACGCAGAAAAAAAAAATTAATTTAAAGTAATTAAGAAGGAGTATTTGTCTCAAGATCAGTTTCTCTGAGAAATTACTGCTCCAAAAAGTCCTGTATGCCTTGTTCTACAGCCATAATCTTTGTATTTCCACATTGTAAATACTCCTTGGTAAATTGCAATGGAAGCTCGGCTTGGCTCAAGTTCTCCTGGCTCTGTGGTACTGCTTCGTGGTTAAGAAAATGGATCTCATTCTCAGTTTTTGTCATTCTATGCTTTACTTTTACAGATGATTTATATGTGTCCTCTGCTTGTTTAATGGTGACTTTTTTTCAATGTGAATTTCTGTCATGCTCAAACAACTAATTTACAGACACAAGGGGTATGTTGCCAATTGTCCTTTAAAATGTCTCAACCAAACAGTATTTCAAGAGGTGTAAGTGCAGATGATGGAAAATCCTGTCAGCAATTCACATGAGGTTTGCTTGAACTGAGTTGCTCCTTTTCTCTGGTGTTGTGCCAAGCAAGTTGTCTGAGCATGGCCTAAAGCTGCCCTTCCTAGATTGGCTGGCATTGACATGTATTAGCTGGCTTCATGTGCTTTAGATGGGAGGTGTGAGCTCATTAGCACATTGAATTTATGATGCACTAGTGATATGGTAGTGCAGATCAGCCACGTTGTTCACGTGCAGTAGTTGCCTATTCCTTTGCTATTTTCTCAGGGCTTCTGGAAACAAGAACAAGTAGGAGTTAATAATAGGCTGGATGAATTGTGGCCAGTTGAAGTGATGTGCTTGGGAAGTGCCATTTGGTGTATTATGGCCCAAATAAATCTGCCACTCAGTTTGTGGATTGCCCATGCAGAAATGCATGTGGGATCTGCTTTTTGAAAGTAAAGTTGTGATGCCTCAAAATAACACCCTAAGGCATGGGTTATTTGTGACAATGGCTTGTAGAGGGTGTTCCTGAAGTTATAGTTTGGATTCAGTCTTTTGAAGTTACCCTTAATTTGCAATAGTTATAAAAAGCCATAGAGCTGTTTTGTGGGATTAGGTAGCTACAACAATAGGAGTGTCCACCAAAACTGGGCAATCATTGCTCTCAAAAAAGGTGTGTAAAAAAGTACAGGAAGCAAAGTGAAGCTTGGAAATTATCACAAGGGGAGATGAAGATGGCAGGACAGGGGCACTAACAGTTTGATCTTGAGAAACAACACAGAGAAAAATCTGAAAGTCAGAAGAGGCCTAGGATTATGATAAAATTAACCATCTCAAATTCTTTGATTCTTTATATGTGAGGAAATAGAATTCTATGCTTTTCTTAATAAATAAAAACATGCAATTGTATTCTCAATTTCTTCCTTTAACAAAGCATTCCATACACCAGCAAATTTTCTTTGAACTCTGAAATAAAAAAAGACTAAAGGTGTGAGTTGCGTCAGCCTTCTTGTGGAGACTGCATTCAACATCAGTACTGGACTGACAAGCAGAGATAATATCTTAGCTAACCTCCAGATTCAGTCAGCCATAAGCACACTGTGAACCTTTTTTTTCCTAACTACCAAGTTGATGCTATTTTTAAAAAAACCCACATACAGATTATTTTCAAATGAAGACATTTAAGTGTAGCATTTCATTAAAGAAAAAAGTGACAACATATACTTTAGCTTTCTATTTCGTCTTAAATCACATAACTAGATTATTGCAATATTCTTTAAATTCAGAAGTCCCTTTCTCAAATGGCAGCGAAAATAGCTTTTCTCGTGACTGTTTAACTTCTAAGAAAGCTACTTTTTTTTGCTCTTTTATGTCAATCCTTCCCATGCACTGTCATCATTTTACCAGGGTAATAGTCTATTTTCTTTCTTCTCTTTCCCTTTCTTTAGTATCTTCTGTAATTTTCTTCACTAAGGGAAAAGTTCTTGATTCTTCTGATCAGGGCATAGCTGCTTGAGCAGTGTAAGTTTTGGGACACAGTTGTAAACTAAGACTAAAGAAGTGATGGAAAAATCCCACATACCTAAATTTCTATTTAAAGAGTGAGTAGGTATTGAAGTTGGGCTTTTCCTGTGCAGAGCAGTGGACAAATTCTGTGTCTATATTTACAGATATTTGCATTTGAGTAAGGCTGTGTAAAAAAGGGTCATATGAAAAAAAAAAAATCCAAAAATAGTTTGAAGGCTGGAGAAAAAATCCCTTATGGCTGAAGAGTTCAATATAAGTAACTTAACAAACATGATATCATTATAGAATAAGCACCTTTATGCAGGTATTCGAACTGATCTGTTACCGTGCATGGTGATCTAATGATCTCTTCTGATGTGGAAAACATGACCTTACAGGAAAATAGCTCTGCTTTGAGAGTGTGGGCCACCTGATCTGTTTGTTGTCAAGGAGTTCAATATGGTAAGGGTCCCTGTGCAGCCTGCCCTTCACTGAGTCTGGGTGGATATTCATGAAACTAAAGAGCTGGAAACAATCCCGAGAAAAAAACACTTGTGGCTGCCTTCTTGCCTGAAACTTTGGGTTTCTGAAGAGGCATAATAACCAGTCCAGGAAGGTTAACTGTTTGGTATTTAGGGAAAACTGTAGGATGTCTAACCTGCAACCCCAGACATCAAGCTTGTCATCAGTTTAGAGCCAAGCTGTTGAGAGCTGTTCAGAAGGAAAGCAAACAGCCGGTTGGAAGGGGAGCTCAAGCCAATCAAGGGAGCTGTGTAGCACCATAGACTTCACCATGCTGAACTTATCCTCTTGTAAGACAGTGGGTTGAAATAATGAATAATAAAAATGTGCCTCTGCCAAAACTTTTCAACATTCTTGAAATGTCTTTTTTTTCTGTACTTCTGTGAGATTCACCCCTGCTTCCAGAGTTTTCCTGCTGCTCTAGAATTGACAGATGATGAAAACCGTAATTAGTGTTACTTGCTGAAGAAACATGAAGGAAGAGTAAGTCTCATCTTTACTGGACAGGATCAACTCTGGTGGTTCAAGAACCAAGGTACACAGAACAGGAAGAGAGCAGCTGTTGTTGAAAAGCTTCACTTAAGACCAAAGATGCCTTGTGTTCAGGCTGTCTTCACCTGCATTGTGACAGTCTCAGGGCAGAATTAAAAACACAGCTATGCTTCAGGCTGCATCCCTCCTCATCTGTTCTAAAGCTGATGATGAGATGGAGGTGTAATGCTAGTCACAAAGCAACAAAGTGAGCATTAGCAACAGAGGAAAACTGTGAAAGGGAGAGCTTGAGAGACAAAGATGATGAATTGAAAAATAGTCAGTTTTGTAAAATATTGTGCAAACTTTGCTTCATGTTTGTTCCATATCCTCTACGTTTTCTTCTGACCCCTTTGTCTGCCTTGCCTCTGTGTACCATACTGCTGAGATTGCCAGTTTCTTCTCAGCCTAGAACCTCTGACCCTGACTTTGATGTCATTTCATTAAACACTGTTTCTGTGATTCTCTATAAGCTTTGCATCTTCCCTTCTAAGGTTCAGTGAAATGGCTGTAGCAGTGTTGTCGCTGTGGAGACAGGCGCACCGAGGTTTGAACAGAGTTAGTAACCAAAAATATTGTGAAGATATGTGAGTAGTGCTTCTTCACATCTATGTTTGAGTTTACTCCTTTGTCTTCTGTTGCATTTCACCCATTGCCATCTACACATACTGGAATAGCTTCATTGCAGGAGTGCCCTTTTCCATAAAAATATCTCTTTCAATTAATCTTTTTTAATAAAGGTATTGATAAAATCTTGCAGGATTTGAAATGTTCAGCCATATTAGCTCCTCCAGTGAGCATAATTGTCCCTCCTTCATTCAACAGGACATCTCCCTTTACTCTAGATTAGTTTTTCTCAGTTTGTGGCATTATTTCTCTTGGGTAGATTAAATGAAAGCATTGGTAGGTTGCAACATGGGAAAAAAAAAGCCATCCTCACTACTGCTTCTATTTGATTTCGAGCAAAGGCATTTTTCATACCCTTCACTGTGGCTACTAGCTTTTTTTTTTGTATGCTAATTAAATCAAGGCAGTAGAATTATATTGTATTAAAAAATAGAGATAAATAGGAACACAAAAATTCTTCGTTGTATATGAAGAGTAAATATATGCTCTCTGAATTCGCAGCAGATATCTTGCTTGGCTCTTTGTTATTTAATGTAACTGTTATGTACATATGAGCAAGATTAGGCAAGTCACATGCAAATTTAACAAATGATGGCTCTGAGCTGAATTAAAGGCATGAATTAATTTTCTTTTATCTCATGCATCATTAAATATTGCTGTCTACTGATTATCTATATAATACCTGTCACCTGATAGCAACCACGGTCGTTATGGTAATGTCAAGATTATAATTATAGTCCCTTCTGCAATGTAGTCATACTATACTAAAAAAATCCTTGAGATGATAGTGTCCCATGCTTGGTATCAGCCCAAACACAAATACATTTTGATTGTTGAGGGGAAGATATTTTGTTACTAAGTTATTAACATTCAAGAAGAGTTATGTACTTCCAGGTACATGCATGTGTATGTAATTATGTAATATGTAGCCTCTTGAACTGTGGCTTTATTTTGCTTGAGATAGACAAAACTTGTCAGAACTTCATATCCCTTGACAAGCATCCCTTTGGCTGAGTTTGGGCATTTAAGAATATTTTTAAAATGGAGTTATTGCTCAGAGAAACCATGTGAAAACTTGTTTGGCAGCATATGTCAGTGTGGTAGGTGAGCCCATAACCTTTTGCAGTAGAGCACGTGGTGCCCTGGGTGTTCTGGCTGCTCCTCCCAAGGTCTCTGTCATGGCAGAAGCTGGTGACCCCCAAAACCCAGAAGCTGATCTGGAGATCAGGACTCCTGGGAGACACATGTTTATAAGACTGCAGGTTGCAGGTAGCAGAGAGAGTGTGGCTTTCCAGAGGGTAAAATAGGTCTGATTTCTGTAGAATGTATGGCAGAACTCTAAGAAAATATTTAGGTCATTATCTGGTAGCTTCTTCAGATTTAATTAATACAGTTGGCGTATTTTCTTTTAGATTTCAGAGACAATTTTCATTTAATTATATAAAAAAAATATTGTCTCATAAGTATACAAATGTATAAAACAATCTCTTCCGAAATGTAAAAACGTTCTCGGAAAAGCATATTGAGGAATCTGTGTGAATGCAACTTGTGGAGCAAATAATTCAGATTAAAATGAAACATGTAAAACTAAGAGCATTGTAACCATTATCTCATTTAGTAACATCTAACACTATAAATATTATGTAAACCTGATGAATAAAATAGCTGATTATATGTTATTCTTATCTATAATTTGAAAGTAATTGTGATCAACTTAATCAGGGTAGAATGGCCCATACAAATTTGTATCTGCAAATGAGATACCAGTAGAAATACTGAAGTGTTCTTTTGTTTCTTATTCTCATCATTTACACACTACTATATTGAAATTCTGTTTTCTATTAATTGATTTTGGGAACAAAGTTGGTGAACTGTTGTCATGTGTATTTGGTAATATTTTGACATCAGTATTTGGTTTCAAGCAGAAGTGTTTGAAGCTGTTTATGTGCCAGTCATTCTCAGGCTGGCACAGGTACCTATTATATAAATACTTCTATTCAGGTAATCTCTGGACAAGCTCTTGCCAAGAATGTCCATGAAAACACTCAGTGATGTTGAGGTTGTCTGTAGCTGTTAACCAAGGGTGTTTGATGCTGGTGGATGCTGTTACAGTGCAGACAGCTGTGCTGTCAGCTCTTTAGGAACGAGAAGGCTGCTAAACTGCAGGGGCTGCTCTCTCACAGGGGCCAGCCAGGGATCCGAGTGCTGGGATCCGAGTGCTGGGATCCGAGTGCTGGGATCACACAAGCCCGTTGCAAAAGGCCACGACTACTGCGCCTCTCTGACAGATGCACATTTATTCCACCTTTACACATTCAGTAGCCCATTTATCCTCATCTCTTCACAGACTTAAGGAATAAGACCAGTGGAATCACAATTGATTTGTTAATTATTTAGAGATTAAGGCCTTATTATACCCTGATCATTTAAGAAGTTTGGTTGACTAGTAGGAATTCATGGAAAATCTTTATCTGGACATTCATTCTGAAGTAAATGTTTGAAGATTTGGCTGTTTTCCTATTAGGCATTGACAGCATTAACTACTTGGCATTCCAGTAGTAAGAAGTTCATATAATGGTGCCAGTGGAGGAACAAATCATGCTCATGGGACAGAGCAGGAAATACCTATCCCTCCTGGTAGTAACGAGCATAGCAGTGAATTAGAAAGAAAGATTAAGCAAACTAGATTGGATCTTGTGTAGTCCTGGCTCACTAGAAGCTGCCAAGGACGTGAGTCAGACCCAGACCTGGAAGAGACTTTATCTTTTCTACTACTGCAGCTCTTGTTGTGAAGTTCTATGTCATTAAAGGGGCTGAATTTGTTGTATGCTTGCATATAGTTAGGTCCTGCGTATATTGCCAAGGCAAGTGAAACCCAGGCATCTTTGAGTGGATCTCAAATTCCGTGTGTGTACAAGGAAGTCTGCTAGCCACCGACCACATCAGGTGGAGGGAAAGCTACTTTCTCTAGCATTTTTCTTTTCTATGCACCTCAAGGAATTTTCTGAGTCTCTTCACATTTTGCTCCTTTGAAAGCAGAGATTTTTCTGTAAGAGACAAATGCCTTCAGCAATGTGTGAGCATTTAGCCACGTTGTCCTTGCTGTTCTGTGAAGTGTACATTAGTATTGGTGTGGTGCCAGGCTTTTCCAAAGGCGTTGGTAGCTTGTCTAGAGCATCCGTAAGGATCTTGATTTTCCCACTTTGAAGGGAAGCAATAAGACCTATTCTAAAGGAAAATACATGCTTTTGTCTCACATTTGAATTATCAAAGAGGGGTTTATTGTCTGGCTCCCCTAATTCAGCTGTATTCTAGATAAATAGTCAACTAACTTGACAATTCTATGAATGATTGCTCCTTGGCCCTACTTTTGCTACATCACTTGACTGTGTTCTGCACATGGAATTACTGAGGTCAGGAAAAGAGAAGCTAGATGGCACTATGGTCCAAAGGGATCATGTGCTGCTGGTGAACAGATTGAAGCTGTGCAAGTTATCTGGTCTAAAAAGCCTCTAGAATTCAATAAACATCAGCAAAAACAGGGTCAGAATCTTTGGAGTGGAATTAGGGAGAAAACAGGCTGATAAAATTAGTTACCTTTTGGGTTTTATAACACTAACAGGCTTAAACTTAAGCATATAGACGTGAAAAAGATTGCAGATGTAAAATGGCTTTAAGATTGCCTACACAGATAGAGCTGTGAGAAATAGTTTATGCATCATTGCCTCAACATAACTTAAACATATTTGTGATTCTTAGACATATGCTCAGATATTTCTGTTTATGTATGTTATTATTTATGGAAGTAGATAAGCTATGTACTATGCGTGTGAATTACAGGAAACCAACGCACTCATCTGATTTGGTCCAGCAAGATGGAGGGGAAAAATAATCTACCCTGAAGCACTCATTAAACCTTCCTTTAATGACTTTAAGGATAGAGGTAAAGGGACCTACCCTGCCAAAGTATACATTTCGTTCAAGGAAATATCTGGGGTAGTTATTGTAAGACACTCATTAAGTTGTCTTTATGTACATATATTTTCACTATGATATGTCAGTTTCCCTAATCTCTACTTTTTATGATTTTTTAGTTAACAAATATATGTAATTCATCCATTTGTATTTTTATCAGAAATGAAAGTCAGACAAAAATATATCAATATAGTTCTTATTAAAATTATAAGGCACACAAGGCCTTTACCTAACCAGTAATTACTATTTAAGAGCACAACTAGGCAGTTTAAGCTTAAGAATGCCTTAGAAAAATGTCGAAGTTATTAAAACACAAAACAAATAAACAAGAACATCTGGAAGCTTTGAAAGTCTGCACAAGTAGGCAGTTTAAACTTAAGAATTCCTTAGGAGAATATCAAAGTTGTTAAAACAAATAAACAAAAATATCCGGGAGCTTTGGAAATCTGGGGAGGTCTTATTTTATAATTACTTTAAAGTCCAAACATTTGAAAGGAAATAGAACCCAGTCAGACAAACAACTTTGCATTTGTAGTAAAGCCAGCCTCTAGGCTTTTTCATTTGTATCTTCTGCTTAAGCAGTGAAGGGGTCTGCATTACAGCATGCGATGTTTGAACCAAGGTCTTTAGGTAAGGAAAGAGTCCTTTTTTTTAGAGGAGTTCAATAGTTGTTGTCTCAGAGGTGAGGTATTGCTGTGCAAGTTACACAAATGTGCATCTGTCACAAAAGAGGTGCAAAAAATAACTCATTTAGTAAGATTTTATGGCAGAAGGTAACCAAAAAATACCATACTGTTCCTTCAGAGTTCAGTATGTCATTAATGTGACAGTAAGAGCTATGGATGAGCATGTAACTAATTTGGAAATGCTAGGAGAGCTTCAAGGTTAGTAGTTCCTAGGAAGACACTTGCAGAACTTCTGCAAATCCTGCAAAAAAGGATGAGGAAGATGACTTCAAATGCTTAATATAATTACAGAATTTTAATGCTTCCACATTTGCAAGACAGCATATGAAGGTCAGTGAAGCAAATTCATAGAACTGCAAGCCTACGAGGACACTGTTAAGGAACAAGCAGGAAAACAAATAGAGCAAAGGAGTTGGAACAAAGAGGAGAAAATGAGATCGGAAGGAATGGGAGAGCAAGACACCTCCTTGGATGTGAAAATGAGATAATGGGCATAGTCAAGACTGTCAAGAAAACAGGAAGTTTATCGAAGAGGCTTCAGGAGAGGCTAGAAGAGAAGGAATCATCTGTGGACAGAAGGCACAGTGGAGGAAGTTCAAAAGTTGGTAGAAAGTGTGCAGAGAGGTTGGTGCACATTAATTTGGGCAGTGGGATTGCAAATTTGAAGAACCTAGTAGAAGGCTATTAGAACAACCAGTAGTAGCAAAACAAATATCCTTTAGGTTAGCAAAGACCAAAAATTCAGTTACTTTTAACGTGGCAGTCTGTTTAAAAATAAGAAAAATAAAGTAACTAATTTCACAGCTTTTTTTTTTTACAACTTTTTTTGATATTTCAAGATACTCTGAATTTGCCACTTCCTGCTTTATTGTGTACTTGGTGATTCAAAAGTCCTTATTAACTCCTGTGCTTGGTATCAGTATGCTAGAAGGACATACTTCAGGTTTAAATGGGAAAAATTGTGCTTCCTGAGAGATGGAAAATGTAAAAGGCCTCCATCACCAAAATGGTGAAGTGGAGGGATTTAAGAATACAATTCAGAAGAAATTATAACCAATTACAAAATCTTTCCCTTATATCAGCAACATGTGGAAAACTCTAGTTCCTGTTAACACCTTTTAGAAACAACACTGACTTGCTGATCTGCCCACTTGCATCTAATACAGAGATGCCATAGATTACCCAGGAAGGTGAGCATCATCCAGTAAATGCTACCTTTCCTCCAACTTACATTAAGACATGGCAGATCATGAGCCTTGTCCTTAGTTAACCATGGATTCCTGCTGCTTTATTAAAAACCAGCCTTAATTTTTTCATTTCTTTTATTAATTTCTTTGGGAATCACACATTTTTTTCCTTAGTGGGGACTGTACCATGCAGTTTGCCACTTGGTTCTGGACTTTGGAGAACTGACTGCAGGTTTCAGCCTTCAAAAGCCCTAAGAAATGCAGTAGGGCTGATACAGTACTTGTACAGCTGGGAGTTTTGCTTTGTGCTGCTTCAGCAACAAGGAGCAGGACAGTCTGACCTGGCAACGTTTCTGTGCTTTTCTTTTTTTTCTTTTTGCCATTCAAGTGCTTTCCCCCTAGAATTCAAGGAAACTCATATTTTGATCCGTCTGATGATGTGTCAAATCCTTTTAAAGTAGTGTGGAAGTTGGCTGAACCTTCTGCAGGTTCAGACTATAGTGGCTAAACTGAATGGGAGTCAAGGAGCTCTCTAATGTCTGTTATAAGCCAAGGGTCATGTTGTATATGGAGCAAAATACATGTATAGTGACAGGAAGCAGAGTTTTCCCTATGTTTTAAATAAACAATAGCAGGTCCAAATTCTAGTTATTGGTGATAGGAAGATCTTTTTGTTCTGTGAGATTTCTGTTTCCTGTGACACTCTATAAGGTACATCTCCTTCATGTTTGCTGGCATTATTTGTGTTTTCTAAATGTGGGATGCAGCACATTCTTAAAAATAACTGTCAACTTTGTATTTGTTTTCAAGAAAGTGCTGATACTAAATAAAGTACTAATTTTGGATTGCAGCAACAGCCATAAAATAGGCACACTCAGCAAGAAATCCAGCATGACTGTTTTTTGGATTTAGTGTCATAGGTGAACTGAAGAAAGCATGAGTTGATAAATGTAATGTACTTTAAATCTGTGAATATGTTTAAAAATAAGTTCTAAAAATTAGTATTTTTAAGCTGCTTATTGCACATTTTAACTGCTTATTTTACTTCACTGTCCTTGGATGAATTTATTCAAAAGATGGTTCATCAAAACAGTGTATTTTAAGGGCTCTGTACTTATAAGATACTAAAAGTATCAAGATAGTTGTATTTTGGCTGGTGACTGTTCAAAGGAAGTCCAAGTAGTGTCTATGAAGTAGGCCTAGAGCCTTGTGAGTCTTCTAAAAGAAGACGTTATTAAGACGTAAATTAACATTTCTTAAAGTTGTTCATTGCTCTGAATAAATCAACAGCTATTTATTACAATGAAGATTTTTTCTTGGAAATACCAGGAGTGCATTAGAAATATACAACGTTCTAATGGGATGTTGAATAAGCTCTTCATTAACATGGCATTTTACAATGTGCTAATTTGAAGAGTAGATCAGAATTTCAGATGATTATTACATTTATACTGCAATAGTCACTGGAAAATCACTCTTCTTTTTAGTTTCTGGTAAATTGATTTGTTTTACGTTCTTGGAAGGTGCCAAATTTATGTTTGCTTATTTCAATCGTCTGTGAATATTTGCTGCCATATTCCATTGCAAATTACAGGACAGATTCCCAGCACTGGCTCAGTATTTCGAGAGACACCCTAAGTTAGTTGCCCTCATTCAGGTACAGTGTGTTTCCCAGGCTGCCTGCTGAGGAAGGCAGGCTGGAGGACAGAGTAAAAGCTGACACTGAAAGAGCAATTTTGTGCTTGCCTCTGTTTGGGATTCAAATCCAAGCCTGCTACTGCATTTGCAGTAAAGGAACAGCTTGTGGAAAGACACAAGCTTTTTTTTGTTTTCATCTCCTGTTGCAACTAATTTTTCTGTAATAATTTATATGCAAGTGACCCCTCTCTGCCTGCCCAAGGACTAAGTGCAGCTTCCCCAATATTCCTCACCCACTAGCTGCTTTCCCAGGAGCAGCAGCCTTGCTTCCAGGGCCCACGGTGTGGGGGAAGGACAGAGATTCCCGCTTGCCCCTCACTCTTTTTTTTGCTTTTCTCCTCTGTCTGTTTTCTCTCTGAGTGCAAGCTTTGACCAGTACTGAAGTTCTAAGCTGTAGTATTTCTGTTATGAGCAGGAATGTCTAAAAGCAGCTTGGTCCAGCACAGGTGAGCACTAAAGGAAAAGCTGAGAACATTCAAAACCAGTGTAACAAGCCGGAGTAAGGAGCCGAGCCTCCCTGTGCCTGGTGTGTCTGCAACATTTGCTTGGAAGCAGGGGTTAATTTGACCATGTGCATTCCTTTTCTTTTTCTTTCAGTTCTAGTCTAGTCTTGCGAAATACGAGAGTTACTCCAACATGAGTTAAAGAAGGGAGCAATATCTAACAGAGATTAAGTTTTTACTGAGGAAGAATAGTTATAAGCAGGAGATTTTGGAACCATAAAGGCCCCTACAGATCTTTGCAAAATATCCAGAATGCAGGATTTTTCCATATTCCTAAACATTCGACTCCATCCATGACTATTATATCAATTTTGTATAAAATATTTTGAAGTAATGGTGGATGAGAGGGGGATTTCCATTTCCTCTCTTTTACAAGGGTATTTCCAAAGCTTTCAAACCCTCATTAAACAGTGTCTGCTTTAGTACATATGTACAAAACATGTTCAGGGCTATTAATATGTGATTGCTGTAGTAAAAGTTTGTTAGAGATTTTTTACACAAAGCCTGTGAGCCTCTGAGTTCATTGCTGAATACTCTGCCAACTAAAGGGATGGTTTCTTGCATTTTTATAGCTCCATTTACGATGCTTATTTAATGATAGTAAGGATTCTTTTAACAAAATATTTAAGGATGTATAAGGCTTCTATTACATAGTTAACTGGGGCTAATACCCTCTACTGATGTTATGTATATATTTCAGTATTTTACAGAACTAATAATCAGAAATACTTTCCTGTGAAGTAACATCTGTTTATTTTTTTCAGTTTTGAGATTATGCAACATGACAAGAACCTAGACTGAACTTAGTATCACAAGTATTTTTTTAATCCTATCTTGTTTTGTTTCATTTCACAAATACTACGTTTTATTTTTTTTTCTTTTTTTTTTCTTTATTCTCTTTGAGACGTTTCAGTTTCGATATCTCAGAATTTTTTTTCCATGTTTCCAATTAGTGGGGGCATTTTTAGCAAGGTAACTGAAAGAAAGAATAGTAGGAAATCTTAATTAATTGTACTGATGTTTTAGCTGAGTGACGGAGCAGGAACTAGGTGGGAAAAGAACAATAATGTGAGCACACAATACTAAGAAATGATACAGGGCTAGATTTGGGAAGTATTTGGAAAGAAGGAGTTTGAGAATTTAGCAAGTATTGGAAGCTATAAGGCATGGAAAGAGGTTAAATGCCTACAAATAGGCCTGCTATAAAGTATCTTACAGTTCTGCTGGTTTTAACTATCAGGGCAACTGCAAGCTACATTCAGTAGTGCCTTGAGCCATTAATGGCTTGTGAAAAAGGAGTCATCTGAGTGATCTTGCTAACTCTTTCCAGTTGCAGGTGAGGAAATATTTACAAAGGAGTAAGAGAGGTGTTTGTCATACTTAATGAGAGATAGGCTGTAATTCGAAGTGGAAGAAACTGACTTTTGGAAAGGCATGTTGGAAAGGAGATGAGAACACTTAGCATGTGATTTTGAGAGGACTGGGAAATGTCCCAAGAGCAATTCTGGTGATAGGAAATGTGAGATCTGTGAGTGTAGAAGAGAGTCTTTAAAGAAAATAGAAGCAGTTTTGAAGTTATCCTCTGATTAACTGTGAAGAGAAAATAAATATGCAAAGGAAAACTGGGTATACTGAAACCAGTGTATAAAGGTGCAGGTGATTTCATAATTAAGAAGAAAGATAGTCAAACTGAACTACTGAAAATAAGATGAAAAACTAATTACCAGAAAGAAGAGTTTCAAATTAACTCTTAATTTACTGATAACTGAAAAGAAACTGAAAGAGGAGAGTGCAGATACTTAAGAGATGCTACAGCAAGAAAGGTTCAGAAGTTTTGTATACCTGCTGTGACTTTAAATGCTAGTTCTTGGAACTGTTCTACCCCAGGAGAATAGCCAGTGTTTGGTATTGTACAGACTTGTAAAGACAGAACGTCAGAATAAGTTACCTTATTCAGCAGATTGTCTTCATCGTTCTAGGTTATTGTTTTTTGCTTGGACAAAAGTGCCCAACAGTTGCAGGGAACCAGAGGATGCTGGGCCTGTAACAATCAAGAAGGAAGTATAGACATGTGATAGTGAAGGAGGAAATATTTTAAGTTCCTTTGAGTCTGAGAACAATTTTTTCTATCTGGAGATCTAAATGCTTGTGTGAACATTGTGCAGATACTTTACAAAGAGTAGCATGTAAATTTTTCCAGTGCTTTGTACAGTGGGGCTTCCCCAATTTTGACCTCATCAAAATAACTTGGGGCATTTGCCATCGCAGTACTGCAAAACTTCTTGGCAGAGAGAGAGCTTCCCAAAGGTGCATTTCTCTTTGTAGCTGTCTTCTCATAAGAGACAAGGTTTTTACATGTTCATGGTCATTATTATACTATGACTTCCTATTCTCCACTGCGTCGGTGGAGACCATTGCCATACTTGGAAGGAGTATGCACAACTTCACAGTGTCTAAAAGGAAAAGAACAAAAGGAAATTATTGTGCATAAAATTGTGTATGTTGTGAACATGTTAAAAGGCAGACTCTAAATTTTGCCATTGTATAGCATAACCTGTTGTGCATGGGACATCTAGCTGGCAATGACTGGTACCACAACTAGTTGCAGCAGAAGATTCTAACGTGAGCAAAGTTTTGCCTCATAGCATAGGCCCATATGAGTTTGAAAATGGAGATAGTAGTAATCACAGAATCATTAAGGCTGGAAAACACCTCCAAGATGAATTCTAACCATTGAATATTCTGAAGATTTTAAAACCTCCAGAGCATATGCTTTTGTATGTTTATTGTAATCTTTTTATGGTAACTAATACAAAGTTGTCTGATATTAAACAGGCTCAATTTCAGTACTTTTTAATGTTGTAACTCTGTACTAAAAGGGTTATGTCACACAAAATGCCCTACAGTTAGGAATCACTGTTGAATCTAAATTCTGCATGAGGTTTTTCTCTCCATAGTCTAATTGTTGTTCTTTGCTTGATGAGCTCTCTGGATGGATTTTTAATGTTTAAGTGTAAGACTTTCTTGTGGGAGCCCAGAGGAGCCTGTGCTGTGGAGGGGCTCACAGCAGGCACTGCTGGCTGCTGGGTTCAGGCACCTGGGTTCTCCACAAGTGCTGGGCTGTTATTTGCGAGTCACTCCCCATCCAAGCTTCACTGATCTCAGATCTATTGTGTTTTATAGGATGGCCTGTCACAGAACAGTTCTTTATCAGGACCATTTCTAAAAAAGAAGTGCTTTCCGCGTGTAACTGAAGAACTCCACAGGTGTGCTGTTCCAGGGACTAAAATCGCAGTCTCTGCTCGGGGGTGTCATTTTCCTTGAGTTGTCTGGAATTTAGGTTCACTTGGTATAGCAAAACATGTCAGGGGAAATTGCTGTGAGGATCTGGGTCTTGCTTGGTGTTCTTTCCTTGTAGAAGTGGTTGTGGATGTAGGAAATTGGACAAAATGGGTGTTAATTCTCATGTAAAAATGTTTAGAGGCTGGATATGGCCTAAAGCTGTTTTTTTCTATTGCTCTGTTATTATGTCTTCTCTTTTTAGTCTGTAATCTCGAAGCATTTCCTCATAATCATGAGGATATTACGGCAGTTCCTATTAGTAACAGGATTTAAAAATCTTCCCCTCCCTTGCAGCTTATTCAAAGGATAATAGATGTACTGAATTGAACACATGTGCTTATATTGTACCTAGGCCAACATTCTTGATGTAGATCACCAAAATATGAAAGACAAGTGCCACTGATTAATTTATTGGTGTTTTCTACTGACTTCTCTGGAGCACCTTAAATTAATTAACTTTAATTGCCTAAGTTAAGCACCTGAATTTTCAGAGTAATAAACATTCCTTACTACTTTAATTAGGCAAATGACAGTGTTCAGTTTTTGTGGCTAAATGAGACAAAGTTCAGGTACAAAGAGTCCCCTTTGTAGTCCAACGCCTCACTCATTACCACAATCAATTTATCTCTTCTAGTAAAGAAACGGAAGGTTTCTTGGGGAAAAAAAATGTACGTGGGAACATACAATTAATTATCTTCTTTCCTGTTTTATAGCATGTGGATTTGCAACCTTAATAGCAGTTTTAAATAAAATATCTTGTTGCAGAAATTCCTTCATAGCATGTCATACTGACAGAGACCATGGGCATGCAGCTCTGGCAGACCAGCTGTGCTGTTGAGCTACAGTGTAGGTGCATTTAGGACTCTCCTGAGCGCATGCACGCAAGAGCTGAGACAGGTTTATTTGCTCTGAAGGGATGATGGTGTGTGTGTGTACAGCCTGGTCATGCACCACACTTGGATAATACCTCCATTTGGAAATAACTGAAGTTTTTGGTAAAAAAAAATTAAAACAGTAAAAATTCACAGAATTGTGAGTGTTTTAAGGAACATTTAGAAATAAGTAATGTGAACAACTATGTGGTTTTGGATGTAGGATATTGAAAATTATTTTGTAAGAGTAGCATTTATACCAAAACATCTACTGGCGACTTTGCTATGACCAGTCTGTTTTACATGAAATTTGGTGAAATACTGGTGATGTAGTTTTAAACTCCAACATGGTTGAATGAGCAAGAACAGTAAAACACATTTTCTGCTGTGTTAGTAAAATGTGAATGTACATGGGCATTCTTATGTGTAGGAAATGATCATGCTTCAAAGCTTAACAGATTGAAAAAAAATTAAAAATATCAAAAGGAATGTCAACTGTTTTCAGATTTTACCTAGGAAGTTATTCTCTAGTGATTTTTAGGGATGTGGGTAGTATGGAAAATTAACACAAACAAGTGGAGTTAGGAGTGCAGTCATTTTCAAAATAATCTTGATTGCCAGGAGATATCTCGAAGCCAAAAAGCCTTTATAGGAAAAATACAGTCATTCCCATCAATGTGCTTTAACTCATGAAATGTAAAGACAATGAGTGAGGGCTGGTGAAGCTTTGTATTTCCCGATCAATTTTTTCCTTTTTTTTGAGGAAGGGTGGAGGTTTCATGGAAGTCTGAAAATCAGATCAGTGCAGTAAAGCAGGAGTGCAGGTCTAAGTGGATT
Organism: Oreocharis arfaki; assembly: GCA_013398015.1. NCBI lineage: Eukaryota > Metazoa > Chordata > Aves > Passeriformes > Paramythiidae > Oreocharis > Oreocharis arfaki. The sequence continues at coordinate 683,734 of VZRR01006548.1, read as the reverse complement.
CCATGCTGTTGCAGCCTGGACTTTGAACACTATTGCTTGAGATGTCAGAAAAAAAAATAATACACTAAGCAAATTAAGAGATTCTAGAGAAATTCTTGGTTTACATCTTTATCTAGAGAATTCATATTTTACGAGAAAAAAAAGTCTGAGGTAATCTGAAAGTCTCCTAAGATCTTAGGCATAAGTTGGAAGGGCAGTACTTCCTAAGCATCTACTCTCCAGGTTTCTTACAAGCCTGATTAATTCTCTTTTTATCGAGGAGAGAAAATGGGCTAGAACAGAGATATGCCTTGGAAGAGACCTTGAGATGGATTTTGTTTAATCAAATGATGTCAATACAGATTTGACTATGTAATTTTTTCTGTTTCTACATATAGCTATTGATGTGGGAGTTTCTAAGAAAGTGTTTTGATCAATAGTCATCTTCACTAGAACAAGTTTGGAAGTACAAAGCACTTCCATTTTATTAACAGTATTTGATCCGTGACTAATTGCTTTTATCCTGTGAAGCTGTGTTTCTGTAAATGTATCTTTATGGTTTTAATGAGTGTTTTTAAAGTCTAGAACTAACCCTATAGCTGTGTGAACAAACTCTTCAAGAACTAGAAGATGAGTTTAGTTCAGTGGTTCCATTTTCCTTTATTTGTGTGTATTTTTAAGGCTTTTAATTATTCCTGTAGGATCTCGGAAACATGAGGTATCCCACAGTGAAAATGAGAAGACAGGTTCTTAACTCAAGAACGTTCACACCAGGTTCTAGTTTGGCATGTAACAGTAGTCAGTTTGGACAAACTTCACAGCTGCTTGAAAGCTTAATTTCAGTGACAGATTTGAAAGCAGGATGTAGGGGCTGTAATGAGGTGAGCTGCATTAAAGTAAATCTTTTAGCATTTAACAGCAGTACCTGAGGTTTTGAAAAACAGGAAACTGTTTCAGGCTGGAGACTCCAGAAGCACCTAATGTTCTTTAACATAGTTGTGGGAATGCCCATGTTTCTGTAACCATAGGTTTCTGTAATGTAGCTGGGGTTAATTATTTCAAATGGAAGGCCCTACCTCCCTTTGCTTCCTAAAAGTCTGCATATAAAAAAATTTAGAGGGAAACTTCCAGTGACCTATTGCATTGCATTGTTTTGTTCCTAGCAAAGGCTGCTCTTCTCGGCAGTCATTCATAATTTTGAAGTCCTTCCAAAGGAAGACAAGGCTCTTTGGATTGGTCCAAAAGAATCAAAATTCAATGGCTAGTGCTAATCCTTGCCAATAATTTTCTGAAGTTATTGCAAATAAAGAATTTGCAATACCCGATTGGTGGCATGACTTACAGGGCCTGCATTGAGGAAGACTCATGGATGTTTGTATGGCCAAATCATTCTGGTCACGCATTTCTCCACAGAGAAGCAAATAAGAAATTTTAGTGCCACTCAACTGCCTTAATTTTTTTCACAAAATAATACATTAATACTATCTCTATTATTATCATTATTAACTATTATATTATCTCTGATGCTTTAATACATAACAATGCTGATAGGTATTTATAAATATATGACTAGAATGTAAAATAAAATAACCCTACTATAGCAATATGATAAGAAATGCAACGTGTTACTCAAGGAAAAAGTCAGCCAGGATATTGAAAGCAATTGGGTACCTGGATAAGGGAGATGAATTCTGTGTTCTGTTGGAGAATACACATGAGTTACACCAAACACAAAGGAATATATGCCTGAATATTTATTGGTTTATAGTTAAAAGTGTTTTTCAACCATTTTTAAGAAAGAACTGAAATTGAGAGTGGCTTCCCTGATTGCTTGTATATGGGTTTTATGTGCCCTGTAGGGAATACAATACTTTTGAAGATTGATGTGGTTCAGCATATAGATACATTGGTTCAACATTTGAGTTGCCTAGAAGGATTCCAGTAGAACTTGGAATTTTGTAGCATTTTCTCTCCTTTTACTACTACAGATAAGTCTTTAACTTTCCTGTGTGGTTCATTCACTATGTTTTTTATTTCCTTTGAGCTTATTAGACGAGTCATATGACTGTTTCCATCAGAAACAGTAGTCCTTGGCCTCCATTTGTATGCATGCAAACAAATTGGTGATACTGGCATTCACCCACAAATCAAGAAAAACGTATTTAAATTAACTGAGATTTAAATATATATGAGATGATTTAAGCTATAAATTCTCTGTCTTGTGGAGAATAGGACTAATAAATTCATTGTTGAAATGAGTCTTAATCCTGACAAAATGGATGCAGTTGTATCATTTTTGTGGCACCAGAAAACAAATTTGTGTTTGTGTACCTTTAGTGAGTGTAGCTCGTAGAAGACATTTCAGGAGTAATCTGCAGTATACACATAAATTGCTAAGTAATATTTTTTTCTAAAAGAAATTGTAATATACTGAGAAAGATCTGTTTTCTCCTTTGCATGTAATTATTTAATCTATATGCCATATAGATATTAATAACTCATTAAATTGATGTATTTTCATATATTACATAGCACAGAGCATTTATGTATTATAAGTGTAGGACATAAAGTTTTACATTGTAAGGAGTTTTAAAACTGGGCAAGAAAATCCTTTCAGTGGGATTAAACTCCAGATATAAACACTGACATGTAGGATATCTGTAGGTGTCCATATGTCAACTCACACAGTGAAGTTCAGTAAAACTGGTCTAAGTCCTACATCTAGTTGGAATATATAAAAAATGAAAAATCAGTTTTTCCATGGCAATGATTTTAACTTCTAGACCATCATAAACCTTAAATTCCTTTTTAAAAAAAATATCTTTTTGTCTGTCTTTCTATAACTTATTTCAATTGAAGGTCAAATATAAAGGTCACAGACTAAATACAGGCAGTTCAAATTTTATAAATATCACAGCATAGATGAAATGAGGAAGATTACTTTTTTAATCTGAAGATTAGCATGAACTGTGATTTAATAAGTGAGAATTACTCTCATTTCCAGTCAATGTTTTGCATTTCCTTGATTTAAGTATGTTGTGATTTCCGAAACTGATACAGTCTGATTATACGATAATTTGTAGGTGGGAAATTTTCAGGAAGTTTCTTGCTGTCTTCAAAGATAAAATGTTCAAATTATACAAATTTATATGCTCCAGTATTTATCAGTCTTTGTATGCTTTGTTCATTCTGCATGGGTTTGGACTTAAAAAAAAAGTTGTGGTTTTTCGCGGTTGAAGGAATAATAGTTGCAGTAAAGTAAGACAAGCTAAAGAAGGAAGTCATACCTCAATTAAGGAGACATAATCTCAGCAAAAAAGGACATTATTTAAAGAACTGCATTATGAACTTGGCCAGTTATGTGCAGTCTTCATCTTCTGCTGAAGCCACTGCTGTTGACTATTGCTGTAAGTTAGACATTGGTCGTACAGTAAATGCAAATGTGGGAAATGATCTGTTCCACAGGCGGATTTTGCCAGAGCTCACTCTAGTCTTGCACTTTTGAGAGCGATGGGTGTCTCTGTCCAGGTGGCCAACTTTGTCAGGATAATAAATTGATGTCCTTTCTTTGTCCCAGAGGAAGTGTGCAGGAGGGAAAATGGTCTTCCTTCCAGAGGATATTTGCCTTTGCCATAGTGATAGAAAAAGCTGATGAATAAATCAGCCAGAAAACAAAACAAAACAAAACAAAAAACCAGAAGGATCAGAAAACTTATGGCAAAGGAAAAAACAGTGAAAATATTGTATATGTCAGGACTCTGGTTGCCATTTCATAAACAACCTTCTTCCTATTTTTGTATAATTTACTTGGACATCCTGTTTCTTTCTTTATCCCATGTGTGGCTTTGGGATTTTGAAAAGGGCTGAAGCCACAGAAAGGTTTCATCTATTGTGTATTGGCAGAAGGTGGAGGCTTTTCTGCTAAAATTGAGAAATGTTTAAAGAGAGATAATAGATGCTACTAAAATGATAAATGCCAACTTCCTCCCAACAGGAGAATGGAAAGAAACACCACAGAGAAAAGTGATTTTGATTATATGCATTAGAGATTTACTATTTCATTTATCTCAATTGAAACATCCTTGCATTTTGAGATCCATTTTGACATGATTTTCAAGCTGTGTTGCAAAGGCAACTTCCACTTTTTAGGTAAAGATATGTATTCTTGTGATAAAATTTGCAAATTTTTGTGCTATGGCCTAGACAGCCTTCTGAACTACCTCCATGCTTTGTGCTTGAGCCCTGGGCTGAGTGGCCCAGCATAGCAGGAGTTCTGTAAGTTACCATGTTCCTCATGAATTCAGTTGCACTAATCCTTGTTGCAAAGAAGCAAGCAAAGTAGCTCCTGAGCCTTTCAGTCATTCCAGTTTGTAGTGTCAGTAAATTGTGGTGCTTTCAGGGTTAAAAAATCCTTTAGTTAGTCATTACACAGCTGAAGAGGACAATGCAAAGTCTAATAGTGTATCTAGAAGATTCTCTGTTTGAGTCCATTGGGCTTTAGACTAGGCCAGAATGAAACCCCAGGTAAGAAGGTAACATGATTAATTTAGGGAAATCTTACCTTTACAGGTGGGTGCAAGCAGGCAGCTCTGTGACACTTGTAGTGCAAAGTCAGCGGATGGTGACACATCCGAACTGGTAACGGGACTGAGATGGCCTGGGAGCAGTGCACTGGCAGGCAGAAACAGCTGTGGGACAATTCAAAACTTTGATAGAGGCTCTGTGCAAAACTGAGGTGCTAAGAAAAGCTCAGTTGATAAAAGTTCAGTGGCATTCTAGATTCAGAAATTACAGAGATTATTTTGAAGTAGCATGGATAGAAAGATTTTGCAGTAGTAGTGTAGAGGAGAGTAAAGCAGCAGAGCTTGTTTTAGAGTGGCAGAACAGAGCAGTTTTCTGTTTAGATTCCTAATTCTGACTGAAATAGTGTTAGTTAGACTATTAATTTCTATTTTTCTACGCTGTTTAGGATAAGATTTTAAAAGGCTGCAACCTTTAGAAATACATGTCAGTGAACTTGTATTTCCAAATCTCTTAGATATTTCTCAAAGTTCATTTGCTCATATGATTTTTCTTGTCTTGAATTATGCTCTCAAAAACACAGACTCAGTGTAGAGACCGTTTGTCTCGGAGTCGCTGTGTAAGCAACTGTAGCCCTTGTGTTTCCACCATTCTCAAGCTTTTCTCTTTAAATCTGCTTGTGGCCAGTGTCAGGGATAGGATTCTTGCTTGAAAAAATTCTGACTGATCTACTGTAGGTATATTCTGTCCACATCTGCCTCCTTGTAACAACTACACTGATGAGCACATCCAGACACGATTTCAGTTCCGAAATACTGGAAATGGGGGAATAGGAGTGAGATGTCAGACATTAGCCAGCTTCTGGCCTACTTTCCGTGATTGTTACCAAGGTTTAGAGGAATATTTAATTAACTAGAAAAACATTCTTTCTCTTGCAAAACCTTTCTGTTGAAGGTTTTGGTGTACAGTTGCATTTCTTTTAATATGTGCTGGAAAAGATGACAAGCAAATAGTTCTAAATGTAAGGGAGAAACAGTAGCAGCAGCAGCAGCACGTATTTATGAAAAAGTTTCCTTTTGGTGTAAAAAGGAAAAAAATGTAACCTCCAACCTAAAACTTGTCATCTGCTTTGTAATATGTGGAAATAATAATAAAACGATAGGAATATTCTCTATAATATTTTTTATCGTAACTGTATGTGCTAGCACAATTTGTCCTTTCATTTGAGCTACTTCATAAGAAAGAAGTTTTCCTGAAGTATCTGAGATACTGAGGCAAGACTGTTTAATAACATTTTCAGAATTTTCCTTAATACCTCTTTCCTGTTTTCCATTTTTTCTGGGTTTTGTTCTTTTATTTATTTGCATTATTTACTGTGTTTTGTGGCGCAATGGTAAGCGATTCCTGGTTTGTCAAGAAAGATACTAATTTTTAACACAAGAAGAGCTTAGGATATTTGAAAGAATTTGTTATACCACTCTTTCAAATAGCTTCTCAATATGTGGACCCTGCAAATTTTGTGAAGAAATTTGTGGCAGGGTTTGACATTCATGCATGCCTTGAGTAGTAGGTTTCTCGGAGAAGAACCTATGAAGTTTATCTCTATGTAAAGCGCTGTTACATTGACAGGAATGGTAGATTTAATGTCTCTTTAACAGCAGGATTTTAGAGCTGCCTTGGGCTCCTGGGTAGTTCCTGCATATTCTTATGGGAAGCATCAAGCTGCTCTCACTGTTACCGAACACTTCTGCGTATTATTAACCCAGACATGACAATCCAGGCTATACCCACTTTCCCTGCAGACTCCTGACATTCCATGAGCTCCAGAGAGCTCTCTGAATAATGCAGAGATCTCGCTTTTGAGACACAGCCAGCAGTTACAGCCAAGGTGAAACTGAAGTTCACATATCAAGCTAGGCTTGCTCTGTGTTTAACCCTCAGTGACTTTAAGGATTTGCTATGAAACTGTTGCAACTGATGTCACTCGGTAATCATGAGATTACCAAGAAGTCACAGACGTCTTCTTGCTTGGTTTTATGTCCTATTTCTTCTAATTAGCTCCTGACAGGATTTCCAGTTATTCACAATGGTTTGCTTTACAGCTATGTGCCAGAAAAGTGCTATTCGCATCCAAGTCCCACAGGTAATTGTGTTGGTCAGTCAAAACACTAACGTGGTTGTCTGAGTTTTTCCTTTAGTTTTCTGTCTAAAACAGCACTGGAAGGATAACCTGAATCTTAAATGGCACATTATAGAAATCCTTATGAAAACAGCTTAATGCTGTAATATGAAATGCATTCATCGAAACATTAGATTTTATTAGGAAGAGTAAGAAAATAAAAGATCAAGGCAAGTTTACAGATGATTCATGAAACCAAAACTAACCGCACAAGGAATATTGTGCAGGATTGTCATGTCCTCATTTATTCATCTTTATAACCATCTGCAGCTTTAGTGTAAATTAATAGCAGTTTTCAACTGTACTTTACAATCCTTTTCAAGACTTAGAAAGCAGTTGTTTCTTTTATTAAAAAGGAATATGATGAGCTTGTAGGAACTAGTAAATACGGCTGATTAATTTAGTAATTGCTTTCACCCTGGGTAGTTACAGAGTTTTGAACACATACACTGCTTAATTTTCAATCTTGTGATAAATTTCTCTTCATTCTTGTAATCATTCTGTACTACAGACGCCACCTGAAAATTTGTCTTCCTTTATGTTAAATGTGAAAATCTTCTGGTAATCTTTAAAAATTATTTTATTTATTAATTTTCCAATTAATGAATTAGAAAAATAAATTTAAAATAAACATTCCCATTAATAAATACAATATGCAGGATAAAGAGAAACAATTTTTCTTAAATTGTCTGAGATCCTAAATTGTTGATAGACTGTGTTTGCCATGTAACAGCACATTTTGTGAAACCATGAGCTACAGCAGGATGCATATGCTGACCTTAGAGGTAGAATGAAAATTCCTTCATGCCACAAAAATTCAATAGTCATGGTACAAAACACCTGAGAGTGCAAGAAAAGCGAAGTCAGCACCTGGGTCTTGGTGCCACAGCAGTTGAATCAATATGATAAAATGTAATAATAAATCACTTACAGGCTGATGAGTTTATGTCAAATACTTTAAATCGATAACATACAATTCCTAGAGTGTATTTCTTTTTAGTGTGAGATGGTTGTGTCATATTCATTCAAATAATCTAGGAAACTCAGTGTAAGAGAATTTGCTTAAACTCTTACTGAATTCGCCCTCATACATCTCTGGAAGTTCCTGTGCCTGGATCCTGATGGTCTTGCAGATCCCAAGTCACCATGATACTGATATCCTGAGTACTGAAAGGCGCTACAGAGGTAAGATTAATCTTGAGCTCATGAGCCTATGAGAACTTCACTGGATTTAATCCTGGATCCAAAAAAGGATTCAATGCTGCTTATGAAACATTTATGTCTTTGTATTTTAGAAACTGTGGGTTGCACAGAATTGTTCCCTTTCCCATTAGGGTGTCCCAGCTTCCAAGTGAAAGCCCTGGCAGTAGCTGCATGGTTCATCTCACTTAGTCAGTAGTGATTTCATTCAGCTGCAAGAGAGCCATATAGGTTTGTCTAGAGCTGAGCTGTTGAAAGAGAGCAACCAATCTCCGTTCTTCGTGGTGTGGAGCTATCTATAGTAAGAAATTAAGTGAAACGAGGCAAAATTTATCCAACCAAAAGGGTCATGAAACCATCCGTTACTTATGATATGGTATTCACTTACAATTCTTGGGAAATTTCGGGACGAATCCTTGGCTAAGAGGTATGGGAATGTTGGAAGTCAGATATTTCTCATACTAATTCAGCACAGACTTTTATCCTGCCTGACAGCAATTTCAAACATGTGTCACATTTCTCAAGCTGCCTCTCTTATCACTAGAGAGTAACATGGTCTGTGATAGAGGGTGACACAGCTATGAAAGTAATTCTTGCTCAGTTGTCTCAGTTGTCAAAGCCAGGGCTTTGATGCCTAGCCAAGTAATTGTCTGGGGAGGGGAAATAAATTCCAGTAATTCGCATCTTTCTTACCCTTGTGTGTCAAGAAAAATTCAGCTGCTTATGGTTTTTATCACTTAGCCACTCCTACTTTGGCACGTTCTTTTCATGCAAGTGTTAACAAACAAAGCAGTTAAGATGATACCTAACTGTCTGGGGGGGAAAAAAGGAAAGAGAGAAATAGTCTGAGTTACAGAACAGCATGTTTTTTATTTAGGGTAGAGCACATTCAAGAGATAAAAGAAAGGGGCCAGATCCTTAATAAATTTGCAGCTGGTTTCAAGCATCACTTAATTTATCAATATGTGTACAGAAACACAAACATACATATTTTGCTACTGCAAAATGCTTTTTCTTGAATACTTGTCATTCTGGCTTGATGGAAGTAAAAATTGGTTCATTCCCTCTTGTTTGTATTTGGAAGGTCAGTTTCTTCAGGACTTTCAGTCCACTTCCAGAGAGCGGAAGGTGACAAAATCTAGGTAAAGGAAAGATTTCCTTTGTGTGTGTCTTTAAAAAAGCCCAAAAAAACCAATCCCTGTAATTCTTACCTATATGGAAGATTTAAAAATTATGAACCTTGAATTCTGCAATCTAAAGTAATTTAATTCCTTTCTGACATCTGTGTAGTATTTCTGCCTATTAGTGAGCCAGTCCACTGTGGGACAACAGAGGTAACATTTCTATAACACAAGGCAGCAAAAATACACAGCCAAGCACAGTTCTTCAGAATATGAACCATTGTAAGAGAATAAAAAAGAATATATTCTGGTAGACAAGTTGAAGGACAATCAATTAGTAGCAGTGCAGTTTTCAGTAGCCTGTCTAGGAGAATCCAAGTTCTGCATTTCTTGCAGGTGGAATGGTCTGTTACAGACCTTGCTCTCATCGTTTCCCTTTGTGTTTCTTGGTCCATAGGGACATCCATGTATTTCATGACTGAAGAGCAGGAAGTATGTGGGAAACAGGGAAGTGATTGATCTATGGGTGTGTTGGAGAGCTGCTGCTGGTGAGTAATAAAAAAGCTTGGTCAAAAAGTTCTGCACCATTGTCTTGATAAACTTCTTCTGACCAAGTGAAATACTGGCCTTAATAAAGTACAAAACAAGATTTAATGGTATTGGAATTTCCTGTGGAATGTTGGGGGAATTAGGTAACTTGCTCATATTCCTTCTTAAATGTTTTTATCTGACTTTACCTCGCCATATCCTAAGTTCTAGCTATCATCTGCATGTTGACCCAAAGCCCACTCTATTTTATACTCTGTCCATTTTGAATGAGTTTTGTCTGGGGTTCTTTTTGTTGTTTTCTCCAGTGAGAACAAACTATTTTAACATGCCTTGGTATATTCAGATCAAAATAAAAGTAGATATGAAGTCTTACTTCAGAATTCCCAAAGAGATTTTGAATACTCCAAGGTTCATATTTGAATTGACTCTTGTTATATACTAGATAATATTTCAGGAGGGAAATTTTTTTTACCTATGTCGCTATGAAGAAAATAGGAGCTCAGCTATCCAAACTAATAAAGTTTGGCTTGGAATACAGTACTTGGCACTTTAAGTATGTGGATTTAAAGGCTATCCAATAGTTTCATTTTTAGATCCAGCATCACTGAAATAGTACTTTTGTTTTTTTAGAGATTAAGTTTGGAATTTCCACAGCTTGTTTTTTGCCAGCAACAAAAGACTAAGATAAAAAGTAGGGACTTTTTTCTCTAGTGGCTTTTATTTATTATTAGATAAAGTTTTTGTTCTTTCTGTGAAGTGGACGATGCCTCTGAATAGAAGAAAATAAGAAATTAACTCCTCTGTAGTCTACACTTCTGTATTATTTTATCTGGCACCTTCTTGGATTCTGTATGCCTTCAGATTAACCAAACAGGAAGTCTCCTAGCTGAGAAGCTGGTGCCTGAGAAAGATAATGCAGGAAGTAAATGCATTTATTTTTACATGCAGTATTTAAGAAATTCCAGAAAAGGAAAAGAAGCAGATGATAAAAGTTTCTTAAGATGCTTCTTTTTTCTTTCCTTCTTGCAATAGATGACAGGTTAGATGTGGAGTACAGTTGTGAGGTGTGATGTGGGTTACAGGGTAATGCGTTGGTGTTCTTTTTGTAGTTAGGTACAAAGTTACAATTCCTGAAACAGACACAACCCTTTAAATAGATCTGCATGTAGATCTCATCCTTCCCATCCGGAGATGAAAATTATAGGGAGTCAGTGATGCTCTCCTCCCCCTCCTGGGGCTATACAGAGGTTGTATTATTGTCAGATGGTAAGAAAGCAGGTGGAGGGAGTCAGGGGAAGCAAAGTGTTGGGGAAGCTTTGGGAATCAAAAATCCGGGTGCTCTGAGGAAGGAGAGAGTGTATAACCCATAGAGCACTGAGAACTGTAAATGTTGAGGCTGATGGATCATTTCCTGCTGTACTAGCCATGTAGTCAGCAGTATTAATACACATCCTCCAGCTTCATGTTTTTGCAGCTACATTATCAAGATATGACCATGTTAAAGGTGCTACCTGCATGTGGTGCCTGAAGGGCATTCCTTCTTTGCTGATACCTGTAAGTTTTCTCTCCAAGATTAGTTCTGATTTGAGTTACAGCACAGTCCTCTGGATCTTTTTCTTCAGGCATGATCATCCTGTACGGGTATCAGACACCTTTTGCGTGGGGTGGAAGCTCTTCATTCCAGCCGCTTCTCTAAAGTGTCAGAAACGCTTTGTAAGAGGCTTTATTTACTCAGACCTCCAGTGCACATCCTAAGAACTTCTTTCCTGAGATGTGTGAGGGCTGCAGTTCAAATGGGGAACCCAAGTATGGACTTGCTGTAACACCTCTTTGATATGAGGCTGAAGAGCTGTTGAGTCAGACTTTGCTGCATCCTCTCACCTGAATGCCAAGCCTTCCACAGAAGGATTCTGACTTCTCAAGCTGATGGGACACAGAGATCTTTAGCGATAAACATGTTGCATGTGTTTCTGTGTTGGGGTCCTGTACAGAAGTTATGATTCCAGCACTGAGTATTTTTAGCAGAAGTCCCAAATTGTGCCTCTAGATGCAGATACAGGAATGAAGTGCCATGAAGAATTTTATTGCTGATACAGGAAACAGAATATCAGATTAGATGAGTTTCCTTTACCTTCCTTTTTCTTAAATTTCCTCTGCTGAAAGGATCATCTGTCTTCACCATAGGTCCTTGGCCATAAATCACAAAAACAGTGGTGAAGCTTGTAAGGGTCCAGATTCTGCAAAAGGTTGGCCTTTCAGCCTTCCCTAATAGCCTCCATGAGACAGTATATTAAAAATGCAGGAAGAGGCATATAAATGTTGGATAACTAACATATTGGATAATGTGCATTTTGTTCAAATAATTCATTAAGATATCAAGAACTTGTTATCTCTTTTGCTTAGAGGAAATTTATAAATGCATCATATAGGTATTTAGCAGGATTGCAGAAGTATGGGTTAAAGTAAATGCTTAGCACAGTTCTGAGATGGTTTATTTTCTTAAATTCCAGAAAAGTCTGATGTAAATTTTAATTTCCTGAAATTGTGTTTTCTGATGCCAGGCCAAAAAATGTGTCCAGTGTTTCCAAACTCCCTTTTGCAACACACAATTGTTTCATCTTTGTCCATCAAAGCCTTAAAAGTCTCTTTTGATTACTAGATGTATTGAAAAACATGTAGTTACATCTCAGTGCTTAATTCTTTTAATCTTTTTTGCCTTTAGTAATATTCTTGTAATACTTGTTTCATTCCAGTCTTCGTTACAGTCTGCATGGGTCAAGATTTCTTCCAGTTGATCCTATAGTACTTATCTCACTGTGGATGTTGATGCATCCTCTGTTTTTACCCCCACCATCCTCCTCTGTGCTGTTTGAATAGAAACAAAGATTTTCTGAACTCTCAAGGTCAAGTGCTAAAACTTTTCAACTGATCTCTATTTGTTTACAGACAGAACAGACAGTTCTGAAAATAAGCAAATTTGGTTCCCATTTTCCCATTTTGAGGTTGATGCTGAGAGTAGTAGGAGCAACAGTGAAGTACATATTCTTTTTCAAATACATAGAAGGCTCACATCTGAAGTTGTGTAAAGAGTTTTTAGCAGATTTGTACTTCCTTGATGGCTTTCTCTGCTGTTACCTAAACTATCTGAGTTGAGTTTGTCTGATCACTCAGTATACTAGTCCCTCTGGTAAGGCTCCAGCTGTGGTAAAGTTAATGGCAGCTGTCCAGTTCAATTTAGGGAGAGCAGGATGAGAGTTAATTCCTATTTCATGTTATCTGATGAAGGACTTGATTAAAACTTTTCCAGCATCCAGATACGGCCTCCTATGTTTAAACTTTTTCCTGTCTAGAAACTGATTTCCCAGAAACAAGGAAATATTGCCCTTTCTCTTTCAGCTTAGCTTCTGATGATAATTTAAGCAGTCCAAGCAGAAGAGTTTCATTTCTTGCTTCTCTCTGACTATGATTTAAAAGGAGTTATTTGCAACGTAAGTGAGAGAGTACACTTTCCTTCAACAAAAATGTTTTCTCTGAAGTAAAATCACGTTGTGTAGATGCATTGTTTCCTATCCATGACAGCTTTTGGATTTTGGTATTTGATAGCAGTACTTCCAGAACAGTACTCTGCTTGCATTTTGTGACACTTAAGAGTGTTTTATTCTTCCTCCACCTTCTCCACCTCCTCCACCTCCTCCTCTGCCTTCTCCTCCTCCTCGTTTCTCTCCTCCTCGATCAAAAAAAATTATGCTGGTGATAATAATAGTAAAATATTATGGTAGAATCCACTGTGGGAATTTAATTGAATTTTAGTTTTAGTGACTTTTGATTAGGCATTTCTAGAGGCTTCAGATTTCCCTGTTTTATTGCCTTCTGGGTAACTCTTGGATTGTCTTGGGGTGTTTTTAAAATATTATTATTATTATTATTAATAATAATAATAATAACATAATTTCTTCCTGAGATCACAAGTTTATCTTTTCACAATCTTTACATCCCTTTTATATTTATCATTTTATGATGAGTGCATGAAAAAAGTCATTGATACTTCTTATTTTACCCAGTGTGTTTCTGTAGCAGCTTACACTGTCCAGTTATCCTTTGGTGAGGTTGCAAAGCTATGGCAACATCTGCAGTCAGGTAAAAAGCAATAAAAAGTAGTTCCTGAAGAAGACATGCTGCCTGTAGGACGGCAGGACTCTTACGTCTTCTGATCCAGCTCTCACCTGGCTATGGTATTTCAGAGCTAGCATGAGGTTATTAATCATATAAACTCTGATTGGCTTAAAGCATATATTGATGTAGAACCAACTTTTCAGCAGATGCATTTCTTTAACATTTACAGCATTGTATCTTCAGCCTTTATTTTCCAAGTTATTACTCACTTACTAGATATTTGAATCTGTGCTGTTTATAAAATACAAATATCAAATGACCAAGCTATTACGTACCAAATGATTTGCCAGAGACATTTTAAAAACATGTATATTTTGTTTTGAATTTCTTGAAGCTTTTATTTGGTGATTTTCAATTGACCGATACAGAATCATAGAATTCTTTAGGCTGGAAAAGCCCTCCAAGATCAAACCCAACCGTTAAACCTGCCCTGCCATGTTCCCCACTAGACCATCTCCCCACGTGCCACAGCCACACATTTTTGAACACTTCCAGGGATGATGATTCTACCACTTCCCTGGGTAACCTGTTACAGTGCCTGACCACCCTTTCAGTGAATAAATTTTTCCTATTATATAACCTAAATCTTCCCTGGTGTTATTTGAGGCCATTTCATCTTGTCCTGTCACTTACAGCCTGGGAGAAGAGACCAACCCCCACCTCAGCACAACCTCCTTTCAGGAAGTTGTAGAGAGTGGTGAGGTTCTCCTTGGGGCTCCTTTTCTCCAGGCTAACCCCCGGCTACCTCAGCCACGCCTCATCAGGCTTGTGCTCCAGCCCCTTCCCCAGCTCCATTGTCCTTCTGTGGGTACTCTTCAGCATTTAAATGCTTTTCTAGAGGTGATGGGCCCGGAGCTGGACACAGCCCTCGAGGTGGTGCCTCCCCAGTACAGGTCACAGGAGGACAAACTCTGCCCTGCTCATGCTGGTCACACTGTTCCTGATACAGACAGGAATGCCACTGGCCTCCTTGGCCACCTGGGCACACTCTGGCTCGTGTTCAGCCACTGTCAATCAGCACCCTCAGGTCCTTTTGCCCTGGGCAGCTTTCCAGCCACTCTTCTCTGAGCCTGTAGTGCTGCTTGGGGTTGCTGTGAGCCAAGAAGTGCAGGACCTGACGCTTCATCTGTTGAACCTCATCCAATTGGCCGCAGCAAATTCATCTGGCCTGCCCAGATCCCTCTGTAGTGCCTGAATTACTCAAGTAGTTGAACACATAAACAACTGAGATTTAGAAACCTTTATGCATTCTTTGCATTCATAGCATTTTCTAATTGAAAATTAAACACTGGAAATGTTATTTTACTTTTTTGCATAACATTGCTACCTGATTAGCCAGTAACAGTTGTCCTCAGAAATATTCCAAATTGGATTTGTATGTCCACTGCAAAATGGAATTGGGAATATTAGTTCATTCCATTAATTTGAACAGTATGAGCCTAACTCAAGCTGATGAAGTCGGATCTCCAGACTTCTGTTATCTGATGTTTTCTTCATTTTTAGAGATCAAAAATACTTAGAAACATGAGTAACATCACGTCTTAAACTGGTAGCACAGTTTTCAAAGGAAATACAGAGTCATATAATGTTATTTACAGAGCTGAGCATTGTTAGAAGTGTTCTGAAGACTCAGTCCAACAGAAATATTTTCATTAAAAGCAAATTTGAATAAATTCTTCATCTGAGATATAGTTGCATTCAATTACTTGGACTTAGGTACATTCTTTCATTTTATCAGTTGTTTGCAGGATCAGATCTGAAACTGATTTTTTTAAATGTAGCAGGCACTGTATTTACGAGTGTTACCATTTATTTTCCTGGGCTTTCACAAAAGCAGCAGAGGGCGCTGAGCCAATGGGCACCAGCGGATACAGGTCTCTTCCCCCCTGCTCTGGATTTCCCCGTCCAGGGATTTCCCACTCCACCTCGAGAACAGCCTTTATAAAGAGCACTCTGGAGCACTTGCGATAAACTGTTGCAGAGCAGCAGGATCTCACCGTGCTTCTTCACAGAAAATAGGCAGTAAAACTTTCGAATTTACCTTCTTTACCTAGTAACAGCAATTACAAATGTTTAAAGAGATGGGAAGAACAAACCAGGCTGTGCTAGTAATTTTGTGTGTGTTAAAGACTGGTAAGTGGGGGAAGGTGGGGGTTGGTGGTGCTTGTTTTATTTGTTTTAACTTTTTAAAGTGTAAACTGACCTAAAATTTACTGTTTGATCTTTGCTCCAGTTACCTTTTCATTTCAGTGAATACAACTGTCAATTAAGTAGTTCTGTCAAAATGTCAGAAAGCTTTTTTTGGCATTTACTTTGAGCTTTTCTGTGCTCTGCAGTGACTCAGTCATTTTCCTATTGAGTTTGCTAAAAGACAGTCTAGGAGACAACTGCGGAATATCACTGCATGTTTGATTTTTTACTGTCATTCCTGACAGTATCAATCAAGTTTGGTACTAAATGTCCTGTTGAAAGTGGTTCTGCTGTTGTCTTTGCTATCTACCTGCTACCTGCCCCCTCAAATGTTACAAAGTTTTAGAACCAGATCCACCTGACAAAAAAAAAAAAAGTTATATTGTGCCAATGCATTTATTTTCACTGACAGCACTGGGTTTATGCCATTTTTTACATGAAAACTGTCTGTTAGTCATCAGAGTCTGTATTGTCCGTGACAAAAATAGCAATGTTTATGGGGTATTTTGAATATGTAAACCACTGTATGAGCTTTATTAGTTATACTTCCACACAAATATAAAGTAAAGAATTGAAACATAAAGACCTCATGCCACAGTAGAACATGAGAAGAAATAGGAAGATAAAAGTTGGGAGAGATGCTGAATTGATGTGTGTTTTCCCTTTTGTAGTTAAAGCTTTTGAAATGGAGATTGTGCCTGCTGAGAGAATTGTTGCCCAGATTGGAGACACACTCATACTCACATGCAATACTACTGGCTGTGCATCACCAAGCTTTTCCTGGAGAGCAGAAATGGACGCCCCCCTCGGAGGAAAAGTCAGCAACCACAGGACATATTCTACATTGACTATGAATCCAGTTAGCATTGTGAATTCTCATCTTTATATTTGTACTGTCATATGTGATGAGAAAGAGAGAAAAGAGAAGCATGTCAAAGTTGAACTTTACTGTAAGTAAAAATGTAAAATTCTCTCTAAATAGTACATGTTGATAGAAAACTCAATAATTATTTTAGATATTGTAGTTACTAGTTAACTTTTAATTCTAGGATAATGAGTCTGTTATAGCTCAACATTTAGTTCCTTCTAAGATTCCTTTATATGTCTATTGAGGATACTTTCTTAGCCCTTTTCTGCTTAGCTTTCTGCATTGAAGATAGTATGTACTAGTATTATCTTATTTTTGGTAATTCTCAAAAGCCAAAACATACACTGCCTGAATGCATTCACAGAGCTGTGGGAGAAAATTTCAAAGCCTTTGTAGTTTGCAGGGGAGTGATTCAGATGTCTACACCTACCAGCACAGAAAACAGGATAGCACTAGTGTATGGATTGCTCTGAATGCTGATGTTTAGGCAGCTGTATCACTGCCTAGGTGCCATGCTGAATCTTACTGGATCTTTTGTGATCATGTTTCAGCAATTGCACAAATAAAATTCCTGTTAGTACAAGAGCTGCTTATAAAGGACCTGTAGGTCTTCAGAACAAGATATGTCATGTAATAAAGTTGACAGAGTGTCATATTCTGAGCACCTCTAAACTCAAGATGTTTGGTGTCTGGATCTTGCTCTTACGTTGACCCTACTATTCATCTCTGCTAGTCTAAAGAAATTGATTTTATTCTTTTAGCTTTCCCCAGTGATCCTATCATTGAGATCAGCCCATCCCTAGTTGCTGGAGAACCAGGCACTGTCATCTGTAAAATTCCTGATGTGTATCCTTCTGATCACCTGGAAGTTCTCCTGAAGAAAGATGAACATGTTCTTCACAGGGAAGATTTTTTGCAAGATGACAGCGCAAATACAGAGACCAAAATTGTGACATATACATTTCATCCCACGGCTGAAGATATTGGGAAAGAGATTACCTGTGTGGCCAGGTTACCAATTGCTAATATGGATTTTGAACCCAAAGAAAGAACATCTTCTCAGAAGCTTAATGCAAACTGTAAGTATTTTTGTACTAGAGCTTTCGCACAAAATATGTTAAGTTTTGTGAAATGGCTTAACAAAGGGTGTACAATAAAAAACATACAATCTTAACTCCTTATCTATTTTATTTATGTAGATAATCTATTGTATTCTATTGTATTCAGTAGCAGTCACCGAGTAATTAAATATCCACTGCGTTCAGGGCAGAGGTTAGGCAATGCTTTAGAAACTCTCATTCTATTACCTTGGACACTCAGAAAATAAAGACCAGAAGAAAAATGGCATCACACTGCTAAACGTTTTCAAAATTGTATTGTATGATATTGTATGCTTAGGAATTCCAATTTGAGTCATAAATGATAAGGAGATAAAAAAAAGAGTAAACCAAAAATTGTACGCATTTCAGCTAGCTGAGCTTTCAAAGCTGTAAGCAAAACATCTCACTAAGACTGGAAGAATTGTTCCACTGTGTTACTGGGATACACATTATTCATTTTTCTCTTAGTATTCTGTGAAATGTACCTCTAGGAAAGCTAGTGTTAGAGATGTGCATGTCATTCTTCATTTACTTACTGATCTTGTCTTCCTTTTGTTCTTGTACAGTTGGTCCACAAAATACTAAAATTACTGCATCTCCAGGCAACTCACCAATGGAAGGAGACTCTCTAAACCTCACTTGCGTGACTCAGAGTAACCCGCCACCACAAATACTGTGGAGTAAATATTTGGCTGAAGAAAGCATTCAGCATCTGATAAAAAACAATGTTCTTTCTATTCCCCATGTCCGTTTCAATGATTCAGGACTGTATATCTGTGAAGTAATTAATCTGGTAACTAATAAAACAGAGAAAGCAACTGTGGACATTATTATACAAGGTACAACTCTGCTTGAGTTTCACTTTTATTATCCAGTACCTGACTGACAGATCTCTGTTAAGTTGGAGGATGCTGAAACACTGAAAATTAGGAAAATATGGGGGCTTCCTAGTTACATATTCAGGATGCAGCTTCAATTTAAGGCCACTCTTCATGGGTTGGACTTTTTCTTTCTTTATTTTATTTTCAGCTCATTCTCTCTGAACTGCTGTTGTACATGCACACTTCTAAACATTTCATAAAATGCAACACTCAAAGTCACAAAAGAATCTGAGGAAGTGGTGGGGGGATACACCGTCTTATTTCCTTGAAATATCATGTGTGTAGCAGTTTCACAAAGACATCACAGTCTCCTTCTTTGAACTAGTAGTTTTAGTTGTTAGTAATAAATTTAATTGTCATTTAATGGTGAAACTGTTTTGGACATAGTAATAATATTGTTGGTTTAATATTTTATGATTGACTGATTGATTGCTACTGTTTTGATAGAGCCAAAAGTCTTAGATTGAGTCTGGGATCAAAACCAAAGTAAATAGATCCTTGAGCAAGCAATTCCTCCTTTCTTAAAACCCTCTCTCTCTTTAGTACCTTTGCATTAGTGTAACAGCCTTTTCTTTTGTCATGCAGGTGCTCCAGTCATTACAAAACTCTCCATTGAACCTTCTACAACAGTTCAAGAAGGAGAAAATGTTTCCATACAATGTTCTGCTGAAAGTAACCCTCCTCCCAAGATTATTTTAAGGAGAAAATCTGACAATGCAGACATGGGGCCTTACAGCGCCAGGAGCATTCTTCTTCCATCTGTGACATTCCAAAATGCAGGAGATTATGAATGTGTAGCAGAAAATAAGTTTGGGAACAGTAGAAGTGAAATCACACTTGATGTGAAATGTAAGTATGTATAAAGTTTTCCCAGTCATTTAAAAACAGTTAGTTCTTCAGTGATAAGTACAACCATCAAATTAAACAAAACCCTGTGAGAACAAAAAATCAACATAGTCCTCTGCTCTTCTCTAAGAAAGGTGCAGTGTTGAAGCACAAAACAAAGTCATGAAATCGTAAATATAATGACAGTCTAAAGACTGGATCTGAAGGAATGAGAAGCTGATCCACATGATTAGAAGTACTTGGTTAGTATGTTTAGGCTATGGAGGGTTTGTATGGAATCTCTGATGCTGTGTGCTTTACTTTTGTTCTTGAGAATGAAAAAGAAATTAATGTAGGGAAGCTGACATCCAATAGGACATGTTGGATCCATCTGTAAAAAATCCAGTGATGATTAACTATAGGACTCTTCCTTTCAGATGGACCAAAGAACACAATGATCACTGTTATCCCTGCTGCTGCTCTTGAAGAAGGAGAAACTGTGACAATGAAATGTACTAGTTCTGGTAATCCAGCTCCTGTGATCTCCTGGAAGAAAAAGAAGGCCACTGGGGAGTCTGAGAAAATTTCTAAAAATGCAACTTTAACTATAAAGAACTTGAAAAGTCAAGATCTGGGACTTTATGAATGTGAAGCTTATAATCAATTTGGCAAGGAAGAAAAAGCTGTGAAATTATATGTTCAAGGTTTGTAGAACAAGACAGAAAACAAGTTTTTTGGTTCATGTATTTTAGGTCCAGAGCTTCTTTGTGAAGGACGAGGTAATTCTGTCTTTGATGCCAACAGATTTAGAAGGTGGCCATAATGTCACTAGGTCATTTAGGAAGCTTTCAGCAAAGAAGCGTGAGGTCTCCCTTATTACAGAAAGTTCTTAAGTTAGCGGGGCTTACATCACTCCTTCCAGCTGACAAATATATGCTCAAGATAAAGAAGGTGTGCAGTGCCTGTAATTCCTTCCTAGCAGGCCTCTGTGGAAATCTGCATATG
Source organism: Oreocharis arfaki (assembly GCA_013398015.1). Lineage (NCBI taxonomy): Eukaryota > Metazoa > Chordata > Aves > Passeriformes > Paramythiidae > Oreocharis > Oreocharis arfaki. The sequence continues at coordinate 663,143 of VZRR01006548.1, read as the reverse complement.
AGGGATTCCAGGAGAAAGTACGTGCTGAAACTGCTCTGTGGAAGCACTGTGTTACAGCTTCTCCCCTAAGTTACAACTCTGTTTCCTGCTCTTGCAAGCTGCATTTAAGCTACAAGAAATGCTGATTCCTCAACTTAGATGCAATGATAGCAAAGTTTCATTTTCAATAGTAATCAGACTTCTCTGCTTTAGCTCTGCTGCTTCTGCCTATTGCATAGCAACAGTGTATTGCTAAGGGATCACTTCTGCCACCAATTCATCTCTCTTCCCTGTTCTTTACTATTTTTATAGCTGCACCAAAAAATACTCTTTTGATTTCCCCTTCATGCAAAGCAAAACAAGGACAAAGTGTCACCATTCGTTGCATATCTGCAGATGTTACATCTCTTAGGAGTACTCTGTAAAAGGAAGTTGGTGATGGGTTTACAGCCCTTGAAATGGTAGATGGCAAATATACCTCAGACAGGGCTCAGCTGAGGGATGCAGGAAAATACAGATGCGTGCCTTTAATGAGCTGGGAGAGCAGCCTCAGTACAAAGTACTTTATGGCAAAGGTTAGTTAATATAACTGCTCTACAGAGTTCGTATTAGGATTTATTTTACCCAGATAGAGTGAAATCTTCAGTTTCATTAAGAATGAATTGTCTTTAAAAAAACTGAGTTGTACAGGTTCTTGTCATAAGTGGTCTCAATGCCAATGAAAACTTCTGTTCAAAATGGTAGATGCACAAAATAATTGCTGCTTCAAAATTTTTCGTATTTCCGCTTCCATCTTTTGAAAACAGGATATAAAACTGAGAAACCTAGTGGAAAAAAAATACACTTCTAGGACTCCTTCCTTTGCCTTTTCTGTTTCTCTTGTGTTGAAAGTGGACATAAACCTCTGGGTTTGTTGGTTTGTGACCTTTCATGAACTCAAACAAATAGTGAATATGAAATAAGAAAGGAAGAGGCTCCATATAATGTAAAAGTTATGCAACATACTCCATCAATTGTTAAAATGTTCTTTTTGCCAGCTGCTCTTGGCTTCAGTGTGTGAAGGATAGCTGGTGACAGAGCAGTGTCTAAAGCCACGTGCTCACTTACTATAGTGGGCCCATTGGCTGGATTAGTATTTTGCTTGTAAAAGCTGCTGATGCCTCATGAGTTTTGCTTCTCTTTGTTGCTAAATCCTACCTTGCATTTTTTTTCAGTTCCTCTCCAAAATATTACTGTGTTAGTATATCCATCAGAAAATGTTAAAGTAGAAAATACCACTATTACATGTAGCACATACACCCTCAGAGAGAGTCCTGAAAAAAAGCCCATCAGGAGAAATTATTCTGCCATCAGTGAATGGGAACTTTGTACTCTGCAGTGTCACCCAAAATTATACAAGCATAAATGTACTTCGTATTTCCAGTAAGGTTGGAACAACATTACAGAGATTGAGATAGCTGTTGTGGGTAGGTGGGTCTATTGCCTTAAACCTGTTTTGTTTGCACGTTGTAGTGAATTTTGTGTCAAGGTGAGCACAACTAGTTCATAGCTGATCCTTGAATGACAGTATTGCAATCAACATAAAAAAAAAACCCCTCATCCAAAATCAACCAAGCAGCCTGGTCAGAATAAGCTGTATTTTAACCTCCTTTCAGTATGGATGTCATTGGCTCTCTTACCTGAGTTGGTGTGATAGCTTTAAGGATAGGGCCAGAAAAATGTGGGACCTGGCTGCATTTCTGTCCACGTGCGTGAACAGTGAGACTAATCCAGAGAAAGTTCAGTTTCACAAAAATATCTAAAGATTGGGCTTTTAAAACACAGTTTTCCCCTTGAAAGATGAATTCTAGGAGGTTGAAATGTACTCAAATGTTTCCTGGGTAAAGTATGTGGTATTCCTCTTGTATTCTTCATTAATTTCATGGTATTCTTCATTGTAGATTATATCAGATGGGTTTGAACTTGCATAGCAAATTTAAGACCAAGATAGTGGCTAGGAATTAAAGTATGTAATATGAAGTTACTAAATGAAAAAATGTAAGGAAAACACAAAAAATATGCTTTTTGCATGAAAACAGAAATATGTTCCGAATGAAGGTCATTAAAGCAGGTCACTGCTTTTACAGTTATGTACATGTATCTGTTTCAAACAATATTTACACAATTTTTTTCTCCTTTTGTCTCTATTTTTAGCACGATTGGAAGAACCAGATCAGATGATACCACTGATTATTGCATTCTCATCTGTAGCAGTAGTAGTGGTACCTGCAGCTGCAATTTTGATCTACGTGTCAAGACAAGCAAAGATCAATGGATCCTACAGTCTTGTGAAAGCACTCAGGTTGAAAGTGTGATCATGTGAATATAAGTCTTTAGTTGATAATAAGCACATTTATTTATTGCTGTGACTGGTTCTACTCTTCTGTAATATATGGCAACAAACAAGTGACTTAAGAACAGCATCATATGATAGCAAATGGGTTTTTTTCGTGTTTTGCTAAGTGTTTTGGTATTTAAATTAAAGGAAGAGCTAGAATCCTATCCTAGAAATTGGTAAATCACTTCTGTATTGAAACATGCTGAACAAAGAGTTCTGTGGAAAGATAGTTTGTACATAGTGTATGATTTGTGTTATAATTATGTTCAACTAAATATCAGTTTGTAAAACTGAAGTCTTATTGCAACTGTACATAGCAATTTTTTAAATTCAAGGATATAAATCAATATTGATTGAGCTGATCAGGTGATTTTTATTTTGTATTACTCTGCAGTATGAATGTTTTTAATAATTTGTCTGGTTGTGGTAATGTTTGGAAAATGTTCTCTTTTCACTGATATTGCCATAAACTCTGTACCTTCAGTGAAGTTATGCAATCACTGGGCTATGCATTTCTAATGAATTTAAACTAATTTAAGACTTTGAGGCTCATTTGTGAAACTCTTTTTTAAATATAATTCAAAAAATGTCTCGGCTTATAATCTAGTAAATTCTAGGACTGCTAAGGTATTTTTGTAGGCTTTAATCATTCTTAGATCGATGTCAGAATTCTGTTATTTTGTGATGAGCCAAATCAGACCCTTCTTGTAGAATCTAAGCTGATTGTAAATATACTTCACTGATTTCCACTGCAAAATAAAACTACCAGTAGATTTCTTTTACTAAATCCCCCTAGTGATGCTTGTTTATAATGCCAGAACACATATTGCTATGGAAGGAGATTGTCCTTAGCAGCAGCAGATGTGGGTGCTGTGGGAAGCCCCAGATGCAAAGGCACAAGCAAGGCCAGCTGCAACCTCAAGGCATAGGCAGGGGGCACAGCAAAATCAGTGCACCTTGACAGTGGTGGGTGAGTTCTTTCCTGAAGAAATGCCCTTCCTGTCACAGTTGAGGCGGACATGACACACGCTAATTCTAACATAAAGTGTGCGCAAAAAGCGTTTATTCTAAGAGCCAGTGTCATATATGTACACTTCTGTATGTTTATAATTCGTGTTAGTTGTCCCTTGGTTGCTCAACTACTACAGTAGATTCATTGGCTATTTAAACTACACCATACTATTATTAGTTATCTACAACATAGACATCCCAAGAATCCAAACAAAATGCCAGCTGCAGCCTTGTTGCTGTTTACTCCCTCTATTGTTTTGAATTTCTTGCTTCTCTCGACTAGATTTCTCACAGGTAGAAATGGACTGTGCTGAGACCAATGTCAGACTCAGACTCAGACAGGCTTTCCGACCTGCTGTTAACTCCCACACTTCCCAAGCTGCTCACTGTGGAAATCTAAACAACTTGCCTGACAACTTTCGCTTTAACAGAGAACCAGTGTCTGCATGCGTCACTCAGGTTAGTGCCTCTTTCACCAGACTTTCCAGTGTGGGCAAAATGCTTGCAAAAACAGTGGACTTCCTGGGCAAATACAGAGGGAAAGAGAGGTGGAATTTGATAGATTCTTCCTCTACCTCCCTTCTCCTGACTAGCAGTGGTGCTTTGACTCTGGGCGCTGATATTCAGCACTGAAGGCAAAGTTGTGGGAGGTGCAGGCTCTGTGGCTGAGAGGTTGAAATGCATCCTGGCCCACTGTGGCCTGATCCATTGTGCTGGGCACAGGAAGCTGGGCCTGGCCCCTCCAAACTTGCACACAGAAGCTCAAGCAGAGATCTGTGAAAAGAATATGCCTTTCCATTATACACATGGTAACAACTGCTCCCAGCAGCAATGCAAATGCAGGTGCTAGCTCTGGGATGAGGCAGTGGTGCACATCTCCCAGATCCTTTTCATAGTGTGTTCAGCAGTGTTTTGTGCACAGTAAATCAGTTCATGCAGGATGTCTATCTAGATTGGAAAGGCAGGCTTGGAAAGTGGGGGTGTAGCAGAAAAATGGGAGAGCACTGTGGACTTGGCTTGGAGGAATGTGAGCATGCAGTAGGAGGGTGAAGAAAAGATTGAAGACAGAGGAGGAGGAGAGCTTTGACAGGCCCATGACATAAATTTCTTGGAGGTGGTGCCAGGCATATTTATTCAGAGTAATGTCAGGCCTGTCTCAGTGCTGTCTTGTGAATAAACCAGAAAGCATGATTTTTTTTCCACTGTGCAAAACTTTGGTGCACACACATTTTGCCTACTCAGTGAGGTTCTGGTGTCTGTATTGCAGGAAAGATAGTTAGGAAAGATGTAGAGAAGGAGGACTGGAAAACAGGACAAATGAAAATGCCTGGGACTTTCCAGTTTGGAGAGAGAATGCTGGAGGAGGAGGGGTTCTGACTGATGTTTTCCAAATGTGAAGACAGTTGATAGCAAACAACAGATGCAGAACTGTTTGCTACGTCATGCAATTCCAGAACTACAAGACATGCAAACTAAGGAGAAAGTGGTTTAACAAAAATAATAGAACAGTACTTCTTTACAAGGTAAGTGTTAATCTACTGGAAGCTGCTGAAGAAGGGTCAGGGGGCATAACAGTGTCAATTGGCTCAAAAGCAGAATGGAAAAAATAATGGGCTAAAGGACCATAAACAAAAACAAAAGGGAGTAGACAGAAATGTACTGTACAACATCCCTGATTCAATGGCCATTGATGCTGAGCAGTCCTCAGGATATATACCAGAGGAAGTGGCCAGTGTATGATGTCCTGAAACAATGTCTTTCGCTGCTGGAGACAGTTGCTGGTGAGACCCACCAAGGTATGCCTTGCCTTCTTACTCCTCCTCTGAGCTGCTTTGGGCCAGACCTACTTGCAGAAGTGGCATGAAAGTTCGTGTGATGTTTTTCCCTCTCCTTTGGACTGAAAAGACAAAAGATGTGTGGGAGAGAAACAGGAGTCATCTTGCAACAGTGCTTTGGCACTTGAGTAGTCTTTACTGGAAATTCCTCCATGGGTTCCCAGTATCCTTTCGGATGTTGGTTTCATCAGTATTTCTGATACAGATACAGATGTTAATGTGCACCTGGCTTGTCTACCCTCTGAGGACCTCCATGAAGGTATTAAGTTACTTAAGTCAATAGGAATTGCCCTGTGATTTCAACAGGGCCAGCTTTTCCCCCAGAAACATTAAGTGAATAGATAGAACTTCTAGTTCCCATTTTAGGAGAGTTTGCTCTTGTTGTGGGCAGTGAGCTTCCTAGCAGTGAAATCACAAAGAGGCGTCTTGCTAGGGGATTTCCTTCCCTACTGTCTGATTTTTGGTATTTTCCGGGGAACTTAATGATACCTGTACAAGCTCGTCCCATGGAGGCTGAAAGTTCACAGTCAAACAACTTCTCTTTTTATGCAAAATTACAGAAGGAATATTGCTTCTCCTTACACAATTTCTCATAAACAACTTGCAGAGCTTCTGCCCTGGCAAAAAGTCACGAACAGCAGCTCCCACCCAGCAAGTGTTTTCAGAGCTGCCTGGAGGTCTCGGTAAGAGTCCCTGCCACAGGGCCTGTCTTTATGATCAAGAAAGTGGTCTGTAAAGCAAAGAGCTGGGACAGATCCTCTCAAGTTTTCTCTATAAGGTCACTTCACAAGTTAGAGATACACATTTTTCCCTGTCTGATCTGTGCTCAAGCAAATAGCTGTTTGAATAGCTGTTGCCTTTTTGTCTTCAGGAGTTTAGCCCAAAAATACCACTGGGCAATGCTAATATGAGTGTGGATTTTAACAGGTGATTGCAAAATCTCACTCCTTGATGTCAGTTCAGGATGTATTCTTTAATAGATATGTATTCTTTATGTATTCTTAAAATATAAAGCTCAAACAGAAAAAGATATATTCTTTAAACGTCTCCAAGAATGCTTTCAAACAAATTTTTAGGTGTACTGAAGGGGACAGTTAATATATCCCATGAGAGAAATGCTGTTATCTGCTGGAGATAACATTGGTGGCCTTGTGTTTGAAGGGGCAAGCTCCTCTTGTTTTCATGAATTAGCAGGGCCTGATCAGGATGTTTAAGGCCAAATGATGATCTGGTGTCTCTGAAAGGGGCAGGCCGCTCAGCTTCATGGACTTGCTGCTGTTCTGGACCACGTAAAACTTCTTTAAGCAGAATGTATTCCCCTGTAAGGGATCTGATCTGGAAATTCCTCACAAACAGAGAATATGCAATTGTCCTTGGTAATTAGTGGTGCCCTTCCTGTTGTGTATCCATGGCCTAATTCCTAATCCGGTTTTTCTGTCCTTTGACACCATTCTCCCCAAATGATAATTTGGGCATGCTGTAATCAAGTCATCTCTTATTTCTTTGATAAACTAAAGCTGTAGGGCTGTTGGAAGCCTACATTTGTCAGGCCTTTTCTACAGCAATAAATAATCCTTGTAGTTTTTTTCTAAATCCCCTCCAGCACTACACATACCTTTTAACATGAGGCAAAAAAAATTTGTCAAACTGACGAGTCAGAATTTTACCTAGACCGTTTGACTTACCAATCAAAACCTGACAGAGTTTTTGACACTACTCTATACTCAGTTTGAAGGCCACTTCAGATTTAAGAAAGGAGAGAAGTGGCTGTATTGGGAAACTCCCTCTCTTGTTCCATTGTCGTGCAGCTCAGGTGTTTAAGCCTCACAATCTTTTGGGATCCACATGATACATATCCTGCCACCAAAGTGGTGCAAGTTATGTTACCAGAAATATGGAAATGCTTGTGAAAAGAGTGATGGGCTTTGCTGTTAGCTGCCAGCCGTCTTAGTAGTGTGTTGTTCCAGGTACCTGGGTACCCACCAGGTACAAAAGCAGGGAATGTCCTGTCTGTCCCTCTGCCCTTCTCGCCTGAGGAGTCCTTCTGGTGCTGCTGAAGTACACGGGATGGCCAAATGTGTGGCCGTGAGACTTCCCACAGGGGAGGGAAGTTCCCCTTGCTTATGAGGTCCTTGGTTCCTCTCAGTAGTTCTGCTATGTTTAACAAGGGAAACGGGGTTTTTGGTGGGTTGAAAATTTACCCTTACAAGGCCACCTTTTACTTTCTGCAGTGCGAAGAAATTGGGACATTTAAATCTCAATATTTATTTTAAAAAAAGGAAAACATGTATTTTATAAGTAGATGTGATAGAGGGTCTAGGACTCTGTGCTCACGTGACTAGAATAGAATAACAATTACTTTCTTTTTCTTTTCTTTTTTCTTAAATTTCAGTTAAAAACACTATATCCATATGTGTTAAAAGAGACAGAAAGGAACATATGAGGAAAGTAAGATCACTTGACTTTAATTCTCTTTGCTGTGCGTGATTGTAAAAACCAAAATGTTCTGTCCTAATGTTGCTGATTTTTTCTCTCAATTATTTTTCCTTTCCTTTGAATGAGAGGCAAATATGGGACATCTGCCTTCAGCAGCTGAAAGAAATGGTGGCATAGGATGTTCCAACACAGATGTCATGTCTTGAACACTCCCACGTATTTCCAACTGTTATATTTCATGTTGCTCTTTCATATTTATTGGAGATTTCCAGTGATGGAGACTAACAGTTTTAATAGTGATGTAACTTTGAGACCCTGCTAGCAGTTGAGCTACAGGGCCTCTTTGCTAGTCAAACCTGGTAGATTAAACTAGCTTTTTACATTCCCAGGCACGTGGTGTACAGGGCAGAAAACAGCACTTGATCCTTTGGCACCACTGATAACATGTAGCTGCATAGAACACTTCAGAACATGTGGCTGTGATATTTACTTGACTTTTAACTAATAGACTTAAACAACAAAATCTAGTTGCAAATGGTGCATTCATTTGCTTGTTTCAATATCAGGAATACATATAAAATAAGGTTGAAGCACAACTGCATTCCGTTTTTAAAATTACATTGAAAATATATCTACTATTGTTTCTATTGATTTTCCATTCAAATACAATTGAATATTTTGTCCCTTCATTTATATCCAAGCTTCATAACAGGAGAGTGAGGCAAGACAGCATGATTCTTCACTGCTGAGTAATCATTCAGGCACTTGTATCTGCAAACCATACAGAAATAAGTATTTTAGTGAGCTAATTTAGGTTTTGTAGATAAGCTCTGGGAAAAAGGAAAGAAAATTTCCTTCTTACAAACAAAATGCAATTCCAGTGCCACATTGTTGTTGAGGCTTTTGTTCTAGTTCATAGTCACAATGGTCTTGGTGCTGATAACAGAGCAGGGATGGAGCAGATAGCAAGATTCCGTTTGTATTGATTGAAGATCACTTCTTTTGAGAAATTGTGACAATGTCAGCATAAGTCGCTTTTCCCAAGCTGTCTAAGGGGAAGTAAAAAGCAAGAACATGGCAGAATCAGGCTCTGCTTGCTTTTTCTGACAGGCAAAAATGTGGTATATCTGTAGAAGCAGATAAGGAAATTAATAGAATACAGGAGAATGTATTTTCACATCTAAAGGTAATTCCTAGGCTGAAATTCTGTGTTCAAAATACAAATGTACTGAAATATCCCATTTATTTTATTCTACGTATCAATTTTTGTCAGAACTTAATTCTTCTTTCTCTTATTCCCTGCTTTGTATTGTCTGTGGTAGCAAGCAGTTGAAGAGCACACTTTACCAGTAGGCTGCATGTGTGATTATTCCAGTTTTCTTTCCTGTGTCTAGCTCAGTGTTAATTCAATAAAATGAGAAGGTATAAACTTCCAATATTTGCACTTCTTCAGACATGAAAATCAACTTTATAGAAGCTGTTGTGATTTTTAATTAACAAAGTTCTCTTGCTGCAAAAATGAGAGACGGGTGAGTAGATGTGAGTTATGATCAAGGCACCTGTTTAGCCTTGGGCTTGATTTAATAGGGAAGAGAAGATAAATTCTGTGTGAGATTAGTGCTGAATCACCCACAAGGTTTCTGCAGGCTTTTATGGATGCATATGCATAATTTTGGAATGAGACCAAATTAAGAAGGTAAAAAGATAATTGTAGAAAGACTCAGTGAAAGGAAAATGACATTCATTATGATGTAGAACATAAGAATGACCACACTGTGTCAAGCCAAAGTTTTTAACCAGCAGCAGGTAAAACTGAATGCCTAAACAAAAATGCTGTAAAAGCAACAAGCATGGTAATATGCTCTCTAAATGCACTCCCCACCTCCAGCTGCATTGAAGCTCAGGCATCTCCGAAGTCAGTTTCCTTCACTGCATTTAGTAACTTGCAAGGGGTTTGCTTTCTGTTCATTTTGTCACTTGAAATTGTGTAAATCCATAGCATGCACAGCATCCTTGTTTGCAAGAGATGAAGTACTGCTTTGCTTAGTTTGAGATCTTATTGTGGTATATTTGGGAGCTTTTGAAATTTCTGCCTTAAACTGTTTTGGTTTGTGTTGTTTTCAAAATGGAAGGAAGTGGGAGAAAGTTTGAGCAGTCTTTCAACACTGAGCTATCTAGATTTCTAGATAATGTCTGGGCCACGAGAGAATGCGGTGTGAAGAACTCTGCACAGCATTGCCACAAGCTGTCAGGAGCACAAGAGAGGGATTTGGCAGTGATCCCACAGCCTAGCTGGAGAGCTGAATGTTCAAGACCTATTAAGGAGTAATTCTGCATACAATTTGTATTGCCAATTACTGTATTTAACACAGTACAGGTGAGTAATCAATTACTTTCACATTTGAAGAACTGTCATTTAGAGATTTAATATTCAAATACTACAAAGCAGGGGATGGTTGTGACAGTCTGGCTCAGGACTAGCAGCAGCAAGACCAGCCACCACACCTGCTCTTGCTCATTGCAAACAAAATGAAAGCCTTCCCAATCATTTCCACAAAAACCCTGGGAAAATTTTTGAGGTAGGTTACTTGAATTATAGGAGAGTCTAAGGTTTTTGGTATGTAGAAATCTGGACCAGAGGGTATTAAAGAATTTCTGATGTATTATTAAATGTCCTAAACTTATTTTAGTAAGAGTAATAATAAAACATGGTAAAGACTATGAAACAGGTAAGAGACAAATATTGGGAATCTTACTGAATTGGTAGAACATTTAAAAAAACTTACAGAATTTTATGAAAGATTGTTTACAAAGGTATTGTTTCCACTATTAATGACAAAAACTTAATTTCAAGGTAGCATTTTATATGATTTATCAAAATGAATATGTGAAACAGTCGACCAATAGCATGAAGAACAGATGAAACAAGAGCTTCTTTTGTTGGAGCCTCTGAAGAGTGTGTAATCAGAGCTCAAGTCTATGACACTTGAAAAGAAAAACTGTCAGTTCTGAACCACAAGATTAACATCCTTGCCTGTACTTAAAAGATGAATACCTCTTTTCAGTTATCTTTCCTGCAGTTGAACTGTCAAGAACAGACATCTTGGAAGCATGTTTTTTGAGTGTCTTAAAAGAGCCGTCCTTGGGATGGAAAGAGACAGAAGTCTGCAGTCTAAAGGAATGCAGTGCAGTGCACCTTCTAGGTCACCCTGAGATTATGGCCCAGAAACAAATTGTACGAAGGAGTACCTTAAATTTCATTTAATATGCTTGGCCAATCTAATTCTTGATAATTTGATTTCCTAACATCAAGAGGTTGCAAGTAGACTGAGTTAAAAGTACGACTTTTTCAAAAATACACCGATGGCAGGTTTAAAAATCAAAGTATGAGACATTTTGTGGCAAATGCAGGCCTACTTTTCCATGTCATTTAATCTGTTTCACAATTTGATATGTCTAAATACTGGTGCTAGGTGAAAAAATGCATCTTAGAAGGGAAAAGTGTATTTCTGGACTGATTGAAGCCTTTCCATATCCCTGCAGTCATCAGAAGTTAAGGAGAACACAGAACCAGTCCCTTCTCAGAGGTGTACAGTAAAAAGAGAAGGGGATATGGCCAAAACATGTGATAAGGGAAGTTCCACATCTACTTGAGCAACAAATACACAGTGAGGGTGGTTCAGCAGCCAGAACAGGACCTCAGCAGCTGTAGGACCTCTGCCCCTGGGGTTTTTTGCAATTCTTTTGGAAAAGACCATGATCAATCTAATCTAACTGTAAAGTTTGCCTTGCTTTCAGTGAAACACTGGGCTTGAGGATCTCCTGTGATCATCTGTGCCTGAATTTTTCTATAACTATGCATGACAGAGGCTTCCATGAGATACCATTGGTTTTTTACCAGGAACAATGGAATTCCCATACAAGATCAGATGAAAAATATTCAAACAGACACTGATCTTGGGCAATAAACAGCAACCAGAGTTTCACAGGAGGACGTAAGAAACATCCCTGAAGACGGATTTAGGACCAGCTGCTCCTACAGTATTAAGGGGTTTTTTTTCCATCCGATACATATTGCCTAAGTGCGGGCATAAGATTCAGTCTGTCTTCCAAATCTATGGAATAGTCGTGAGTCTAAAAGCCCAGTCATTTAATGACCGCTTTAAATGTGCTGTCCCAATTACTTCCTGTGGAAAAGAGTTGCACAGTTTAATGAGACACTTCGTGAAGAGTATTTCCTTTGATCGGTTTAAAATACTTCTCCTTTTTATTCTCTCATTTCTGAATAACCTGTGTCACCCTCTCTAAAACTTCTAGTGCAGTGTCACCTTTCATAAGCAGTTATCAGTGTGGTACTTTCTATTACAAATGAAGTTCCATCATTTACTTGCCTTAGAGGAGCTATAATGTTTCTCAGATTATTCTGCATCTCATTCCTTGCATTGTAATATTTTTGGGATATTGCTGTCTGAGGGTGAGCTGGTCTGGCTGATAGCCATAGTTTCCAATCCCGATCACCCATTAAGCCAAAGAGAGGGTCTGCTTCTTACAGAAAACTAATTTCTCATCCACCCCTCTTTTTTTTTTCTTCTGGGTTAATTTTCTGACTGGATCAGGTCCTGAATTGAAATTGCTGTAGGATCTCGCACTTATTTAGGCTAGCGCAACCGAGGCAGAGGTGCTGTTCATAAGGATGAAGACAGAGCCATCTCTCCCACTCTTGCATCAGTTGAAAGTGTCTGTGACTGATTACCCCTGCTAGATGACCTTTTTTAAATCAGAGATGCACACTGAGCAGAGATTTTACTTCATCTAGAACAGAGGTTTTTAATTGCCTACTTATTAATAACTTCATCTAAATGGTCATTGTTCAACATGTCACACAGCAAAAATTTCCTGTAGGAAGTGGAAAGCAGTTGGCTGCTCTCTGGAAGTCTTTGATATTTATAAAGCCTGACCTGGATTTTCCAACTAATTTGACTGAAAAATATTTTCCTTTTCCCAGAGTAGTTTCAGTGTATTTGATAAGGACATTTAGGACTTTCTTTAGAGTATCCCTGATGGAAAGGCATATGCAAGTAAATCTGTATTCCCAGAAAGAGTTTAAGGTTGCCTTAACTTTAAGTGTGAAGACCTGTACTGTAAAGATAAATGAGACCAACAGAGATCACACAGGATACAGAATTCAGCCCTTACAAAGGAAGATGTGATGATGGACTGTATCTCTCCTACCATTGCCCTGCAGTGCTTTGCAGCCATATCCCTTTCCAGCTTTTTGCAAATGGTATTTAGGATCAGCCATCCATAAATCACCAATATCAACAAAAGCCTATGAAAATATAGATTTGCTCACCATGAAAGGTTCAAAGAAGCTTTGATGTAGGGTAAGGTCAGAATATTTTGGTTTTAATGAATAAGCATTGAGTAAAATAGAAGTTTTTACTTCTTGTTCAGTACTAGTTACAGGAAACACGTCTTCTGGTCGTTTCCTGTTTGAAAATTCTCACTTGTACATCCACTCTGGATTACAGTCTTGTGACCATTTCAGTCACACCCCATGAACTCCAGTAAGTGCTTCCCTGTGTTACTGGTGTAACACCTCCTCAGTGGCTTCCACCTCAGCAACTGCATTGGCCAAGAGTCTGGCTGGGTGAAACTGTGGGACACCAGCATAAACCCAGGACTGTGAGCTGCATCGTGGTGGTTCAGTGTCCACCGGCCCTGGAGAAAGCCTGCAGTCTGGAACCTTTTGCTGAGGAACCCAGGGAGCAGATACAGTGCTGCAGATGAACGTGTGCTCTGAGTTGCTTTCAGCAGTTTTGCCGTACCAGTGATACATATTGGCATGTCAGCATCTTCCCAGCATTGTTTTGAAACAGCGAGTTGGTTAAGAACACGTTTTGTTTCTGTTGTCTTGTATTATGACTCACTTGCTCAACAATAAAAAATGCCAAAACCCCCAAAACTTTGTGTCAAAATCCATGAGCTGAGAATGTAAATCTGCAAATAGTTGCTGTTTGTCTTCCTACTCTCTTCTCATAAAGAAATTGCTTGGGAAATAATTTTTCGTGATAACCTAGAGTCAGCTGCTTTACACACATATCTGTGTAAAATCAAAAATCATATCAACCAACAGCAGGGCCTTTTAGAGGAGTGTAACTGCAGTGTGATCTGCCAGCCATCCTTGGAGCTATTTAATCCCCTGACCTAAATTTGGGTGTTTGTCACCACCACCAACACTACTACTATTTGCTCCTAAGATTAAAGGGGGAAATAATGTCTATCTGCATGCAGTTGTAAAGCTGTGCCAGAGTAGGTTTTGCTCTGTTTATTACTTCTGCTGAGGCAGAAGAGTGCTCTTCTTCATACGGTGGTAATTTTAGTGCAGGGTTGATAAAGCATATGTAAAAGTAAAATGCTGGGAAAGAGACTATTCTAAAATTTGAACTTATTCTATTGCATCTCCTATTTCTGGGCTTTTTGTGGATATTGCATATCTTGGTTTAACTGAAGGTCAGTCTTACATTTATGTGAGAAAAATCAGTCCTTCTTTTCCTGGATGAAGCTGGGAAACCTCAGGAATCTCATGCAAGTAATCTTGTGAAATTTCCATCCCAGCTTCTCAGCAGTTTAGATGCAGTCTTAGTCATACTCCGAAGAACATTCTGCCACCTAAACAAGGAATACTAAAAGAAAAACACCCTTCTTTCAAAGATGTCTGTTGTCTGTGGGCCAATAACTTATTTTGCTAAGGACTGAAAGGTAATTGCAAGCCGTCAAAAATCTTCATGTATTTTTGCTAGAATGGTATTTGACTGTCTTTCCTTTTTAGCTTACTTGAGCCAGAACTCCCAGATAATTCATGCTGCCTACACATTAAATCTCACTTTGTCTAAGCTGGGTGAGCCAAGATCCTGCCGGGAGGAGTGACTCAGACATGGGGATAGCCAGGTTCCCATGAAAGTCTATCCCTCCAGGCTCTGTGGGTGCAGCTGGCTCCAGGAACTTGACCATAAACAGAGGCTCATCTACAGCATTATATGCACGAGCCTAATTTGCCTAAGTTTCATGTGGTTTAAATAATAGATTGTTTGATGCAAAAACCCCCAACCCAGCTCTATAGGAGGATGTGTCTCTCCTCTATTTATGCAGAAAAAAAAGTGAATTCCATATTCCAGTATTCCTTTTATTTCGTAAGATGTCACAAACCACCATTTCTGCAGCTGTCTCTGCAGGCCGAAGCTGGTGCTGCATTCATGGGAACTGAGCCTCTGCTCATTTAAACTGTAGGAGGGGCTTACAGAGACGTCCTTGAATGCTTTCTGCATCTCCAGTTGTGGTTTTCAGGAAGTAAAGTGGTTTTACAAGGACCAAGGTTAGCTGGAGCCAGACCGTACTTCTAAATCTGTAGTCTAACAATACTTTGATATTGTGATGCTTCTCTAAGTAGATGTGAATGTGAGAGGAAGGGGGAAAAGGGAAATGAGGGAAATGTAAAGTTGGAGAGAAGGTGAGAAATGCACATAAAGCAGGAAAGAAATGAACTTGAAAGCAGAACATAGAAAATAAAAATAGAAGCAGAAAAGGAAATTAAAAAAAACCAAGAAGTAAAAAAGACAATATTAAAAAAAAAGATTCTATTTGTCATAAGTACTTGGCTCAGCTGCAACTGAGTCTGCAAGATGGAGACACTGATAGTCTGCAGTGCAGGAAATGGGCATTGCTCACTTCTTCCCAGACTCACATGCTACGACAAACGAACGAAAGAAAGAAAGAGAAGCTTCGATAAACCTGATTTAAACCTGCTAAGTTTCAGAAATTTTGTAATATGTCATGAGATCCTATGGAAAATTGTGCACTTTTGGCTGAGGTTTTCTTTCTTTCTTCTGTTGAATTTTGTCCTTATTTCACTTCCCCATGCCACCTGTCTAGGGGAGTAGTGGATCTTGGAAACAGACTGCTTATGATACACTGGAAACTTGAATTTCGTGCAGTCAGATGTGGAAGAAGAAGATCTAAGTAAAAATGGTTAAATTGTGGTGGCTGGCTCTGAGACTCAGCTTCTTGGACAGTGGGAGCACCGGTTTGTGCCCCCAGGCTCACTGTGCAGCCCATGAGGAGAGAAGCAGGGAACCATCCGAATCCTTGGGAGTTGCTACTGAGGCCTAAGCAGAATGTGAGTAAGTTCAAAACTCAGTTCTTCCTGCAGGAATGTCACTCTTTCCATTTGTGATCTTGTATTATGGGAGACCAACAGCCTTTTCATCAGAAAGCCACAGTAGTCCTTTAACACTCAGAGCAAGAGGTGGTAAAGTTTCCTTCTTTTCACAATATGTGCATGGAAGCATCTCCCAGGAAGTAAAAGATCCAGGTGTCAACTTCCTCCTCTGCCAGAATGGATTTAACTAGCTTTCCCTCCAGATGACAACAATCACTAGCTGTCCAGTTTGCTGTGGGACAGAGCCTCTCCTTTTTTCCTGCATGATAACCAGGATGACTGGGCTGTTCATATGGATGAAAGTTTCATTGGTTCTGTTTCAGGATCACTAAATAATCATTGGATAAAACACCTAAATTCTATCTAAATGTGGGCTTGGGCTTGACTCTTGACTGACTGGCAAGGCATTTGAACTGTGCTTATTTTACAGAGCACATATTAAATAATAAACAGGATACAGGAATCTGGCTTGCAGTTGGAGGACATAAATCTTGTCCCGGAGGTCAGCATCCTATGAGACGGAAGCAAACAAATCTATCTAAAAGCACAGTTTAAAAACTTTTTGTGCTGACTGACCAAAATATGTTAAAAGGAAGTTAGCTCAACATCACATTGACCTTTTCTGTGTGAAGGTGACTATCATTGATTCAGTTACCTTAATTTCTTACTGCCAGCACAAAGGGTTAATATATAAAGTATTTTGTTTAGTATATGCCTTTTGTACTATCTTAACCCATTCTAAATAGTCTATTTCATTCTTACTAATCAAATCTGTCTCCAGCTGTGCAGGTTTTACAACTGATTATGAAAAAAGAAGGCAAGAAAAAGTAACTATGTCCTCAATTTCAGAGGAGCTGAGCACACTGCAACAATTGTAAACTTCAGTGGGAATACAAGAAGCTGTTTCTGGAAACAAGACTTCATACAGGTATGTAAATATTCCCAACTTTACCTGGGAGCAGGCTCTGTCCTATTGAAAGATATAAACTTCTAAACCAGTTAAATGTTTTTCTCCAGCAGTCCATCAAGTTTGAAAATTTTGCTCAAGTTGTAATTAATAAGGTGAAAGAAATCAGCACATATGAATGTTTCCATCAAATGGCTGCATAGGTCCTTTCCTTGTCCTTCAGCAAAATCAGCACCTTAGACTGATTTTGTTGTTGTTGTTGTTGTTTTTTGAAATAATTCGATTTCAGAAGTGAAAAACAGATAAAACAAAAATATAGAATTGAGAGTTATTTTCAAATGGTTTTGAGAACAGAGACTTCAACACTTGGAATGGAAAGAGGAAAAAAAACCCAGTAGTAGTAATACTAAGAATCTCTCAGCTGAGAACACAGTAGTGTGTAGCAAAATCACTGGTTAAACTGAGGAGCTGGAGTCCAAAGCCCAGAGCTGTGATGTGGAGAGTAATAAAAAGATGAAAGGTTTGAATAGATAGAAGGCCCAAGATTTGCTTGTCTTTATGAAATGTAATTAATTTTTAAGTCCTATTTTGAGTTCATACAGTTCTTAACTCACAGAATGTTAGTTCTTAACTCACAGAGTCTTTCTTTACAGTTTTACATCTGATAATTTGATTATGAAAATGAACTCTCCCACATAGCAGAGAATGCTAGCAATCCTCTTCTGATAAGAGATATTTATACAGCACCACCAAACCACTTAAACATAAGGGGGCCATGTGCTTATCCTCATTTCTGATGACGAGTCCACTGTAGCTATCTAAGATTTGTCAGCACATGTTGATATTCCCTGTTCAGTCAGGGCCAGTGCTTTCCAGTGCTACTTCGGGCAACAATTTTGACTTACTCGGATATTCTTGAATTTAATTGCTGTGAATTGAGAATCTTTCTTTATGCTTGCAGCTTAGAATAGATAGGTGCTGATAGAGGACCTAACTTTTAACCTATCCTCGATCAGGGAGAAAAGAAAAATCTAGGGAATCTTGAGAAACAGAGCAGGGGAAGAAAGGACTAACTTTTGTAAAAAGCAATATAACTGGTAAATTTTCATGGCTGAAAGGTATATTGAGTGAGCATAAAACATTTGCTGTAAAGTATTGCTTAGCAAGCCATTATGGCAAAGTAAAATTCAAAATCATAGTTGTCTGTGGAAAATTTGGGGGAAATGATGGTGGAATAAAAGTGATGGAAATGATGTTTAGACTCACTGCTTAGTCTCCCCTCCTTTCTTAGCCAAATGATATAATCTAATAATCATTTTAATTTATGTCTATAGCCCAAATTACATCTTCAGTTAAATAAGTGCAAATTCCCATAGTCATGGTTTCATCATATTAAAAGAAAATATTTGCTATTATATTACAATGAAGCCTTGACTGCTGTTTCTAAAACAGTATACTGGGATTTGTCTTAGTCTGCACAGACATTTTGTATAAGACCCCATTCTGTTAAAAATTGAATGCTTTATTCATCACATTTTTTAATGGAATGCAATACCAATATAAGAAAGAAGTAACAGAAGCATGACTGTTCTGATGCTACAAACATTAATAGCTGAGAAAATATATGATCTGCTAGAGCATTTCTGGATTACAAGAGCGGCATAAACTTCACGTCAGCTGGCGTTGTATAAACTAGTAGACTGCAGTGCATGTAAAATTCTGTTTATAGAGAGGTTTCCATATGAAAAAAAATCATTAAACCCCTTCAAAAATTGGCTTTTTATACTGGAATCATTTATCTGATAAGGAAAGTCTTAAGTAGCTAGGAAAATATCTCTGGAAGAAGAGGAAGAAAAATAACATTAGATGTTTCCTGAGCTAATATTTGTTCTTTTTATGGATCTTCGAAAACTTGTGTGGTGTGACAGAAGATGTCTAAAATTTAATCCTAAAAAAGTTTTATGTGAAGAAAAAGATTCAGTTATTATCTGAAAGTGTGATTTTCAAATAAGAGTTCCTTGTTCTAGCAGATGTCCTATCATTATGAGATCCCAAATACTTTGGATTTGGAAAGCATTGCACAGAAAGCCTCCTGGGCAGAGGAGAGGCAGTTGGGTGGGACAAAAACTCAAAGTCACACAGCTTGTAGTGGGACCTCCTCCATATGCGCACTCCACAAGAGCTTTTAGCTTTTAAGTGCACTTATCAGTCGGCTTCCTAAGACCTTGACCTCTGGTCTTCAAGGCAATACAAAATCTGGGATTAAAAGAAAAATTCTGGTTCTGCCCATGTTTACGCAAGACTGTGTTCTCACTTGTTTTACCTGACTTTTCTGACCTTTCTGCAGTCAAATATTAGGGAAGTACTTTTCAGCTGGCCTATTTTACTTGATTATTAAATATTGATATTATTTTCTATTTTCTCCAATCGCCAACAGATTTGACATCTGTGTTTGCAGTCACCTCTTTTGAATTCAAGATGTAGCTCTAATTCTAAAAAAAAATCCTTCATTGTTCCCATTCCAAAGAATTTGTGTTGGCAATGTTTTCCTATAGGCACCTTTGTGCAGTGTTTTATTTAACCTGTGGTTGATTTCAGCATCGTCAGTTATAGATAACCTGTGCTGGAATATGTTAGAGAATTCTTCCACACTATGTTTGGATGATCATTAGTTGCCAGACAGGGATTTCAGAATCATAGGATAAGGTGGGAAGGGATCACAGGAGCGCTCTGGTCAAAACTGCTGCACAATGCAGGGAGAGCCATGACCTCAAGCTGGGTCAGTCAGGGCTTTGGCCAGCCTGAGCATCTCTCATTTCTGTTCCTCACCCTCTGCCACACACCGTGGGCCTGGCTCCATCTCTTCCATCACCTCTGTGCAGGCACTGGCCCTTTGCTGGTAGGTGTCCAACCCATCCCCTCCCCAGGCTGGGCGAGTCCCCTTCCCTCAGCCTCTCCTCACAGAGCTCCAGCCCCAGACCGATTTCACCACTGGTGTCCTCCTTGTATGGAGGGGCTCAAAACTGGATGAAGTATTCTCAGCATGGGCTAGAAAACAGTAAATGTGTCACTAACATTTTAGTGACCAGAACAAGACACCCTGGCCCAGAAGAGGAACAGTCACCAGTTGATCTAAGGGCATGAGAGGAGAAAAGGTTCAACACTATCCTTTTTGAGAGTGACAGAGTTCAGTCAGAGCCAGAGTACAATATTTCTTGGAGAAATTTTTGTAACTGGCTGCATATAATGCCCTTATTGTTTATCTTGCAACTCCAGTCCCCACATATCTGAGTGCAGTGCCTCTGATCATTGCATTCATCCGAACACAACTCTCTCTCATGCAAGTACACTACAGACACACAGTTTGAGAGGATTAATCCCATTTCCTTGGTACATAGAACTTCTGAGTCATTGCCACTACTTGTTTGAACAGTACTAAATGTAAGCATCTTAGTTGTATCTATACACCCACACTGAAGTTTTTATATAAGATTCAAATGTGCCTGATTAACATAAGAAAACCCTGTGCATATCTGTGGAGCAGGTGCAAGTAATGTCTCATCTCTTCCTGAGCAAAAGGTTAATACATTCTCACAAGTGACTTAATCCAACCTTATAGTTAAAAATTATGTGATTGTAAATGGATAAAAATGAAAGTTAAAAAGCTTCAAGTATTGCAGTGTAAATATCAGTTAATATTCAAAAAGGACAGGATGCTTAAAAAAAGAGAAAAGTTACACCACTAACTACCAACAATCAATTTGCACACATTGCATTAACTTTAAGAATTAATTATGCTGTAAAATTTAAGCTTAAGTACATACAGCTCGTGCAATGTAGGAGTGTGATGTAACAAGGTCTGCCACTCGTGTTTTGACTTGTAGATTTAAAATCAAGTGAATTGAAAGTAAATGTAAACCTTGAGGATTTAAGTTTTTTGCTGTAGAATCCCACTGAAAAAGGAAGATAGGAACTTGGTAGAATATGAATGATAGCAGCAGTCCCAAATTAATTTTATGGTTTTTATCACCTCAGTTAAAGTCTATATGTAATTAGGAGTAATTAATCATTATATATAGAAAAATAAGAGGAGTTATAATAAATAAGGGGTTACCATGAGGTGACAGGATGTGAAGTGGGCCAGGGTAACAAAATTCTGTGTGTGCGCGTGTATGTGTGTAGCAGCAGGTAAAAATTATTTGGGGAATTTAATCCCATTGAGGAGTAAAACCTGCTGTGGATGACTCCCATCTAGAGGTTTTCTAATCTCAAGGAGAAAAAGGTTGCATGTAAATCTTTGTCAAACCAGCTCCAGGTTCCTCCAATGCAGGCGGCGCAGCAGGGATGGCGTTAGGGCACAGCCCTCCCATTGACAAGGCAAGCAAGGAAGGGGCAGCTCTGCAGCCTCTGCTCTGCCCACTGCTGGCCCCTGAGGTCGGGTCACAAGGAGCCAGGGCTGGGTACTTGACCCAGCCTGCCAGGAAAGCACCAAGGACTGCCAGTTATTAATAACAGCTGCTCTTTGTAACAGACTGGTGGAGCTCAGGGAGGTGCAGCAAGATGTTGCTGAGCTGCTCTTTACTGTACATTTACCAAGAGGAGGTTTATTTCTAGTATCCTGGTTTTTTTTCAATCTTTGTTAAATGTGTTGGCTGAGCATTGACATGCTTTTCTAAGTCTGGAAGACAAAAATTGCACTTCAGTTGTTCAATGGGATTTTTTTGTTCATCTGAATTTTGGTTTATTTTGTGATTTTCTTTTAAACTTTTTTTAAAACTTTCATTGGTAACAAAATCTGCACATTTAAAAACCAAGTCAAGTATATTAATTTTTTGAATACTGGAAACGGGTAAAGATCCATTCAAATGTTAATAAGAGCATGTTTTCTTAAGCACAGACAGCAACTTCTTTGGGACTTTCTTTTAAGTTTTTTTTGAAAAAAATACATTCAGAATTCTTCAAAAAGGAAACAGTGAAAATCATTAGCAGAACAGCCTAGTAACTCAAAGAGGTGCTCTTCAAAGGATGTCAAGTGTCTGTGTCCCAAACAAACGTCAGTGAGTGTCTATTGCCCCCTTCAGACTATTCCTAGTACTAGAGCAAAATAATTAGCTGGAAATTAATAGCATTCCTTTTCACTAAGAGAAAAACTGTAAGAAGAAAGATACTGTTAAGTAGAGAGTTGGTGAACTTTTTTGGATATTAGCAAAGGTTTTTCTTGTTATTAGAAATGCACACTACTGCAATTATCTTAATTAGCACAGCAAACAATACGTCAAGTTGCATCTTCAGCAGTTAGGTTCAAAGTCACAACTGAGGAAAAAAAGATCTTCGAGCAATGACTGCAGGATGGGCTGGAAAACTTGGAAATCAATTCAAGCTTCCAGAGTGCCTTTATACAGTTTTGGTTAAGTGATTCCAACTCTGTGATTCAGGTCTTCATATGCGAAACAAATTGTGCCCTATTTCTCCTCCTACCTTCCTTCTACTTCAGAAAAAGTTTTTGTAGCATGATCAAGGCCAGCCTGGTAGAAGGTCTTCTTTACTTAATCCCCACATGGGGGATAACCCACCTGGATTTTATATGCCTTTACAAACTGGGTGTATTTACAGTGCTCCATGTCCATACACATAGATATCTGTGTCTATATGTGTGTTCAACAGCATCCTAATCTCAGCTGAAATTAAGTACTCCCTTCAAAAAGAACAAACCACCACCTCAGTGAAAATGTAGCCTCAGGTAGTATGCTAAGTGACAAGGACAACTGTAGCTAGAAAATAAAATAGTATCATGAAGTTAATACTTGGTGTCTGGGCTGTAATATGGTACATTGACTCAGCTTGCCTGAGAAGGCTTTTTAAAATAGATGAAAAAAGATGTAAAAGATTATCTCACGCATTGAATCTTCTTTCTGCAAGAAAAAAAGGCAACTATGCTGCTGAAAAGTTATTTTGTATCCACCTTTCCCAAGCCAAACCTGCTGAGGTGACAGCACATATAAATACCAGCCTTTTATAGGGTGATACTGCTTTATTATTTAAGCAAATGGCTAAGGAAGAACAGCAATACAGATTTGATGGTGCATTTCATTCCATGTACCTCATAACATAAAGGCTCCCAGAGAATAAAACTTACATTTTTTAAAAAGGGAAAGAAATACTGAACTAAAATAGTTATTTTCTACTTAGGTAAAGTTGAGTTTTCAAAGCTTCTAACTGAAGCTCTTGCATACATACAATATATTCTATTTGCTGTCCTGTTGCTACTCATTTTGCTGCTAATAGAAAAAAAAAAGTAAAAAAAAAAGTTTCATTTTTCACACGACAGATTCTCACCATACCAAGGAAAAGCTTGACATCAACCTTCAAGTTAAATCACTCTGATGTGACAGAAGGCTCCTCCTCTTCAGGCAGATTATACATCCATTGAAGTGTAGTGCAATATATCCTGAGGTATGTTGAGTGCTGCTTTTGGCACCTTGCTGCCATTTTTGTTTTTTAACCCTATAAGTTTGGGTTTATCATCCCCATTCCTTGGCACTCAATGATGTAGGTATCATTACTGGGGTCTTCCTCTTCTGATTTTGTCACAGTAAATTTGGCCTAAAAGAGGATTAGAAATACATCACTAATTAAGTTATTACATACAGCAGTTTAAATATTCAAGATCTGATGTCCAATAATCGTATTGCCGTGTGTTTATGTATATTACAGCTTTGACAGACCTATTTCAAGAAAACATTTAAATAAAGGTGGTAAAAGTATCTAACCACTCTAAAAGCTTTTAACTCTAGAGTATGCTCACTTTCTACAAGAAAAGTACCAAGTAAATATTATAGCAATTGTTTTATCAATACTTGTCCTCCATGATCAAGTTCAGCTCACAATGCCTGATGAACTGTACATTGCCAAGTTACTGGAAGACAACTGAGAGGTAAAACTTCCTGAACTCTTGGACTCACCTTTGTTAGCTGCTCTGCAAAGTGAATAGCTGTTTGTGTATGAAGTGTAATTGGTCCAGTTTTCACTCTAGACACTCCCTTTGCTAGTGCCATAAAAATGATCAGCTGAAAGGGAGGGAAAGGTAATTATTAAGCCATTCTTCACATTCTAGGAATTTACTGATTAAAAACAACCCAACCAAAACATGCAAAATATCTGTCGATATAAAAATTTGGTCTTCCAAGTTTCATAAAAGTTCATGAAGCCGAGTTTGAAGAGTGATCCAAAGCTCCATAAGTTTGGAGATTACTACTGTAATGCCTATTACAGAAGGGCTACTTTTTCACAGTGGAGATTGCCCCTGAATTTCTGTTACTGAATTCCTGTTACTACATTCAACTTTGTTCTCCCCCACCATTTTGCCCCAAAATTCCCCAAAGTCACGTCAGACTCCAGATTAGCAGATTACCTATATGGAGAGAAAATCAGGAAGAGGTACTTTAATTCTAGCACTTCCTGATCACATATTCACCAGACAGACACCTAAAACCTTTGATTTGACTTACAAACACCACCATGACAAGAATACTGAAAGGTGTGATATAACTCTGTGCAGTTCCCATACACAGCGACTCTGACTGTGGCTTCTTCCCACCAATTGTACTTGCATGCTTTGAAAAAAGTAGGATGAGTCCAAGGCCTAAATACTTATTATACTACACAATATTAACATGTGCCCAGGTGTTTACAGCTAAGAGGTAATCTCATCCTAGCTAAACCAGCCCAAGATTCTTAGCAGGCTAAGATAAGGCAGTGGAGTGCCTTCATTCTCAAATGCAGTTAGGTGAGCAACATTATCAGGAGCCCATCCTAGATATTCTCTAATGCCTCCCCTTAGTATCCTTCTACATATGTAAGCAGGGAGAAATTATCACTGCACTACATGGAATGCCAAATAGAAGCAAATTCCTGCCTATTTCTTCCATACTTACTGAGAGTTAGAGAAAGGGAAAATTTGAGGGTGTTGGTGCAAATGCAAGAGCATTTGTGGTTCCTAAGAACCAAACGTAATTTGCTAATCCTAGTGATGTTGTGACTACACATCTCTGAGACTTCTAACTAACATCTTGTTCCTTCCCTGTTCAGATCTAAATTGTTTACAAGTAACGCATTCATGTTCTTGCGACTTTAACTTCACTTAAACAAATACAGGAACCTTACCTGGTCTTGCAGAGAATCATCCACAGTTCCACCATGTTTAAGATTCTGAAGCAGCATCTCAGCTGCTTCAATGCCAACCTTGTCAGAATTCTTTCCTAAGAGAGAAATTAGAAAGCTGAAAATTACTATTTAAAGTTTTAAAAATACAAAAGAAAAAAAAAAAAAGAACAAGAAATTATCAACTTTTTAAACCTCATGCTCATGCCTCAAATGTCAGCTTAAAAAAACCTGTCCCATTTTATGCTCATATACAGTTCATACTTCCTAAGCAGTGGAAAGAAAGTAGCCTCATTTAGTCAGAAAAACATTTGATTCAAATAATTTAAAACCAAGATCATGTTGCAGTTGAAGCACAGGCGACGCAGAAAAAATAGGAGGTCTGAGCCAGAGCTCCGGTTGAGGGAAATGATAAACCCCCTTTTATTTAATTACAGGCAGGCCTTATATAATCCCTGCATTGGTCTATGGCAGGGATCATTGGTCCCTGGTCCAACCACCTCTCCAAGTGATTGGCCAGACCCCACACCACCTGTTTGACTCTTAATAGGACACACCTGCAAGGTGTTTAGCAAACCATCTTGCTTGGTGTGTTGAAACCAAGGACTTAACAGAATACTTGCAAAATGGTGGATTTTTCTCTGCCAGCAGCTTTTCAGCATCCACAAGATCACTTCTATTCATTTTAATCTAGATTCACTCTTGAGCAAAAACTTCACATGTAAAACACAAAGTCTATGTTCTTAAAGTTCAGAAATATTTCCAGTGATTCTCCAGTGATCCTTAACATTCCATTGTGATAAAAGGTAAAGTTAACAGTTTTGTAATTTTTATAAATTTCCATTTACTATGTTTTAAATCTGCTAATTTCTGCTGTCCTTAATTACTAAACAACATATGTTTAAAAATGCAACATTCAAAGCATCAGATCTTTAAACACATGATACTTCAGACTCCTATTTCTTACTGGTATATTCAGTTACGTCTCAAAGAATTAATGGAACTCTTACCTCTCTTGCCAAGTGATGATCCAGCTAACAAACAACCTGTTGAGGTCTCTGCAACAATGCTAAGAAAAAAGAAAAAAAAACCAATATCACTTATATTACAGTTTAATTATCAGAAATATAATCAAGATCTAGCTAATCAATCAGCAACATTCGAGTGATCAGTAGAAAGCTTGGAGTCATCTTACATTATCCCACTTCCAGTCCCAACAGCTTGATCATCAGGTTCTCTGACAGGCTGAATGCTAATGTAAAGATCTCTGATTTCTCTTCTGATGCATCTCACTGCTGCTGCTGACATGTCTTTTGCCAGCTAACAAGACAAGACAAACCCAGTAATTAAGTTATGTAACTGTAGCAATACTTTTTCCTCATAAATCTAATTATTACAGTAAATCCCCGAATAAAGGGGCTACTTTATTAACTAGAAAACCAAAGGATTTTTATAAAACCCCTACAAGTAAGAACTGAATGTGATTTATTTCAGAAAGTTTTTCTACAAAATTAAGGTAACATTCAATACTGTACAAATGACAGTTATGGAAATGTATGTAGAAACTTCAATATCAATAGAAATTCAAGAAGTTTTCTTCATTTATAGATAAAAAGATTTGATTTTAGTCTTATCTCAAAACATTAGATTCTTAAAAAATCCCACCCCACAATTATTATGTACAGAATATACTCTGTAAGAGAGAATACATAAAATAACAATTTTAAATGACAGGCAAGTGGGGACATACGAAGCTTATCCCATTCCTGTGATCTAATCATAGCTATATTCATAGGTTTGGAGATTTTAAGACCAAAACCAACAGTCCACAGCTCTTCAAAAAGTAACTAAGTTTCTCTTCTTCCTTCCTCTACTAACTCCAAGCCTGTTTGTGAGAAGGAACCTTAAGGAGATCCCACCACTTAGGACAGAAAGAATAGAATGAAGGAGATATAAAGGAGCAAATTTCTCTCCTTTTTATTTTTGGCTAAACCCACCCTTCACTTGTTCTAATACCCTTAGCAATGGTTGAAAAACTTGTAATCTGGCCTCTACCTATTACAGCGCCCACAAATTTATGAAAAAGGGCCCTAATTTCAGATTTAAAATAATCCCCATGAACAATACATAAATCAGATATAAGATGCCCCTCAATATATGCTAAAGACTTTTGAATAGTCCTATGAAGGATAATGAGGATACTGTTCTCATTTCGTGTTTTACCTTTACACTGCTGTGCAATGAATGAATTTTAGGTATGTCCAGTATAATATTCTACAGCCTGAACAACTGAAACCATATAATAAGGTTGCTTAGCTTATGTAAGACTGCAGAAGACAGGAGAGTAGAAGAATGTTAAGCAGATCACATGCAATTTTATATAGCTATATAAAGTTGGAGACTACCAGAGCCATTATCAGCACTTACTTTGATAGGCAGTGCTCCAGCAACAAATGCCCTTCCATATATCTTCGTCACTGTGCCACGTTCTGTTAAGTTTATTGGGCTCAGCTCTTTGACTGGAGACATCTGGACTACAACTTCACCACCTCCTTGAGGATAGTAGCCCCTTTTTAGAAACAGTAATCAGACATAATTAAATGCAATGATCACAAGGAAACCAAGAAAAGGGCCAGAAGGCTCTTCATACATTTCACTATACAGTTTTATGTTCCCTGTTACTGTACATAAAAATTTTCTTGATGTGTGCCTTAGAAACCCTTATAATGGAATGAGGTTCCCTAACAGTAATCCTTTGTAATGCACATCTTATTAACTTCCTAACACCAACCTAACTGGCACCTCGGGAGAAGCTCAGTAATGCACTGCCTGTTCAGCATGTGCTCCCCTCAGGGGAGCCACCAGGAAACATTACACAGCAGCTGTAGACTCAGCAAGGAAAAAATAAGACAGGAAGGAATCACATCCCATTCATCATACGGTGGCAGTGCACACAGGGGCAGCTAACGCAGATTAGTTCATGTATTATAAATTCATCCCTCAGTTTGATTGAGAGCACCTTGTGTGTGCCCCTGAGCTCCCATACGGGTCCAATAAGGCCTAGCTCTGCTGCACAGCTCCACAACTCACCTCCTTTTTATGTCACAATTAAATGTGAAATTGAACTTTTCAACTATTGGCTTGAAAACCTGAAAAATAAACACATATAAAAACACAGAGTGAATTTATTTTGCATTGATAATTTCCCACTATTTTACGCAATCTTATTAAAAAAAAAAACCCACAAAAATTTCAGTTACATTATTAAAAAAAACGATAGCCAGACTCATCCATATAGCTTATTTGACATTCCTTAAATTTCATTCTCAATGTCACTCTGTGTAAAAGGATTTTCTTACAGAAAAAAAGTAATTCACAGTACTGCTAGAATAAAGAATGTATTTAAAGTGAAATTTTCTGTAGTAATTAAAACCAAAGAGACTATTTGCTGTTTCAGGAAATTCAGTGAAACGTTGGTTGCTCTCTACACCCAGTACACTAATAGTGTTATATTCCCATGCCTAATTCCATAATCACAAATAGACTTGCAGTAAGAGCAACAGAGGAACAGCAGTTACGTTGCACACATATTCATGGAAGATGCACCAAGGCAAAGGAATTTGTCCCTACCATGACTGTGTAGTCTATCTGAGGAGCCATCTCCGCATTAGTCCCACCTTTTAAACGGAGCTCTGATGGGGAAGCAGCAAACAGCACACAGGGCATTGCTACCTGCATCAGCAGACACACACTCCTAAAAGCAATTACAAGATACTCATATGTCATACACTCACAATCCATAGAATTCCATAGAATCATTATATTTCAAAGGCAAATGACTTTCCAGAGCATTTACTTTCGTATTTTGTTTTTTAAATTATCCATAAAATTATTAGTCTTAAAAAATACTAATTTAAAACTTCATGTCCTTAGCAAGCCTAAATATGAAAGTTTTCATTTCACAATAATTGCATCTTTAATAATTCTGTTTGAAATGAAAGTTTTACGGATCTTACTTAGTATACTGATGGGGCCATGAAAACTATAGATTTAGGTAGTAGAAAAGGCTTAGGCAGCAGTAACATTTTAATACTTATTCAATAATAAAATAATTCAAAAAGCTACAAAATTGCTTAGAAGCTGGTCAGCACAAGAGAGTTCAGGGGCATAGAACATAAGCTTTTAAATACAATATTCCCCTATCACTGAATCTCTCCACATTTCACAGAGATTAAAAAACTTCCAAAATAAGTTTTGCAAAAGGAAAAGTTTGTTTGGCAAAACAAAACAGTTATCTCATAGGGGTTTCAAACATAATTTCCAATTGTAAAAACCATAATCACCACAGAACTGAAGATAAACATGGGTTTGTTTTCTTATATAACTCCCAAATATTTGTGAACCATAGTGTGTCTCTTTTTTTCTTGTGCTTAATTAGCAATTCTGCTGCATTGTGCCTTACCCAAGCTCTTTTGTGTTAAATAAAAGGCATCAACTTAGTTGTTTATACTACTGCAGCTCAAAAAAAAATTTCTTAATTTAAAGAAAATTTTAACTTATACCTGCTCTGGCTTGTGCTTCCAAATAACTGTTCCAAACAATACCAGCCTTCCATAGCTCAACCCACTTACTCAGTTTTGCAAGAGATTCCAAGAATGAAAGACCCAACATAGAAATGTGGAAGAAACAGATAGAAAGGATCATGGATGAAATACGTTCCCAGTTCCAAAAGTATGACATACTGTGCCACTATGAGTGTAAGTAAAATGTCAAAATTTACCTTATTATATGGTGATGATTTCAGACCTCATGAATGTGAGATATTCATCTAATTTAATACATTTGGTCCAATATGTAACATACTAATGCAAGAAAATAACACCTAAAGTTTTAAATACATGGGCAGCTGCTTTTTGCATAACATGACCCAAGTGTTCAGCTTTTATATCAATCATACTTTTAAACTTTGCATGTACTTTGCATGTACTTCACGCATATCCTGCCTATACTACAGGTTCTTTAGTCACATAAATCTGGCTCAGGCAGCACACATCTTGGGTCATTACCAAAGCATAAATGTTCTTTTTCCCACCCAGTCTACTGTGATAATTTTACAGTTATCAGAAGCTGTGTACAAAGACATACCCTGCTGTTTTTGTATCTGCTATGTGGGTTCCACCTTTGATCTTCCCAGGAGTGAAGGTTATTTCTGTTGAGCCAATTTCTCCACCATTCAGCTTCCCATCACACAGATCTCGAACGATCTCCAGTCCAGACAGATGCTGAGGTCTTAGAGTGACAACACAAAGTTAAAGATACATGCAAGTAGACTACATCCTCATGCTACATTAAAAGAACCACTAAACACCAACTAAGAAAAACTACAATTGCAAATTTTGATCAGACAAGGATCAGAAATTCACCCTGGTTGCTACAATACTTCTCCTGAGTTCACAGGGGCCAAAGGAGCAGCATTCAGGCCATTCTGGAATATGCAGGACTCTGGTACCTTTTCCACTAGAATGGGTCCAGACAGATAGATGGGGACGCAGGAGCAGTCCCTTGTCCTAATGTGATAAATGCTTGGACATAAATGCAGTGGGATAATGACAGCAATACTGGCTGAGCCAGAACCGGTTGCAGTGCTACAGGAGAGTTAACAGGTTTGCTATGTACCTGCCTTGTGCTTGTTTCCATTTGTTAGGGTAATTTAAATAGGAAATACACCAACTGTTCTTAACACTGGAAATACACTAGTTGTAGCAACGCTAGGATATGCACTAACTGTTCTTAACACACAGTAAGCTCGGTAAGCCATGTTTTGCTCAGGCATTACATGATTGTGTTCCGTGTTTCAAACCGTGTTCCACTTAGCATCTTTGGAAGCATTTCCGAGGCGGCGGCCGGGCCGCGCCCTCACCTACCCCGGCTGCAGCCCGAGGCGGGAGCCGCTAAGGGCACAGGCGAAGAAACCCAGACCGGTTCATGGCCCAGCGTTCCCTCTCATTCCTTGTGAGCCACAGACGGTTCTTCTGGTAAAAAGGCTCTTTTAAAGCAATGGAAACAGAAGTATTTCAGACGAGAAAAGCCGAGGCCTTGCGCAGCCGTGCCCCGGCCCGGGAGGGCCCCACACGCCGTAAGC
Organism: Oreocharis arfaki; assembly: GCA_013398015.1. NCBI lineage: Eukaryota > Metazoa > Chordata > Aves > Passeriformes > Paramythiidae > Oreocharis > Oreocharis arfaki. Next base: position 632,078 of record VZRR01006548.1, on the reverse strand, counting down.
GACCGGCTGAGCGCCCTGGGGCCGCCCGGGAAGGGTCTCACCTGAGGCCGGGCTGGCTCCGCCCGGCGCGAATCCGGCGCACCCGCACCGGCAGCCCCAGCAGGCAGCTCAGCGCCGTGGACACCCGCAGGATCTGCCCGCCCTGCACGGAGAAATGGCGATCGTCAGGCGCTACGGCACTTCCCGCCCACCCGGCCAGCCCTTACCGCTGCTCGGGGCCAGGTAAGCCGCGGCCCACTGGCGCTCACCCCCTCCATGATCCCGCCGTCTATCTCCACCCTGTCCCCGTCCATGGCTGGCCGTGAGCGGTGCCTCTCGCAGAGGCCGCGCCGGTGGGATCCAGGCGGGGCCCTAAACACGGCGAGCCCTCGGCGAAGCAGCCCCGCGTCCAAGAACGCTTGATGACGGAGGCGCGCCCGGGATGCTCCGGTGCCGGTGCTGGAGGAGGGCGGCGGTGCCGGGCAGGCGCAGAGCGGAGGCACCTCCCCACCCTCCCGCCGGGGTTTGGCCGGGGCGGCTCCGCCGCGGGGAGGAGCAGCCGGCGGGGGCCGCTCCCTTGTCCCCGCGGTACTGACCGCGTCCCAGCGTCCGCAGGAGGCAATGCCTTTCCCCTGTCTTGAGGGCCGGAGCGGTGACAACCGCGGCACCTGCGAGGTCAGAGCCATGGGCACAGCACTGCCGCCGGAGGAGAGCGGCCGGACTGCTGCACACCTCGTTACAAGCGAGTTTTCCTCAGAATCACAGGATGAATTAGGTTGTAAAAGACCCCTGAGATTATCAAGTCCAGCCTATAAGCGAATACCACCATGTCAACCAAACCATGGCACCAAGACCACGTCCGGTCTTTTCTTTAAACATCTCCAGGGTTGGTATCTCCGCCACCTCCCTGGGCAGCCCGTTCCAATGTCTAATCACCCTTTCTGTGAAGAGATTCTCCCTAATGTTCAACGTAAACCTCCCCTGGCGCGTCTTAAGACTATGTGCTGTCGCTCGTCACCTGGGAGAAGAGGTCGACCCCCACGTGGCTACAACCTCCTTTCAGGTAGAATCACAGACACATGCGTGTTGGTCTGGCAGGCGCGCTGGGGACTTTATTTCACGTGTATCGGGAATGGCCGGGCCCTTCGCGCTGCCCTTCCCGCTACTGCGGCTCGGGGAAGCCGCACGCCACCAGCGGCTCTGCTGCGGGAGCCCCCTCACAGGGGACGCTGTCCCGGTCCCTCCCGTGGGCGGGTGTGGGCCCCGAGCGCCGCCCCGCCCGGGCCGCGGCCCCCGCCCGCTCCTGGTTGGCTGTGCCGGCGCGGCCGCCGCCGGTTGGCTGTGCCGGGGGTGTGTGCGGGGCCGCCCTGCCCGGGGTAAGATGGCGGCCGTGACCGCGCTGAGGAGCAGCTGCCGAGCCGCGGGGCGCCTGGTAAGGGGAGCGGGGACCCCGCGGGAGCCGGTGCTCCCGGCCAGCCAGGGCGGGAGGGATAACGCGCGGCATCCCCGAGTCCTGTTGCTGCTGTCCAGCGGGCGGACAGCGAGCACCGCGCCTCTGCAAACACGACGCTCTCGCGGACCTGCCGCCTCGGCAGCGCCCGGGGCCGGGCAGCGCCTCAGCCCCCCTCCCTGCTGTGCGCTCCCCGTGCTCCGCGCAGGTGACCGAGTCCCCGGCAGTGCCTGGGACCGCCCGCCCTGCGCTGCAAAAGCACCCCCAGAACTGACACCCTCCGCCCCGCGCAGCCCCCTGAGTGCCTTGCCCTTGCCCATGCTCCCTGTGAAAGAAACGCGTGCCTTTCTGTAATAAGCCAGTGACAGTCTCCTCTTTTGTTATTTCTAAGCCATCCCGTTATTGCTTTGCCTATACGTTGCCCTGCCATCACCGCTTCTCCGCCCACGCATCAGCTCCCTTTGCATACCGCATCTCACGGAGACGGTGTGGCTACACGTGCCAGAAAGGGAAACGGATTTCTTTGAATCCCGGGAGCCTTGATACTTAAAAAGTAGTTGAGATACCTTACCATAAGAAGTGAATCTACCTGGTTGCCTTTTAGGATACTTAGAATCTTATGAACATAGACTTAGTTCATGCTTCCTTCTGTCTTCTTGTATTACAGTCTTTTTGCTATTATGAAGGGTGTTGGTTTCCAATTATGTCACCCCTATTTTGTGGGATGTCAGAGAAGAAATAACTTTTGAAATTTAGAAACAAAATTAAGGATCAGTTCCAGTTTCTATTATGTTTTTTCTCTTAATAATTCATGTGGTAATTTTAAAGCATAATGATGAGGAATTTTTAAATGATACTTTTGTAATCTAGTTTTAAGCTAGTAGCTTATAAGTATCTATAAATAATTTTACTAATTAAGGGCACTGAAAATAACACTTTCTTTTTAGTTTTATTTCTAAACCATCTACTCCTAAATCCAGAGGGAGATTCTGATAAGATGAGAATGCTCATCTTATCCATCTTATCTATGTGCATGCTGAACTATAGAATTGGCTGGTTTATAGGATGTGTTTCCTGCAAGCACATTCTCGATCTGAGCCAGGGGGCCTTTGTGTTAAGTGGTAGGGAAATGGCAGTTACCTGGGCACGGGGACATGTGCCAGGTATTTAGATAAGGGATGGCATCGGAGTAGAACGTGTTACGAGGGATGTTGCTCTAGTATATAGGTAACTATATACTTGGAAATATAGAATATGTGTGCAAAACAGATCCAATGTGAGGAAATGTTCATTAAAATGGCTCCATGGGACAGAAGTCAAGAGAGTTCAGCAGGGCAGTATCCTGTAATGCAAAGTCATTGCCTGTGAGCATGAACTGTTCAGTTTGACTTGGAAATTTAGTATTGCTCCATCAAGTAATCAGTTCTCTGCAGGCTGCTTAAAAATATTTTGTTCTGAGGCCAGCATACATTTTCAGGATCAGTGGAAATTTAGAAAACCAGAGTTGGCTTGTTTTTAAGGAAACAACCAAAGCTGAACCTGAGGAGTCGGGCAGCTCTCCTCGAGTGTACTCAGCTCCCCTCTTGGCTCGGGTCAAACCACAGCTCTGTCAGCCAGGCTGGTGTGGCCTCAGTCCCAGCAAGGGACTGAGTGGGCCCTCATTTCCTTTTTGCCAGAGTCACTCTGCACATCGAAGACTTGCACAGGAAAGGTGTTACCTTGCTGTGGCATTATTGCCTTTAAATTGCTGTGAAGTGTAATAGTAGTGACATGAACAAGCTCAGTACCGGCAGTTATGTTTGGGGTTTATTGATAGATCTTTCCAGACATCGAAATATGTAGATGGGTATGCTATGGATATTAGAGCTAATTTTGTCTTCTATGTGCCATTTATATTACCTTATTTGGCATTATACCAGTATTGTGGTGATTAAATGCTGAAATTGTAAGCACAGTCTCTTTGTTTAATGTTTTTTAATTTTTTCCTTCTTAGTAAGGAACACTGTTCTGTGAAGAGATTGTGTACCGTGTCATTATTTTAACATATTAGCACACCAACTTTTTGGTAGAGTATGTGCAAAACTGAAAACCAGAAAGATTCTGTTTTTAAAAATGCCGTAGTTTTGAGTTATTCCTACAGATATAATATGGAACAGCATGGTAACTCTTCTGTAACAACACCAGTCTCTTTTTTTGGCAGTGACATTACTAATTCACTACCTGCATTGGTAACCAAAGGTTAAAAACACATGGAAATCATTGTGAAACTTCACATTTAGAAATAGTTCAGAGATTTGATGTGCTCCTTGTGATCATCTTCACAGGTAAATACTGAATGTTTTTCATTTAGGGTCATGTAAAGAGAAAAGAGGGTTTTTGCTAGTTTGTGACAAAAAAGTCTAGTTGATCAATTTTTTCAGTAGCATTTTTATGTAAACATGTACCCTTCAAGTGGGAAGAAACCCAGAATTAAAAATAGGAGAAAATAGGATTGTGAAGATGTATGTTATGTACCAGTTTTGTAATTTAATGAGAACTTTAAGTGTATTCCTAAAATATGACTTTTCATAGCTTAAAATTGCCATGTTACTTGATTGTTGAATATGGAAAGTTGTTCGGAGGACTAATGAAAAGATTTTCTATTTACTTGTTATAGGAATTAGAAAAATACTCATTCTTAATCAGTAGGTACAATATTAGTAGCAGGCAACTGAAAGGTAACTCATATAACTTTGTTGTGTCCATTATGATAAATTGTGTTATATAAATGTTTGTTCCTTAAAGAAAAGTGATAGTAAATATAACTTGCAGTGCTAGGTTAAATAATACAGAAAATGAGTACATTGTCAGTTCAGAATTGTAAGGCCTTCTGAATAATGTACTTTTTAAAGAGTGAAATGTGATAGCATATAGTTTGGGCTGTGGGGAGGGAAACAGGAAGTTTCATATGCTCTGTAATTACTGAAAGGATTTTTTAAACGAGAAGTTAAAATGAACTTTCCCATGCAGGTGTGCTGTTTTCTGGCTCCTCTAAGAAGATAATTTCTAAATTTTACAGTTTTGAGCTACTTGAGGTACATTGTAGCACCTGAAATTTTTTTGTATCTCTAAATTAGTTAGAGATAGTATCTACAGAGAAATTGTTGTTTTTATAAATTTTACAGCCCTCTTAAGACGACATAACACTGGAATTACATTAAATTTAATAGATTTTACTAGATAAGGACGCGTCTGAACTAACTTGTGTTGAGATTAATAAAATATCTGTTTATGTCGATGCAAGCACTACCAGCTTTGCTTTTGATCACAATCATGACTGATTACATGATGCTTTAAAGCATAAAGTTTTGTCTGAAGAATCTTTCAGAAAATTCCGTAGACCCTTTAAAATTGATAGTTGTAACCATAAAAGGAAACCATCTCCTGCCCAGTTCTTACAAAGTATCATTGAAGCTGATTTGAGCTGATATTTACTTGAAAATGATTGCCTCCTATATAGGAACAAAAATGAAAGGGCAACTCTCTGTGCCCTCTGGTGTGAATTTCCTTTCTGATTAGTACTTCTGGTCAACCTCTGATGGGAATAAGAACTGATGAAGAAAAATATGCTGGTTTTCCCTGCATTCTAGGGAAACCTTCCAGCATTCATCTTGGATAGGAATATGTCAGGTGGCTGATGCAGTTGATAGTATGTATGCTTTTCATGTGCCTGTCCTGATTAAGCTAATTCCTGAGAGAAACAATTGCAGTGAATCACTCACCAAATCCTGTCATGGTTTTTGTTGATTGGTTATGTCACTGTGCCTTTGATCACCCCATGTGTTGTGTTAGTGAAAGAAGTTAAAGAACTGGCAAAGCTTTTGCTAATGTAAAGGTTATTGTATATTCAAGAATGTATTCAGTGTAATTGTGTTTCTGTAAGAACTTCTCTTATATAGACTAGAATGAAACTATTTCACTATTACTGTTGCATCAGGAATATTAAATGAGCTCTGCAGCCTCAGTCCATTGTATTAACCCTTGAGACTTTTCTCCCCAGGTTTGCATTCATCGCGTTAGATCGTGCAGCAGCATTCGCTTTATAAAATCAAAATATGTGTGCGTGTTTGACAAATCTGCCCTCAAGTTTAGTCATCAACAGCGATTATTCAGAACATCTGCTGGTAATCCTTTTCATAATAAAATAATTTATTTAAATTTGCTGTTTTATGAGTGCTATGTTAGAGGTTTGCATATGGCTGGCAGTAGACTATTTCTGATGCATTCAGATTTTTCTGCCTGATATCTTGTATTTAGTATTAAACATGCTGTATTTTCTTATTCTCTGTTTCAAGTTTCATGTGGCCAAATTGTCCAGTTTAAGCTTTCTGACATTGGAGAAGGAATTACAGAGGTGACTGTAAAAGAATGGTAAGCTCTGCTTTCCTGGAAATCCACTAAGAAATCAGCAAGTAGTTTAGCAACTTTAGTCATATTATAAGTTTGTTATCTGAGAATATTTTCTGGGTTACTAGTGTAGTTTTTTGGGTTTCATTTTCCACATTTTAAAACCTTGTACATACTGAGCCTTACATTTTGTTTGTTTGCAATCTGGTATATTTGTGAGTGGAAAAATGGAGGGAATGGGATGCACCTGTATATAGGCTTTTCCTTCAGTCATTAATGTTTTTTGAGTTCAAGAGGCCGGTCTTTCATTATGTTTACTTAGACCGAGCTTTAGAAGCAGATTACTAACCTAGAGAATCCCCATAATTTTATCCTATACCCCTTATCTATTGCTTTTAGTAAAAGATCTGAACTTTAAAATTGTTTGTAAAAAGCCAGTGTTTAATGGATTAAACAAAATTGAAGTGTACAGTGAAGGAAGGCAGTGCTGAAAGGCCTTGTTCTTTGTATAAATACCTCTCTTTGCATGGAACACAGTGTTCCCCACTATCCACCTCTTTTCTCAAACTGATCGTATACTTCTTACAATTTGAAACTAAGAACTTCCTTGCATTCAGGTCAAGCTGGGCTCATTCTTATTTATAGCTACTTTATAATCTGACAGGCAAACTCTGCTTTACTGAAGTAAATGTAATATGTGTATAATTATATTCATAATCATTGTGTCATTTCCCTCAACAAAGGGTTCAGCAGTCAGGCAAAATGCATGTTGCAAACATATCCAGTATGCAGAATTTGTCTTCTCATCTGGAATGCATTTCTATGTTGTGGGAATGTGTATTACTGAACTTAGCAAAGGAATACACAGAACAGATTTTTACCCTGACTGTGTTTCACAGCAGCCTGTGTGTTGCCTCCTAGGTACATAAAGGAAGGTGACAGCGTGTCTCAGTTTGACAGCATCTGTGAGGTACAGAGTGATAAAGCCTCTGTTACTATCACCAGTCGTTATGATGGCATCATTAGAAAACTCCATTACAGCATAGATGATATTGCTTTTGTTGGAAAACCACTAGTGGACATTGAAATTGATGCTTCAAAAGGTATTGTAAGCCTTTTTTTTTCTTGCATATTTTATGTTTGTTGTCATAAAACAGTCAATGACAGAGAAGCTTACTTTTTCCTCCTGAAAATCTTAAAAGATTTTTTTCCCTTTATAAAGTCAAGAAATTTGAGTAGAGGAAGTTGTGGTGTTTTACGGGAGTTTAAAATCTCCTAGACATTTCCTATTGAATATTTAGCTCAAGCAGCAGCCTTTAGCAAGCTGTGTTCCCATCCACATTAACTCAAAGTAAATCGTGAAAACTTCAGCTGTCACAGAATCACAGAATGGTTGAGGTTGGAATTTAACAAATTCTTGTAATGTAGTAAAGTTAATTTTTTTCTTTTTGTTTGCAGGTGTTGCCTCAGAAGAAGATGTGGTTGAAACACCTCCTATGTCTCATGAAGAGCACACTCACCAAGAGATAAAAGGTCACAAAACATTAGCAACCCCTGCAGTTCGTCGCCTGGCCATGGAGAACAATGTAGGTTTGCTGAATAAGGTCCTGCTGCATTTTACCCAGCTTTCATGTGGCAGTTTGACTGAATAGAAGAACACTGATCTAGAGGAAACACTTGTTTTCAAGTACATTTTAAATGTGTGAAAACTGTTGTGAAAATGAAGAGGATGGTACTTTCTGATGATGATGGTGGATAGAAAAAGAATTACTGGGCTTGAAACACAGCTAGGAGCCTTTAGGCTGAAGAGTAAGAAAACCTTTCTAGAATAAAAATAAGAAACTGTCGGAGGAGGTTCTGGAGAATCTCTACAGAGAAAGGAGAGAAAAATGAAAAAAACCCCTTGTTTTGTTTTTCAGATTTGTATTAGAGCAGAGGATATACTAGGTGATGTTTTACATGCCTTTCTAATGCCTTTTTTTCCCTATGAATATTCTATTGGTTTTGAAAGCTTATGATGCATTTTTAGGAGAGAATTAAATGAATATTTCAGTATTGATTCTGTGAGGTAATTAAGAGGTTAATAATATTCTTAGTTCCTCCTTGAAGTATGCAATCAAACACAGTGTGACTAGTCAGACTTCTGGATGATTTGAACAATGTTGAATACCTAATAAATTATAGAAGGGGAAAGAAAACTGCAAATATGTTGGATTGGAAATGGGAGTAATTTTAACCTTAGCTCACAATATAAGATATTTTTATATAGCTGTAAAACTAAAGTATCACAGCTTGTTATGTATTTTTCAGATTAAATTGAGTGAGGTTGTTGGGACAGGGAAAGATAACAGAATCCTTAAAGAAGATATACTCAACTACTTGGCCAAACAAACAGGAGCTATTTTGCCTCCATCACCGAAGGCTGAAATTTTCCCTCCTCTGCGGAAAACAGAGACTGTGCCAGCTGCTCCAAAGGACAAAGCACGGAAAATCCCTGTACCTGTTTCCAGACCCATTGTATTTTCAGGAAAAGATAAAACTGAACCTGTAACAGGTAAATAATGAAATGTAAACTCTTGAGACCATGGTTACAGTAGGCTACCAGTAAATGTTGCTCTGTGAAAAGCTGATTCCTTTAGATGGGAGTGTTTCACGTTATTGTTATGCAAGTGAGCATTTAGGAAAACATCCTCTATAAGAAGCATCTCCACTGAAATTATTTTATGAAATATTTGTTCATATTTTAGTTGGATGGAGTTGGGCTGCAAATTGCAGTTGCTCATTCTTCAAAGGTATGCTGAAACAGGTAGGAATTCTGAAACATGGATTTGTCACAGTAGGGATCATTATGCAATTAGTGGCAAAGTGCAGCAAATTTAAGGGTTTATCAGTGCTTCATAATAGCACACTGCACTATTATGTGAATAGCATTCACACTTGTTCAGGAGAACAGTGCCATAAAAGACGCTAAGGTAACAAAAAATCACATTAAAGGGGGAAGATTAAAGTTTTTTGCATGCCTTCCAGGCAGTGTTTTATTTGGAGAGGCTGGAAAGAGTAATGCAGATTATCATATTATTATTTCAAATTCATGCATACATAGGAGAGAGATGCAGTAATATAGTCTGAAGTGTTAGAGTCATCAAAATTGAGTTCTGTGAACTAACTCAGTAAGTGCTCCTTACCCTGTTCTTTTTTGGTTATGGTTTGGCTTTGGTTTGGTTTTTGTAAGCTGTGTAATTTGTTTAATGGGAAACAGATGAAATTTCACTATAACTTCACAGAAGCTCCTTTTGTTGGTTTAAGAAGACAATGAATATTTTCCAGGTTTTCAGAAGGCCATGGTAAAGACTATGAGTGCAGCCCTGAAGATTCCCCACTTTGGTTATTGTGATGAGATTGATTTGACTCACCTTGTTCAGCTGCGAGAAGAGCTGAAACCTCTAGCTGAACTCCGTGGAGTTAAGCTTTCCTTTATGCCTTTCTTCATGAAGGTGAGGCATGCAGCAGAGCCCTGTAGGGAGCACTTACACAGGTTTTGCCAAAATCTGTTCAATTATTGTTGTAAGTTTGGGGCACCTCTTTATCATCTGAGTTATGGCAGATCACAAGAAAACTTTAAACTTGTTTGTTATTTATTGAGCCACTTGTCAATTTACAGTAGGAATTGCAGGTGGGGTTATGCAATATCACTGAAATTTTTAAAAATATTAATGGGAGAGGATAGAGTGCCTTCAGCATCATTTAATATGGAGGTAAGCATCACTAGGTTTTTGCATCACATGAAACAATTTTATGAAATTGTCAGTGTTTTCTGAGCTCCTTTAAAATGAACCTCATATGAAATGCATCATCGTTGTGGTTGATGTTATTGTTATAATCTTTGTGTTGCTAATGCATCCCTTCGGTCACTCACTGTTGTCCCTTCTGTTGTTCAGAGGAGCAGGCAGTTGTACTCATTTGGTTGCTGTGGTTCCATTTCCAGCTGTTGGCCTCACTGAAGGCTGATGTGCTGCCTAAGCTGTGCAGTGAATGCACAGCTCAGTCTGAAACTTCCCTAGTGCTGTTGCACTCAGAGTGCTACCTAAACGCTCATTCCGTATTGTTACTGATCTAAATTTTCTCCTACTGTTACTTCTTTCCCATGGAACTCTCTGGTTATAAAATATAAAACTCTGTTTTGTTTCCTTTTGTTGTATTTAACCAGGCAGCCTCTCTGGGATTGTTGCAGTATCCCATTCTTAACGCTTCTTTGGATGAGAACTGTCAAAATGTCACATATAAGGTTTGTAAACTATGGATAAACGTTGTGGGCAGAAAGCGTGAAGTAATGTCTAGCAGGGGCTCTTCAGAATGCCTGAGCTAATTGTAAGAACCAAAATTATGGTGTCATGCAAGAAAATAATTTGTGTGTTCAGATTTTGAGATCTAGATTTGATTTATTATTGGTCTTATTTCAGTAGTTTGTTAGATAAGAGTCACTTTGTTATTCAGACTTGCTTCAAAAATGCATATTGATATATTGATTTCCTATTTTTCACCTGAATATGGGCCAAGCTTTTAAAATGAGAACATTTCAAATCTAATACAACAATTTTTAAGTAATGGCACAGTGATTCTACTGTTCCAACACTCAACCCTTCGATATTAAAGTACAGTCTTGATAAAAGTTATATCATTTTCATACAAGCTGCTGGATTGATACTTCTGGGCAGCAAATATCTATTTTCTTAAGTGATGTATGCTGGCTCCTTGCAGTACAAACTCTTTTTGTGCTGTTTAATAAATATCTCTCAGAATCCTTATATTCCTTCCAACAAATAAAAAGCAACTCTGTTGTTTTTTTTTTAATAATTTTAGTGTTCTCTTTAAAATCTGCTGTGTATGTTTTGTTACACATATGATCATCCTAAAGTGCAATGTTTTCAGTGTGAAATTGATTCCAGGACTTGGTATTCTCTGAAGGTGAAATTGTCAGCATCAATTTACAGTTTGAAGATGTAAGGCTAATATTAAAAAAGTTGCATCCTTTTCTCTCGTCAAAGTTGTAGGCAGGAGTTGCTTACTAAATAATTGCACTTCCAGCTTAAAAAGATAAATAAGGAAAATGTCATTAAAATGTCTTTTTATGTAAGATACATTTCATGTTGACAGTTTATATTAATATCTGGTTAATGACACTTGTTGCAGGCTTCACACAACATTGGAGTTGCAATGGACACAGAGCAAGGTTTAATTGTCCCAAATGTGAAAAATGTTCAAGTCTGCAGTGTGTTTGACATTGCTGTGGAATTAAATCGCCTGCAGTCCTTGGGCTCTGCAGGCCAACTGGGAACAAGTGACCTCACTGGGGGAACATTCACCCTTTCAAATATTGGCACAGTAAGTACAGGAAAAATGAGAGCTACGTCTGAAATCTGCATCTGAAATGCAAGCTTTACTGAAGTTTAATATGCAAAGAACAAAACCTGTAGCAATTAATTCAAAAGGCAATCTGATTTTAAAAAAAAAGGTTAAATAATATCCCCACCTTTTTCTTTTCTAGATTGGTGGCACTTACACCAAACCAGTGATACTACCTCCTGAAGTAGCTATTGGAGCACTTGGAAAGATACAGGTATGTTAACTTTATCTTAAGTGATGTGAATGTTAGCTAAGGTCATGAAAGTGGAACATGGAGTCTCCCTTTGTTGCAGAGAAACTGCATAGCTCATGATTGAAAAGTTTGTGGTGTATTTAGATGAGTATGCAGACACCAAATGTTTAATTAGAAGTCTCTTATGCCAAAGGTTCATATTTATTTTCTAGAATCCTGTTATATTTCACTCATATCTATATTTAGCCTTCTAGTTACTAAGAAACAATGTACATATAGTTTTACAAGTTTTTCAGCGTGGCAATAGCAATTTTGCTATCATCAGGGAAAAAACTTGAGAAGTGTTCTGAAAATGAAGTTTAATTTCATGAGCCAGATAGCTGAATCCATACAGAACTTTGCATGCAAAGGCAGTTTTATATTTTCTGAATTTCAGGCTTTAATTCTGTAATATAGACATCTGAGCTCAATGCTGGAAATGAAATTAGTATTAACTGAAATGACTTCTATGTGCTTCCTCTGAGCATTTTTTAAGAGCTGCTTTAAGGAAACTGCCACTTTGAGAACTAACAGTGCCATAAACTATTCAGGAAGAAACTTTTGAGTCAGGAAAGGTTGTTACTATTTCAGTATGTCCATTATGGTGGAAACAGGCTATGATTGTTTATTATGCAGGCTTGCAATATATTCTAATCCACAGCACAAACAGTAGTGGAAAAGTCTTGATTTTTCACATGGTGCTACTGCTGTCTTGTCTAATTCAGCAAAATGTTTACATTTACATCAACAAATTACCAAGAACAAAAAAATACAGATTTGTTACTGAAAATATTTAGTATTTCTGGTTTTGTCCTTCCTCTGATTTTTAGGTTCTTCCTCGGTTTAATGGCAAAGGTGACGTATTTAAAGCACAAATAATGAATGTGAGTTGGTCAGCTGATCATCGCGTCATTGACGGAGCTACAATGGCCCGGTTTTCTAACTTGTGGAAATCTTACTTGGAGAACCCTGCTTCGATGCTGCTGGACCTTAAATAAAGGAAATCATGGCTAGAATATGCCTTAAAACTCTGTGCATTAGACTGAATAGTTGTAACAGCTGTCTCTGCTAACATGTGCCCTTTGCTACGTGCATTATGGAGTAATGTTATGTGGTTAAAAGTTCTCAACAGCTAATATCAGTATGAATTAGTTGTTACTTCTTTTAATTAGTATTGCTGTAATTTCTTCTACAGCAGACTGTCAAACTGAATAGGTCACAGCTTCTGAATATGGTGGGGGAATGTCTTTATTTTGCCTTTTATAATAAGAATGATTATCAGGCTGGTGTGACTGAGTGCCACTGCTCTACACCCGCAGTATTTATAATCTGAAGGGGAATTTTGGAGGGGAATGCTCATAGTTCTTCCAATTTGGATACGTAAACTTATTTTAACAAATAATATCTGAATTCCCAAAAGGGATTATGCAAAAATCATATACAAATAAAATGCCTTTAATGCTTCTGCTGTAAGATGTCCAGAGAGCTTTTTGTTGTTTAACTGAGTAAACCTCTGAAGTCTTTCGCTAGTCCACTTTCTCCTGGCAAGTACTTGCACAGGTACTCTTTATCAAACTATAAATGAGGAGGCCATATTTATTCAAATGCTTTCTGACAACACTGATTGATAACTGTCAAGGCCTTAATACTCTCTGGAATATCCTGTATTTTTAAAGGCTGAAAGTAGTTTCAGTCCTTAATGCTTTCTGGTTATTTTAGTTTCTTATAGAAAGCATCTGTCTGTTGAAACCAAACAAGAAAGAAAGAGAAAACAAAATTAAAAAAGAAGGATCTTGTTTTATTATTTTGTCATAGGTAAGCTTGACAGTAAACTGATCATGATCTAAAAGCTTGCATTATGTTCTTGATATTCAGATACTAGAATTTGACAGATTAATCAGATTCAACAAAGAATGGACATTAAAAATACTGGGTGAGATAAGGACTTCTTAAACTCAGATATGAGGCACATAATGGATAGATTCAGGTTAATGCCTTTAGAACAGAAAACTGTTATGAGGCTTTTAAGGTAGACTAAACAGATCATGAAGATTGCATTGGTGATTTAATGGGAGACATGAAGAAAACTGTTGGATATAAATACCTTCTAGACACATAAGTTTCACACAGACACAAGAAAAGACAGTTACATAGCCTTAAAGATGAATTTGTAACGCACAAAATGGACATTTTCTCCCTTTTTTTAGATATATCAAAAACAGGAGCATTCTCCAGAATTGTAGACCAAAGTTGTCTATTGCATTTAGCTGTGAAGATGAGACAGGCTACCACAGGTAGAATCCCTGCTATCCATGATGCTGAGACTGAAAAAGAAGAAAGCTGGTAATGTAGAAAGGGGAGTGTGGAGCATCCATGTAAGGTGCTATTAATATTTCTATTGTGGTATAAGGGTCTTTTATATAAAGGTCATTTCTTGCAAAGTTTGACTAATATATCATGCTTATAACCTATTTCATTTTTATCAGATTTATTTATTCCTAATAAAAAATGTAAAGCCACAAAGAATTGTAGTAATATTGTTTTTATTTGTGAATTTTATGCAGACAGTCCTGTACAGGTGACTCAAACTCTTTCTTCTTGCTTTAAGGAACATGCTGTACTCAAGGCTACCAAATGAACACAGCCTAATATCTACTTTCCTGCAAGTACATTGTTGTGGTAAGGGCTTAGGATAAAGGCTTAGGATATTTTTTAACCTCATGACCATTGAGAAAATAAATTGAGGAAATATAAGTATATGAAAGAAAGCAATAAAATTACTTTGAAATATTTAAGGCAGAATAATTTTACTTACACAAGGAGAGGATTGAAAGCTAAAGTACTTAGTGTCTTTTTCAGTAGGTATTGGTGTTCATGTATCTAGTTGGTTGTGGCCTGGAGAGGGTTGGGTTGGTTTTTTTTTTTGTTATAAAGTTCTGTGTGGTAGAGTTACAACCAAATTAATGATACTTTTAAAATTTCATCTTCACATTTTATACTCCAGTGCAATTGGTTAGAACTATCCAATTTTATGGCTTCTGCCTCAAATAGTGACCTGTGATTATTGTTGTCTCTCTCTTTCCATTTGATTGAAGAAAAAGATTCTGACAGACTTCTTCTTTTATCTTCTCCAAGGGCTATTTGAAGAAATAGAAAGTTAAATATGTTGCATGACTGGAAGCAAGAAAAGGGGTGAGTAATAACTCCTCTGCACATCTTGGTAAAGATCACTTTTCTCTCTGGACTTTGATAATTTGCACTAAAATTCTTCAGCAAGAAATTCTTCAGCATGGGCAAAAGTAATGAGTAAAATACGTAGTGATGTAATACTTTTTCTAGTCTATTTAGTCAATGTTGCTGTTTAATAGCACTTTGAAGCTCAGTTGCCTTGCAGAGAAACATTACTAAAGAAAGCAGTTGTTTTTAATTCAATACTAGCCTTTTTATTTTTGTCATTTTTAATTCAAAACAAACTCACTGTGTAGCATAGCAAGTACTCCTTTGTTCTACTTGTTCACAATTTTTAAACTTCTGTTAAAGGGAGTCCAGTTTAGGGGAGCCCAGTCACACTCTGCAAACTGGGAAGACTTTAACAGTGGTAAATGCTTGGGGGGTTTGCAAAAGTGCCTCATGTGATGCCTTCTATTCTCAGCATAGGTTAAAATTAGAACTAGACTGACATTGCATTGGAGTCTGAGAGTTTTAAATGGCTTTGCTAATACAGACAAGATTCATAATTTCTTTCTGCTCTTGTCCAGAAAGCAATGAGTCACAGAAAATCCTTGAAAACACCAGATAATTGAGGTAAGTTGTGGTTAAACTCTTTCTGATGCTTGGAAGTGAAGTTGTTGGGAGATCTGATTACTTGGGAGTGAATTTGCAGTTGTTCTACAGCCACGCTTGGGAATTCACTTCTGAATTGTTGGCTGTGGTGGCATGATTATTATGTTTTTTATTTTCTTGACAAATAATAAGATCTAAGAACAAGAACTTTTTGATGGTAATCGTGTTTTATCATGAAATCATCCTAAAAATAGCAATATACTTAAGACCCTTTGATATTTCATGGTTCTAAGGCAGTACTTGTTGAATAATACACTTTCCACAGCAAAAGAGCCCAGAGTAAGCTTTACAAGAAACAAGTACTGGTTTGACTCTGTAGTATGATACTGGGTTTAGTAGTACAACTATTAACAAATGTCTCTTTTTCTGCACAATTTATATAAAAATAATTCTAGTTTTCTACCTAAAAAGGCTTGTAGTTCAAAAAATTTTTTAAAAGAGAAAGCAGTGGATAAAATCCTGTCAATTCTTTACATTAACTAACTTGATAATATAATGAGCTGGGCACTGCAGTATTTTAGTTTTCACATCACTGTCCCCATCTGGTAACTGATACATGAAGTGGTGCATTGAGCCTGAAATTCAGATTCCTGTGACCGAATCTGAACATGTAAAGGATCATGGCTGGAACTGCAGTTTGCCTGGGAACATTCACTGCTGTGAAGACACTCTGGGAAGTGAGAATACACAAGATAAATGAAGAATTACAGAAAGAAAAGGAATTCAGGCAGAGGTCTGCAGGAAGGTAGGTAAATTGTAGATCTCTAAGTATGTGAAAAGCTAGACCAAATGTTACATTTCAGGAGACTGTAATTGGTTTCTTCAAATTCATCCAGACTCTAATTCTTTAGTTGTTACTCCAGCAGGATTCCCAGTGATATGAATTTATCTAGTGTCTGTGATGAATATGTTAGTGTATAGACTAAATCCCCTGAACTCAGATACTCAAATCCTCTGCTCTGTAGATTTTCTAACCAGTGAGGATTTAATTTGTTGTGCTTCTGTCTCCATTGAGGCATCAATAGCCTTGCTTGGTCTTCTGTCTGGCCAACAATTTTATGAAATTTGAAGAAATTTAGCATTCTATTTCTGGAACTCCTAATTTATCAGATGTGTTTGAAATGGAACAACAAATTCAAAAGTTACTCATGGAGAATACAAGCAGAAAGGAAGATAATTAGCCTAGTTGTCCTAATTCTTGTTTAGGTCCCCTTTGGAAATCAAGCTAAAAGAGGCTAATTGACCTTATTTTGTTGCACTTATATGTGGTGGAATGGAAGGCTTTCATTTTAGGAGGCTGCTTCAAAATGTGCTTTGGAACTCAGTTCCACATGACTTTATATTTTGTGGCCGTGTTGCAACATGTTGAAAGTGAATTATGTCTTCCTTCTGAATGTAAATTTGAAGAACTGTAAAATAGAATTCCTATAAATTACCTCAGATAAACATTCAGTGCTTGTCTTCTCTTCAACTGATTGTATAGTAACATCCAGATATAATTAGTGTTATTTGACAATGAGGCAATTGTCTCTTTTTTCCCAGTAAATAGATAGGATAGTAATTATTGTCTGTGTTCATTGTGGCACCACTGGCAGATCTTCTTTCCCTTGTAGGCTACTGCTTGTCTGGGAGGAGAGAGCTGCTTTAGCAAAGCTCAAAGAAAAGGTTATTAATGAAGGTGGAAGAGCAATTTTAAGGATAGAGGAAGAAGAATGGAAGGTAGTGTTGATAGGAATGACTGCTGCTTGGGTTGAATGACTGATGCATTAGAAAACTACTATTTACAACTTTATACTTAGAATGGTGTTATTTTTGTTCTAGTAACTACTCACTATGCTTTGCTAGCAGTGAATTGGGGCACATTGTTGTGAGTGTAAAAGCAAGCTGGGTGTTTTTTAGTCTTGACTATTAAGCATTACTCTGCAAAAACAAAGCCCAAAAGGCTTTTCTGCATTAGAAATTATTTACACTGCAAATTATGACTTTCATTATGTAAATTCTCATTTAACATTCACACACCAGAACTACTGAAATGTATCAAGGTGAAAACCCTCTGTGTTTGTGTGCATGAAAATATTTCTTATTGTTTGTTTTCTCTTTCTAAGAGTGAAAATGAGCCAGTAGATTCCCAGAACACTATTATTGCTGTTCCTCATGCACAGGGGTAACCTGCTGTTCATGCTGGCAGAGTGAAGGCCAGCAGTGCTCTGAGCCATGCAGAAATGCACAGAGCAGCTCCCAGAAAGTGATGAGAATTAGTCTGTGTTGAGGCCAGTGAGAACATGACAGCCAGACCCAGCCATACTCTGGTGGTCTGCAGGCCAGTGGTCCTTGTTCAGAACTCTTTGCATACAGACACTAGTTTTTTTATCCCTCAGCTCTTCTGCTCTCAGCTGCTCACTGTTTTTATTGACAGAATAGGAAATAGAATTTAGATCTCCCTTTATGTGCAAAAATCTATTTATAGCAGTTTCACCTGCAGTTATATTGATTTTTTTTTTTTAAGAGAGAAACAAACAAACAAAAACAAGCCTGAAACTTGTCAATGACAGAAGTGCAGGTATCTAAATCCTGGGAGACAAAAGTGGGCAGGTTAAATCCATGATCAGAATGAGAACCCACACTGGTGACTTCAGGGTCATGGAATCACGGAATATGCCGAGTTCACAGAGTCCAGCTCCTGGCTCTGCACAGCACCATCTCCAAGAGTCACACCCTGTGCCTGAGAGCTTTGTCCAAATGCTTCCTGAACTCTGTCAGCCTGGTGCTGTGACCACTGCCCTGGGGAGCCTGTGCCAGTGCCCAACCACCCTCTGGAGGAAGAACCTTTGCCTAATATATTGATGCAAACCTTTATGAAATATAAACCTTTTCGTAATATGTATGATATTAATATCATAACAGTTATGCTTGCTACTTTTAGCATATTTTAGAAAACAGTTCCCAGGATTCATTTTGTGACCCACATGTTACAATATAACTTAAGAAGGACAGACTGTTAGTGTTTCAAATAAAACTTCTGCCTCAGCCTGTATTCTTGCACACTAAGCTGAATTTCTTCTGCTTCATATTTCTTGTTGTAGACATTACCTTCGTGCTTATTGAAACTAATCCATCTCCAGGAATGGCAGCTTCACAGAACTAGTTTGCAGAAAATTCCTCAGTTTATTGGAAGATTTCACAGCCTTGTTGTTCTGGATCTATCCCGGAACTCAATTGAAAGTGTACCTAAAGAAATTGGTGAGCTCTGCTTTCTTTTGTTTTAAGCTGCTTTTCTAAGAAAATTGGTCTTGCACAAATGTGCCATTTTTGTGCCCTTTGCCTATCTAATAATCCTATTGGGTAGTAAGAAAACAGATGATTTAAATCTGACAGTGAGATAGAGATCTCCAAACCACAGATTCCTTATAAACCAAAAATGGGGCTGGATGGAAGAGACATATCTCTATGAAAGCTCCCCATGACAAAAGAAAGAGCCTGCATGCACAGCAGGGACTA
This sequence comes from Oreocharis arfaki, assembly GCA_013398015.1. Lineage (NCBI taxonomy): Eukaryota > Metazoa > Chordata > Aves > Passeriformes > Paramythiidae > Oreocharis > Oreocharis arfaki. The sequence goes on along the minus strand of VZRR01006548.1, from coordinate 613,287 downwards.
AACATCAGAATGCAGCTAACAAAGTGATACTGGAAACACAGACTTCGTGTTCTGAGTCCACAGCATGAGTAGCCTAGTCATAATTTTTTGGTTTTGGGTTTTTCCTTGAAGCACTCAACTAGAGTGCAGTTCTGTACTAAAGAGTCCTGAAGTGCTACTATTTGCAGTTCAGTGATTTTTTTTGTGGTTGTTTTGTTTTGTGAGACCACAGAGCATTTATATAACAGTAAAAGGGTGAGACAAAACAAGTAATATTGTGCTTCAGATAGAATAAACAGGAACATGTCTCTTTTGTGCTCTCTGCAGGCCAGCTGACCAGCCTCCAAGAGCTGCTTCTCAGTTACAACAGAATAAAATCCGTTCCTAAGGAAATAAGTAACTGCATCAGTCTGGAAAGACTGGAACTGGCTGTCAACAGAAGTATCTGTGATCTTCCTCCTCAGGTTTTGACAGACTGTTTAGTTTTGTTTAATGCTTATTTTGAATTTATCTAAAGCCAATTATCATTACATGTTGCACTTCTGTTTTCAGATTTGCTGTAATACTGTGATTTCACAGTACTCCCCAGAAACATCGATTTACATAATCTTTCTGTGAGTGATCAAATTGAAGCCACATGAGAAGCACATACATACACCTGAGTAGCTGAAGGAGCCAGTCTTTATTTCAGCCAGATAAATGACTTGGCAGTGCTGGGAGGGCAGTAACACACTCCATATCAATTTGTTTAGGCTGGATATCTTCACTGATTTACCCCACTGAGAATCTGATGCCGTAGCATAGAGAAATTCCCTTTTACGGTTGAGAGTACAAATTCATACCATGGACAGGACACAACTGTAAGCATCTTTACCAGAACAGCTAGCTCTGAAAAGGGGCTGTGTGATTTATACAAAGGAGTTATGTGATTTATACAACTGCCTATGCAGAATTGAACAATTGTTGTTCTCAAATGTTGAAAACAATTATGAGAGTAAAAACAACTACTCACCTACTATTGAACTTTAATTTGAATGGACATAAATGTGAGAGACCTGCATCTCTAACTATCAGTCTCTTAGATAGAGATGATAAGTATGTAACCATATTTACTTATTTTAATTTATTTAAAAACCAGTCATGGCAATAGTTTACAGCAATCAGTGCCTTACAAAATTGAGTGGGTCCAAACAGCAATAGCAAACATAGAATCTTCCAATGGGAAGTAACCAAACTGCAGAATTTACAAAATCTATGTGGATACAGGTTGCATGGTGTAATGTAGAGTACATAGCTTTTAAGTTGACAGCTCACAGTGGAGATTGAGGCAATGTGAACACCATGAGGCTTTGGTTATGTGCACTTGAGTGGCATTCATTTTTTGGACCAGATCTGCCATAAGACATCTTTGTATCACTTGAACATTGTAAAAGCACCTGAAGGTATCATTCACCAGAGGACTGAGGTGCTGTGACACTATGCTGCATTTTTAGAATGTCTTGCCGGAGTAGTAGAGCTCACAGCATGGAAGGTGTCAAGGTTCACTCTAAAGTACAGTCCCTGCAATTTGAAACATAAAAATCTAAATATTTGACTAACAAGAAATGGCATATTGCATGGAGTATGAAATACTAAGGACAGTGCTGTCTTTAAAACTCTCTTTTTTTTTTTGATGCTTGGGGCACATCTGCATTGTCGTCAGCAGTTAGGGCACTCGCTGCTGGGTGAGAGGTAAAGTTCTGCTGCTTTATCAGTTCCAAACCTACCTACCTTCCAGGCAAAGCTGTTATTGTTAGGTACTATCATTCTGTGTTTACTGGCTCCAAAATGTGTTGTAATGTTTCTCAACATTATTAGAGCACTGCTGTACTGCTGCAACACCTACACAAAGTTGCCTTAAATCTCCCCTTCTTTTCAGCTCAGTGATTTAAAGAAGCTTTCGCACATAGATTTGTGCATGAATCAGTTTACTACCATCCCTTCAGCTCTTCTCAACATGCCAAATCTGGAATGGTTAGATATGGGGGGAAATAAACTCCAGGAGCTCCCTGATGCAATTGACAGGTAAATAAAGCTCAAAGCTCATCTTAATCACAATTCCATTGCATTGAAATTCTAATTAATAAATACTACTTCAAAATATAATTTTTATGTTAACCTCACTCCAAAGTCAAGATTTTATCAGCCCTAATGTGATGTTTTGGATGAGCTGGAATAATCCATTCAATTGACAATAAATTTAGTATCAACTATAAGGTTAAATATTTATTGTCAATGACACTTTTGAACAGAGATTACATGATTATCTTGGATGTGGGGTTTCCTTTGAGACTTGTTGCATTATGAGTCCTTTATGTAGCCGAAAAATTAATTCTATTATAGTAATAACTGATAAGATTTATTTTCTATATCTTGATTTATTGCACAAATACCTATTTTTCAGAATGCAAAACCTCCACACTTTATGGCTCCAAAGGAATGAAATAAACTCTTTGCCAGAAACCATTGGTAATATGAAAAATCTTAGTACTCTTGTTCTTAGCAACAACAAACTTAAGGATATTCCAGCTTGTATGAAAGACCTGACAAATCTGAGGTAAGAAAAAGCAACAGAAATGTAAATGAAAATACTTTTTAAAGCCTCCCTTGAGTTGAATATCATAGAGTGATACTAAGGGAGAGGAAAAGAAAAGACATTACCACAGTTGTACAGATGGATACAATAAATCACCATAATTACACAGATTCACAACAATTAAGGATCTGGTGGTCAAGCAAGTTTTTTGTAGTGAAACTTAAAGAAGTAAATTATGATAGCTACTGTCTCAAATGAAAAAGTAGACTATAATACATTTTCTCATTTCATAGCCCTCCCCCTTTAATTGCCCTTTCATATCACTCTCTAAAGGCAAGAGCTTGCAGAAAAATACGTGGCAGGCATAAAAATACCATGAAGTAGAACTTTGCCATTGAGAAATCAAGCATTCAGAATTAAAAAAAAAAATTAGGTTTAAGGACATGGATGAAAACTCTCCTGTACTTAATATGAAAAATAAAAAATAATGTAAATTCTTAATTGGTAGAATTTGAACTACTCCTTACTATAGCATGACAGACATTTTGCTGTTGTTTGCATATTCATTTGGATTACTGGATGTTGGCCATTTTAGAGAAAGAATGCTAGTCTGCATAAACCATGCCTAACCCAAAAAGACAGTTCCTGTTCTCAGCTCCTTTAGAAGCACCTTCTTAACTAAATATATACAAGCATAAGCCCAAGGATGGATGAAGAATAGAAACAGGAGTGGCTCCTGCCTTTCAAAGCTGGGAGGAGGCATTTGCACTGTTCTCATCCCCTCACCTGTTTGTGAAAGCTCAATACATCTGACAGTGGGGTCAGAAACCAAAGACAAAATGATGAGGACCACAAATTTTTTTGCCACCACAATCAACTATTGTTATAAAGCATCTTCTTAGCTTACTTAATACTACTGATAGAGTGGTGAGTTTAGTATAACAAAAGTTTAATTTCGTTTTGCTTAAAATACTGCTTGAGAAATCTTAATCCAGTTTCAAAAGAATTATTTTCTCTGAACAAAACTTACTGCAAGAGTAACCTTTTCTGGTGAATTCCTAGATTTGTCAACTTCAGAGACAACCCACTGGAGCTAGAGGTAACACTCCCTCCGTGTGAGAACACAGATGAGGAGGAGCAACAGGAAATGTTTGGCATTGACTTCATGCACATGTATATCCAGGAGTCACTCAAGAAAACAGGCATGGCTTTTTTATTAATTCTCATCTCTCCACAATACAGTGAGGAAGAAAAGGATAAATTGGATGAATAAGATCTAGGATATGTATAGAAATGAAACATGAATAATCTTCTTAATAAATGAGTAGCATTTTCCAAAAAAAATCTGTAACCAGGCTTTTACTGAGGGCAGGGGCACTTTTAACAGGAGCTGGCACAGTAGGTCTCCACAAAAACAGCATAGATTTTGGTAGGAACATACTGGAACCATGGAGCATTTGAATAAATGTGCCTGAGTTATCTATACCATGAATAACTAGAAGCTGAGGACTGTCTTTTATATTTGCAATTTAATCAGTTTACATAGTGAGGGTCTTTTAGCATCCTTTAATTCATGAAGCTCAACTTTTCCTATTTTTGGATGCTGTTCAGATGCTGCTTCCAGAAGAGGATTAAGGGAGAAATGCCTATGTTCCCTACATTACATCTTTTAGCAATGAAGTATCAACACCTGATAAACAGATGTTTCTCACAATTTGCTCCCCCTGACACAAAATAAGTCACTTAAACAAAACACCCGCACAGTTTCATCCCATTTCTAAAACATGACAAAGATTTGCTGTTCATAGTCTCCAAAGTAACAGCCTAAGTGTTGCAGTAGGAGACCCAAATAACCACTTTTGAACAAATGTTCAGGTGGCAGCTGTTACTTGCAGAGAGCACTTCACTGCAGATATAAAATGTTCTCTCTGATCTTCATTCTGTGTTCTGTGACGGCTCAAAAAATGAATGAAATGCTCTTCATTTAGAACACTAAGCCAGCTTTTTTCTCATCAATATTTCATGAATGAAAAATCAAATTAGCAAAAATACATGAAGATGACACTTCAGACATAAGTTTTCTTCCAGAACAGATTCCCTAGCAGCACAGGCTGATGAAAGTACATAGGCCTACTTAAATATTTTAAGAGGAATTACAAAGCTATTCTGAACTTCAAAGTGAAAATCAAGTATGTTAACTTTTCTTATATTAACCTATTGTCTTTCAGAAAATGTGGAAAGTTGTACTTCTGGTCCTCCTCCTGATATGAATCCTAATGAATAAAGAATGTAACTGTGAATGGAAGAAAATATCAAGTACACTTCTTCACAGCAAAGAGGCTACAACACAGAGGTGTACACAGGTTTCAAATATTCTTAGGGATTTTATTTTTCCATTGATGAGAACTGGTTTGCATATTTGTAATTCCCAGTGAAACTAGAAAATATAAGACCTTTTCCTGGGTACAGGAAAGATGATAAAAGGTTTGGGGTTTTTTTTTTAAGAAACAAATTAGCTTTTTAAAAAAACCCAGATGAGTTTTATAGGTTTTTTTTCCCTACCAATTCCAAATCTATCTCCTGTCATGTAGTTGGCTCTGGTATCAAAGAAGGACTGGGGACAGCTGTCAACAGGACATTCTCCAAGGACACAGCAGCCTCTGTGTAGTACTGTAGTGCAGCCTTGTATCCTTGCTGTTGTAGATACTCAATCCGGCCGTGATCAATGAGCCGTTTACAGAGGCAGCCGATCTCCTTTCGTTCCTCAGCGCTCAGTATCCTAGTTTCAGAGACAGGCAGGAAAGAATGAACAGCTGGCAGAAAATAGTTTTGTTAATTAACATTAGTAGTTAAGCTTAGAAAAACTACTGAAATCACTGTAAGTTCATTTCAGTCAGGCAAGTATGACTGTTGAAATATTTTGAAATGTATGTCCATGACAACTGTATTTTTAAAGTATTTCTGTAAGTTTAGTAATTAAATGTTTCTGCAAAATGAGTCCTTTTGAGGATCCAAAACAATTTAATGTGCCACTGTGCATAGCTTTTCTGCTGGAGTACATTTGCTAGAAAAAAAAGGTGCATACCCTTGTAAAGTATCCGAACCACTCTCTGTCCTGAGTGTTTGCTCATGTTCTCCTGTGTCATCAGTTTGATCTTCACTGTCTTCACTCGTAGAAGCTTTGCTTGTGTTTTCTCTCATGCCACAAGTGGCCCAACTACTCATTCTCTGAAAATAATGGAATTCTACTGCTCCCAGTCCTACTGATTTAAAGAACTCTCTGCCTACATAATGTGTCCAGTCACACTTATGATGGCAACAGAGAGCAATAACAATTCCAGCTACAGGCTTATGGTCTTCTGTGGTGCTCTCAGTAGCAGCAGATCTGTGAGGAGCCACCTCTGTCTGAGCAGCCCTGAAGCGTTTTGGTGCGGGCTCTTCATCTTCACCATCACAGCAAGCGGTGTAACTTTCAACCAAGCATCTCAAAGCAAGATCTGGGAATGAACAAATACATCCCCCCCCAAAACAATATCCATAAACCCCGTGCCATTGTTTATACAGGCTCTATCGTGGTTGGCAATGTGCTGCCCACAAAGAAAAATAAAATTATACATCACGAAGTAAGCCAAAAAGCAAGTTCAGTAATAACTAAAAATCAGAAACATGTTTTGAAAACATGAAAACCCTAAATGCTCAATGAGTATTATGAGACCGCTGGAGCTTCTAAGGGCTCATTCTCTGGAATATTTATTCTGCACAAATGAATTTAAAATAGTTTGGTTAACAAATTGGCATTTTGTAGGAGAATCTCCTCCCTGTAAAACACACAAATATTTGCTCTAAAAGTTTGGTATCTAGGACACAATCTATTTAATATGCACATGTACCTCTTAAATGCTTAACTGTGTCATCTTTGTCAACAGGAGCTATAAAGGTCATTTTGAGATGTCTCTCTCTACCTAGTAGCCATATAACATTAGAAAAACTGTATTAGTTTAAAGTTATCAGGCCAGAAACACAAACTTATTTATGTTTGGGATACATATTCAGACAACCAATAAAAATTTAGAAAGAAAAATATTTCAAAGAAGAGACAACTGTGCTAAAAAAGTACTCTCAAATACATGACCCATGCCACCACACACTATTCTCCATTCTAATCTATTAAAGCCAAGAAAGGTTTCACTTCTGCCTAAAGTATCCTTACATTTATTATCCTTCTACTATTCCACTGGAGTCAATAGATATTTAGAATATAATTACTGCATTCACCAACAAGGGGTTAGAGGGCAAGAACAGCTTAAAAGGACAGTTTGGAAGATCAGTCCAGAGTGTAAGGTTTAGTACCCTGACTTTCTGCAGTTCACACATCAATAATTCATACCTGTCGCAGCACCACACAAATGCTTCCCAATTCCTACCACTGGTAGTTTTTTCTTCTCCAAAATAGGTACCTTATCTGGAGGGGGAGAAAAAAACAACCAGCAAAACGCCCCTCCAATCCACAACTACCCCAGCACCTATATGTTTTTTCTGAAAAATATAATTTCAGCACACTTAGAAATAAATGTTTGCCACTAGTAAAAATACAGTGATTGGTACATTCAATTATAAGCTATTCAAAGGAAAGATTCTTTTGTTAAGACAAATTAAAAGAATAGGATGCTGTGGCTGGGAAGCATATTTAACCATTTCAGCCTTTCTATACTGCCTATGAAAGGTTAATATGACATTGATGCATCTCCTGCTGACAGGTGCTCCCACAAATTCTGTAGTATTGATGGTGCATGACTTGCTTAATTCTACACATCAAACAAACAAGGCAAATATGTTTAATCCTGCATCTGCTAAAAAACCTTCAAAATGTATTTGTTTTAGTACTTCTCACCTGCAATGTCCTATGAGTGTACAAAAAGCAGAAAACTTTAAAACTCCATTTAAAATACACGTGTGTCTCTGTGTATATTTACACATGCCTGGGTGTATGTATGTGTATACACACAGCACCAACATGTCCAAGCAACCACTGAGAATAATCTTCAAAACCAAGTATGTTTAAGTGTGCTACATACAAACTGACTGGAACCCCAGTAGTCAAAATTTAAAAATAAGCCTCTGTTTCAGAATGACACAGGCCAAGAAGGAACTTACTTAAACATAAGTGCTGAATGTCTACTTGAAGTCTCTCAAATATAGAATCTCTCCTTTTATGTTTTCCATCCACCTGTTTAAACAGAATAAGATCATGAAGTAGGAGTGGCCACAAATAATTATAATTTTTCTCCAGGTGTTAATGTCAGACTTTTTTCCTGTCAAGTCAACATCTGTGAATTTCTAACATTAAACACCAAGATTTTTTTCTAATAAGTTTGCTATTGATGAAGTATGGAACATATAACTTGTAAAATTTAAATTTATTGAGGATAAAAAATAAATACTAACAGCTTCAATGGCAGTGGTTTAAAAATTATACTTTACTAATGTGACAATATCCTCTTACCTTGAATCTTGTGGTTGCCCTTTCCACAAGCAAAAACTGAACACTTTCAACATTCTGTAAGGCAACATCAACCCAATGAGACAGCTTTCCTCGCCCAGCTCCAAACTCAACAAAACACCTTCCTGGACCAAGTAAATGCAATTTTTCCATGTTACCTAAAATAGAAGCCTACAAACACCAAAAGATTATTTGTAAACCAATCAAATATTTACATTGTGTATTGTAATGCCATATAGAAAAATTATTCCTTCACCAAACTGCAGAAGACTTTATTAAGCCTTTCTTTTAGTGAGGGATTAAGGAAAAGATGATGTGTGTACAGAGGAAAGGGATTATATCTTCTGTTTTATCATATCAGATTTCCTCTGCAGGAAGAAACTGGCATGCACCCAGTCACTCAAATTTACAGCAACACAATCCTCATTCAAACCCCTCTATAGTTATTAGTAAATCAGACCAAACCTGTTGTTTCAGGTGTTTGAAAGCAGATTCTCCATTCTTTGGGTCATTTAAGGCTTCTTGTAAAGCCTGGTGGGACAGTATTTGTTCCTTAAGATGAAGTTCCAGGCCTGTAGGCAAATGCAAAACTTTTAGGTATAGCTTGCCAGTTTCCCAGAGTTCCTAGTTTGTAACACAACTGGGTTATGAACTCAGTTTGTAGCACTAACAAAACAGTCTGTTGGGAGCATAAATCTATTATCATATGTTTATAACAGAGCTGTATTGTTATCTGTAGTGATATCAGAGTGTGAAAAAAAAAGAAAAACAAAAGGAAGAGAACACAGGATTGGTGTTTCATCATTCTTTCAATCTAATTTACTTTCTGTCTTAAAATTTAGCTATTAGAGGTCTGCCTGATAATTACTTCAGATGTGTTTCATGCCACCTGTCTCTCGTTTTTACAGGTATCTAACAACAAAAATAACAATGAAACATTTAATCAATTCAATTTAAGACCTCTTATTTTTAGTATTTAGTATTAAGCTCACCATTACTTGCTTTTTTCAACTTGATAATTAAGTTCTGCAGCTCTTCAATAGATAGAGAAGATAGAGGAACCTTTTCAAGGAAGAAGAAAGTGACACCAATAAATACGAGACCTTTTAATTTTTCTGCATCTTTATAGTCATATGACAAATTGCACCATGTAATATAAGGACTGAACTTAAAACCAAATAATGTACTCACTTGTTTTTCTGGTATTTCTGCTACATCTTTTAAACCGGCATTAATATCTTGAACAAAGTAGACCTTTAAAAAAATCAAAAGAAAATAAATTTGATTAGTTAATTACCAGGAAGCAAATAGCTAAATTCTTCAGTGTTCTTATGGTAAGGTAATGTAGCAATAGAAATCCACTGCAAAGTAAGATTTTCCAAGTAATTTTCCTTCCTATAGTCTGATCCTGAATCCCAGGTAGAAATTACTCTTCTGAAAAAGTTTTACAAGATTGAACATGTTCATAAGAGTTATGCAGTCAGTGCTTACTAGACAGATTCCAGGGACCATTTTAAGGTTTCCCAGGTATCACTAAAAAGGCAGAAAGGCAGGCAGTAAAGAAGCCATCCTCTGCTTTCTTGGAAGAGCTGTTTAAACACATGTCCTGTTCCCTCAGCAGCTGTCAGCCAAGCTTTCCACGTCTCACTGCCAGCCTGACTGGAGCGGGCAGTTGGCTGGAACACCTAGAGCCTCCCTGCCGGTTTTGCTTTCCCAGGACAACCTCTCGCCCAGCCTCCCAAATGAATGGCATTGCGAGAGCCGGTTCCCTGGGTGTGTTCTGAGAAAAATGAATTCAACGTTTTTATTTGTAACTAAGAACTGAAAAATTGTACCAAACTACAATGAGAAGGGGCAGAGAATATGAGGGGACTGGAACGTGAGTTACATTTCAGCAAGTACTTATTGAGCTTCCATTCTGCCTTACAGTAATGCTTTGCTAGAACTGCTGCCCTGCAGCACACAGCTGCTGTCAGCACAGAAAATTCTCTGCAGGGCTGTAATGTTTAGGGTCTGAAATCCGAGAGGAAGTGCTGAAATTACACTGCACTTACGGGCTTTGGCTTCTCTCTTGAGTTACATTTTTTTAAGTGCTTTTGTAGTTGGTCTTGATATACAGTGCTAAAAGCCAAATGGAGAGAAAAGTAAGTATCATGCGAATACTGACAAAGAACAGGAAAAGCATTTACATATACTCACTGTTTTGGATCAAGAGGGCACGGAATTCTTTTTCTGTCATTTTGTTCCTAGTTAGAAAAGTTTTAGAAAACACTTCAGCATGCATTCAGCGTCCTGTTTCAAAAAAGCTGTTGAGGGGCATCAGCTTCATAAAACATCTATTCTGAATAGGTGGGTTAACCGGAACGGAGAAACTGAGACGAGAACTTAATACTGAACTGGATCCTAAAAGGATAAACCCCTCATGCAAAAGCAGCGCTACTGCTGGAAGCGAGTGCCCGGCACACGAGGGCTCAAGGGAAGGCACAGGCGCTGCCTCATCCCCCCGTGCCGCCAGAACGAGGCAGACCCCGAGCCCGCCCACCCTCCCGGCCGGAGAAGGGTCCCTGCACCTCCTCGTGGCCGTGCTCTCCGCAGAAGCGCCTGCCGGGCGCCGGGATCATCCTGCAGAAGCGCCTCTTCCTCAGCACGAAGTGAGCGCAGCGCCCCGGCTCCGGCGCCGCCATTGCCGCTCCNGCTGCGAGGAGCGGTGAGTGCGGGCCGGCCGAGCGGGATCCTCTCTGCGCTCCTCAGAGGCGCTGCGAGCCACAGGCGCTTTCCTCCTGCCCGCCCTGTGCTCTGAGCACTGCTGGGCAGCGCTCTCCGGTACCTGCGCTTTGGGGTTGCTGCAGGCACCCTCCGGGTGAGGGAGGGACCGGGTCTGGCGAGGGCTGGGCCGTCGCCGTGGGTGCTTCGCCAAGGGAGCGGGGCCAGCGGGGCGCCGGTAGCGGAGCCGAACTCGCAGTGGCTCGGTAGAAGCGCCGCTGTGCCCGGGGCTGAGGCGAGCCGAGGGCCGGGCGGCTGTCGAGCCCCGCGCGGTGTTTGGCGTCTCCGTGGCCGCAGCGCTGCCCGCGGCCCGGCCCGCCTCACCCCCCGGACCGTGGCCTCCTCAGTGCCCCGCGGGCCTGAGCCATCTGTGCGAGGGTGCGCACGCCGAGGGTGTCTGGGGAAGCCCAGACATGCCTTGTGTAAAGCGTCTGTTCAAAATACAGTGAATTTTGGTGCCATGGGTCCTGTTTGGATTAGACTGTGTGTGCCTGGTTCCCCTGTGTGAGAAGGCGCGGAAAGGCTGATGTCCGTGGTGTGTGTTGTAACACAAGTGACTTCGTGCTCGGCAAGAAGTCATTGAAGACAAGGTAGCACTGTATAAATGATTATCAGAAGTTTGAGCAAGAGTTAATAAATTTCAACAGGCTTTTCCAAAAGTTCTAGTTTCTGGACAAAGTTTCAGAACTTCTGCCTTGCTATTTAAAGCCTGGTCAATAACAAGCCAGCAGCAAAATAACCAGCTCTGACTGAGGAGCTGCAATGACTGAAACTGTTGTATCTTGGTTGTTGTTATTGGTGCGAACTTTCTTAATGTTTCTGCCTAAATTTTTATTTTTAAAATGTCATTGATTGCTGTAATGCAGCTGTGAACACAGGTTATTTGGGGAATGATTACTTGATATAATACTGAGTTCCATCTTTTTGTACACAGGAGATTAAACGTTCGAGTGAATATTGAACTACTCTCAATTTCTAATCCTGTTCATAGAAAGGTTTGTAAATTAATCATATCTATGTCATTCATTAGGTATTACTTGAATTTATTTGTATAAAAGGATAAGTAGAAAAAGGAAAAGCAAAATGGGATTTTGGTGTTTGCCATTTCACTTTAGTTTATATATAATTTTTTGAGTAGCTTAGTTGGTTTGGTATTGCCTTTTTCCACCTCTGCTCCCCCTCCAGCCTTTTTAACCCTCTGTTTTAGTTTGGCTGTTGATGGGTCTTAGCAAACTTGCATATTAAAAGTATTTGGAGACTCTCAGGGGAATGTGAGTTACAGGTTAAGAGTACCTTTAGTTCAAGGTACTAAATTGGGAGTAAAAAAAAAAGACCAGCTTTCTCAGGGAAAATAGCAATGAGACCACTACTGGAGATTTTGTAATCTCTTCTGTTGTATGTCTGATTTGTCACCAAACTGTTCATTCACCCAAGATTGGTCGTGGGTTGGTTATAGTGTTGCTGAGTAAAGATTTGTTTGTAAAGGAGTACAGCTGCTTTTGGTAAGATTCTGCTGCAGGTGTCGGTGGTAGCAGTACTTCCCACTGGGCAGGGGCAGTTCACTTAGAAGTGTGTACTGAGCTGCAGCCTGCGTCAGGAGCAGCCTGGAAATGCAGTTGAGTCCATCAGGGAGGGATCAGTCTAGAGAGAACTTCCAATGCTTGATCAGCTAATGGGACATCAGAGCAAGCAGGCATTTTTATCCCACCCATCAATCCACCCCAGCTGGCTTGGCGAGGCATTAATTTTAGCTTTAACTGTCTCTGTGTGTAAATACCTGAGTTTGTTTACGCGTGTCCAGCTGAGAGTTTTGTTGGTGTTACTGTGAGTTGGTACCTGAATTACTGAAACAAGTTGCAGTTGTGTGTATGTACATGTGCTGTGGTCACACTTCATTATGTTGGAACAGCTGACATGTTTTTACTTCTTTGGTACCTCTGCTAAGGAATATCCTTCCCACAGGGGCGAGCCCTGTTATAGGGAGCAGCTGCCTGGGCCTAAAGTACTGCATAACCCCATCCTTGGAATTCAAGGCTCACTGCTTATGGAGGAGGCAGTTTTTCCAAAACATTTAGACCTCTTGTGAACAAAGGAGTGTCTATTTAAAAGCCAAGCAGCATAATGCTGCAGTTTTCCATATGGGATTCCTGTACTTCAGCTGTATCCAATCTGCAGAGCTCTGTGTTAAAGTATATAAAATCAGCTGGTGGTTTCATAAACTTCAGGAGCAGTATGCTCTGAAAGACTTCCAGTTATGGGAGTGGTGTGTTGATGAACCATTGCAATGGACTGCTAGTGCTACACTTTATTTCATGGGGGGTAAAAGTAGCAAATAGCTTTTTTTTTCTGGCAAATGATGGATACACACTGAATTTTGAAACCTTTGCTGCTCAGAGTTTAAGGTTTTGACTCGGTTTGTTTATGTGAAAAAAAGAGTTTTCCTTGGTTTCCCACTGTAATATTTGAAGTTGTGTTAAGTGGTAATGTTTTACATATTTTGAATTAGTTGTCACGATTCTATTGTATTTTTGGCTAAACAGCAAAAATGCTCAATACTGTTTGCAATGCTGGTTTAAAATATTTAAAGAGTCCTGGGTAGCTTATGGTATTTTAATCATATTTAAATGTGCATCTTTTCAGGACTTAGCTGTTCGATTGACTGATGATACTGATCCTTTTTTCCTTTATAACCTTGTCATATCAGAGGAAGATTTTCAAAGGTAAGTGAAATTACGGTATTTTCTCTGTGAAACATTTCTAAATGGCAAGAAAAGAACAAGGGAATATTTTTGGCTTAGAGTGGTCTGTGTTAGAATTCAGGTTTTGGCATTTTTCAGTTGTGGGGGTTTGTCCGTGTTTTGTCAGTATTGTTCTCTGAGCAGCCGGTGAAACAGCCAGGTTCAGGAGGGTGACCAGCTCAGGTTACACAGAGATCGTTGGGATCCCGATGTTAAGTCCCCTGCAGGGACACAGTGCCACAGTTCATATTACTGCTGGTGTCTTCTGTTTATCCTAACTGCTTCTTACAGACTATTGTGTGTGTAAACTAGTTCAGAAACTAATTACGAGAGGAAAGTCTGCATGGACACGGATTCACAGACCTGAGCCTGTGTCCTTGGGGTTTCTTACATAATTATACTGTTGAGCCTCATTTATTTGCTTAAAATTTGAGCAAATCATCAAATTTGGATTCCAGGCATGAACAGATGAACAGTTCAGTTTTCTGCTTTCTTTGGGTATTTATTTATTTTATTTTTTGCTTTGCTTTGTTGTGGTTTTTTGGTGGGTTTTTTTGTTTGTTTGTTTGGGGTTTTTGGGGGGTGAGTGGCTTTGGTGTTTTTAAAAAGGGAGGTGTGATATGTGTGTGGATCCAAAGGCAAAAGCAGATAGCAAAATAGTGTCTGCAAGAGAGATGTGCAGAAGTGTCTTGTTGCACAGAGGCACAGCTTTGTGCATGCACTGCTGGATGTTTCTGCCTGTGGGTTTGCTGTGTCTGTGGAGAAGGGGGGCGGTGGAATAGGGAAGTAGGTGATAGAGGTAATGGCTGAGGCTCACCTCCTTGTCCTGTGCTTGTTCCCTGTGCCCTGCCCCACAACTGCTCCAGGCTGTGCTGTGAGGGTGATGCCTACTCAAATAGCACATTTGTTACACCCCAGCAACATTTGGTTTTTAATTAGTGCAGCTGTGTGCAAGAACTCTTGTAATCAGAGGTATCCCCGTGGGGATTGTTATCGGAGATGTGCTCTAGGATGACCCTGCTCAAGGAGGGAGGTTGGACCAGCTGACCCACTGTGGTCCCTTCCACCCTGACCACTGCTGTGATTTTGTGATACATGGACACACTTCTGATTGAAAACGAAATGCTAGTAAACTTTAATGACGAGATCAGAACTGTTTCTTTCTACTAGTGTAAACAAAATATTTTATAGGAAATAAATTACAGTTCTCTATGTTGTTAACATTTTTTTTCCTGTCTATGTAGTTTGAAATCCCAACAGGGTCTCTTGGTAGACTTCTCTGCTTTCCCACAAAAATTTATAGATCTGCTTCAGCAATGCATTCAGGAGCAGAACAAAGATATCCCAAGGTAGGTCACAAGTGTGTGCCATGTTACTCTGTGTGTACCTGTTGAGTTCTTAAAGTGCTTGTCAGTCACTCAGGCTGAGAAGAGTCGGTAGAACAAGGATAATCTGACCTGCCCCTGACTTCAGTATAAGTTGGTGGATGTAACTGGCAAAACCTGAGTCTTGGGAGGAGAATTCTTTCTTGAGCAAAAACTGGACAGCCTTTTACTGCATGTATAAAAATATATTTTACTGGGAAATAGCTCAGGATCTACAGGTAGTTTAATTATCTTTAAAAAACGTTTAATTATCTTGGTTTTTCCCTAGGTTTTTGCTGCAGTTAGTTTCTTCAGCACCTGCTCTAGATCACACACCTGTCTCTTTAAATGTAGTGGAGACCAACCCCTTCAAACACCTTACCCATCTCTCTCTAAAATTCCTGCCGGGAACTGATGCAGAAATAAAGAAGTTTTTAGCCAACTGTTTGAAATGCCTTAAGGTAAAATGAAAGTTTGTCGTAACTGCAACTAAGCCTTGGTGCTGTATACACGTAAACATTTTTTTCATTGTAATTCAGAAGTATGTACCAAGTTGTGTGCTCTGGTTTATTTTTCCTTTTAGCCCAAATGTGTCATTGCATGCAGCTACTTGGGTGCATGCTGTAAAACCTAAATGGTTGCTGTGCCCCTGGCAGTGAGAAGACTTTGTGTGTATGGAGGCAGGCAGTGGCACTGGAAGCGACAGAGCAGAGGTGTTCTGTGCGCAGGGCACGCGGAGTGCGGCTGCCCAGTGCTCTGGCTGCTGCAGCTCCCCTGCTCACAGCCTGTGCTGGTGGCCAGAGCAGCTGCACCAGAGACTTACTGGAACCTCTCAGTCCTTGTTCTGCACTTGGCTGTAGGAAAGCATGGTCTGCTGGTAATTGTGAGACTCGATGGGCTTCAAAGGACTAATGGCTATAAATAGCAAATGAAAATTGGAATGTTGATGCAGTTTTGTAGCGTGCTAGGTTTGGTTTCATGAGAAATTAAAGGTCTCATAGTTTGACTGTTGTCTGTTTCAGTTTCATAGCCTGGGATTTGTTTCTCCTACTGTGCTGTCATGTTTCTAGGCACCTAATAAGCCATTTTAATAATACAATTTTACAGTATTTTAGTTGATTTGTTGTTTAGGTAACTCCTTTGTAAACAGGTCTTCATGATAAGATACTATTTCCTCGTAGAAATTTGGTAAGAAATTAATTTGGGGTTTTTACATTGTGGGCTAATGCCTTTTCTTTTAAATTTACTGATTATATCTTATTCAATATGACACTTTTTAAATAAGGTGATCTTTTCACAAATACAGTGGGTATATGGGTGCTTAGGCAGGCTTTGCTGATTAAATGGAAGCTAAATCCTATTTGTATTTTGGGAGCTAAGGATTTGACTTGATGTCAATTTGTACATAGGAGGATAAAACGATGTTGGAAGAGAAGCTTAAAAAAACTGAAGAGGATCTTACCAGGCAACTGAGCTACACTCAACAGGTAATATAAATTTTTAACTTCTGTGTGTTGCGCTTTTTTGATTTGTGGATAATG
Source organism: Oreocharis arfaki (assembly GCA_013398015.1). NCBI lineage: Eukaryota > Metazoa > Chordata > Aves > Passeriformes > Paramythiidae > Oreocharis > Oreocharis arfaki. The sequence continues at coordinate 596,827 of VZRR01006548.1, read as the reverse complement.
GCCCTTTTTGTAGGCTGGTTGTTTAGCCACTACCTAGCCAAGATAATGGGCTTGAGAGTGAGTGAAAAGAGAACAATCTACTGTAGCTTTTCTAGAGCATGAGTAAAGCCTGCAGCTGAAGAATTAAATTGAGTTCTTGCAGTACTCAAGCAGAATTCTACTTTATTTTGTGCAGAAGTCTGTCTGTGTATGCACACACAAATTGAATACTAAATATATGGTCATGTGAAGATAAATGATAAATACACTTCATATATTCCATGGAAAATCCCTTTATTTGGAAAAACTATGAAACAAAGGTAAATAAATTGGAAGTCTCGGACTTTAATTACTCAGCTCCTTGATTTTTGCAGTCAGCATAATAATCCCTTCACTTTTGTATTTCAAGAGAATGATTTGGGTCAGATTCTACAATTATCAAGGTGACTTTTTTAACTGTAATGAAACAGAACCAATTCTATTAAAACTGTTACGAATTATTTTTGGAATGGAATATTTGTTTGCCTCATGTCTACAGCTTCAGTTTGAGTTACTGGAATGCGTTTGCTGAATTGGAATGCAGAATTACAAATCTAAAAGAGGAAAAGATGCCACTGAAGAACTTTATTTCTTTTTTTCTCCTAATAGAGTTCTCTGTAGGGGAGTCCCTACAGGGTAGGGACCATCAGCAGGCTGTTTTTTTCACTCTTAAATAGTGGTTAGGAAAAAAATGCAATTGGAAATTAAGATTATTTTATCCACAGCGTTAAGGAAAGTGCTCTTCAGCTTCTCAGTGCCTTTTCCTGGTTACAAAATTAACATATTTCAGCATCTGGTGCTGAAATTTAGACTTTTTAAAATAGTTCCACATCCTTTTAGTAAGTAACAGTAAAGAATCCTTCAGTATTGACTGAAATGTTTACCTTTTTAAACTCTGTGCTTTGTCAAACTTGAACAGAGCTTGTCAGAGAAGAGCCGGGAACTTGACAAACTGAAAAACGAATGGGCATCCTACACTACAGCTCTGAGCAACAAACACTCGCAGGAGCTGACAACTGAAAAGGAAAGAGCTCTCCAGGTATGGTGATTGGAAAGAATGAACTGGATTCACTTATGGGAATAGTCAGATTCATCAAATCACTGCTTCATTTCTTTGCTTCTCACAGGCACAAACTCAGTACCAACAACAGCATGAACAACAGAAAAAGGAGTTGGAAAATTTGCATCAGAAAAATATTCAGCAGTTGCAGAACAGACTGTCAGAACTTGAGGTCATCAATAAAGACCTGACAGAGAGGAGATACAAAGGAGACTCCACAGTCAGAGAACTGAAAGCAAAGCTTTCTGGATTAGAAGATGTACGGCTTCCCGATACCCAAAATCAAGCTTACTACTGTTAGAGCATTACCAGTGCCTGCCTGGGCATGGCATAGGAAATATGGCATATTAAGTTTATTCATCTCTTCTTCATTCCATAATATGCTTACTATTTAAATATGTCTGTTTAAATTACAATTAGAGGTTTTCTTGAAAAATAAAATTCAGTTCCTTCCCAACGTTTAGGAATGTCAAAGAGCAAAGCAGGAGGTGCTGTCCCTGCGCCGGGAGAACTCAACTCTGGATGCTGAATGTCATGAAAAAGAGAAACTCATTAATCAGCTGCAGACACGAGTTGCTGTCCTGGAACAGGAGATCAAAGACAAAGATCAGCTCGTCACCAGAACAAAAGAAGTCTTAGATGCGACACAAGAGCAGAAGGTTTCTTCATTAATTTTCTTTAAACTTGGTAGAACCTTCTTAATTGTGGCTTCTATAGAGTAGCTGCTGACCAGTTTTTATGAATACAGCAAGTCAGCTTTCAGATGTAGTTAAGATTCTAAATTAAGGCATCGAAAGTGTAGTGGGTTCAGATTTAATAGTGTGGTACTGGAGTTACGGTTTATGGTATTTTTGATAAGAAAAAAAGGATTAATCAAGATCCTGTAAAATTCGACTGAAAAACACTGACTGATTTCTTATAAGGATAGTTCTCAAAGAATTATGAACATTCTACTTGAAATCATAAGCAATGTCTATCACAGCTTTATTATATTGTGTAACATTCTGTTCAAGGTGATACTGGAAGAGAGTACAGAGGAAAAACAAAGGCATATTGAAAAACTAGAGACAACAATTAAGTCACTGTCAGCTGAACTCCTTAAGGTTTGTTTGAACGTGACAATTCCCTTGTGCAACATCTCCCTTATTCTAAGGTGTTTATTTTTGTAATATAAGGTTTGGGTTTTTTTAATAGGCTAATGAAATTATCAAGAAGTTACAAGGAGATTTGAAAACTCTAATGAGTAAATTAAAATTGAAAAATACAGTAACAATTCAACAAGAAAAACTATTGGCAGAAAAAGAAGAGAAACTTCAAAAAGAGCAGAGGGAATCGCAGGAGATGGGACAGTCCCTTCGGATGAAGGAGCAGGAGGTATTGATGGGTTAACCTTCTGTGCTGGAAATGCTGTTGTATGGACTTCGTTGGGTTTTGTGGGGTTTAACTTAGTTATAGCAATAAGGTATTCCATGCAATAGAATATACTCTTTTACTTAGTTAACATGTTTATTTAAATGTGTAATCAACTTCCAGGTTTTTTAATGTTAACTTGATTTGTAAAAGTCATCCATTTATATGGAAGAAAACTAATATTGTTTTAAGAGAGCAGAGCAATGTAATGGGTGGATCAGCATCCTTTAGAAGGCATGTTCACCAGTAAGTTGCTGAAGGGAACAAGAACAGGAACAGAGTGAATCTTTTTCTTCCATTAAGGACATTGCCCTGTTTAGAGTCCTTGCACTATTTAATAGAAAAGTAAAGGTCAGAAAGGATTCTGGCTGTCACCTTGTCGAAATCCTAGCTGAAAGTAGGGCTTCCTTTGGAAGAATTACCATGTTGCTTTTGTGAAAAACTGAGTTCCAACTTCTTTAATTTTAGTACAACTTCATAAATGCTTTTTTTGTTGTTGTTTGTGGTTAGTATAACACTAGTAGTACAACACTCCTGATGGTGTTATAATTATTCTGGGAATTACAGGTTTGCAAGCTACAAGAACAGCTAGAAAGTACAATGCAAAAACTCGAAGAAAGCAAGCAGTTACTGAAAACCAATGAAAATGGTGGGTTTGTACAGCAATGACCCAGTGATCTCAGTACTACAGAAATTGATGCAAGCAGCTTTTGGGGTTTTTGTGAAGAGCTGCAATTATTGTCATGTATGGAAAACATGCCTCTGGCTGTTGTGGGCATGCAATAGCCAAGAGCTGCACGTAGGGAAGCCTTCCCTTGGGGCTGAGGCTTGGGGCTGTGGGGTGGGGTGGGTGCTCAGAGGCCTGGAGGGGGGAGGAAGCTTCAGCAACTGGCTTTGCACGGGACTAGGGAGGAAAAACACACAGTGAGCTGTCACTTTTTGTGAGGAAGGGCTACTGGCCATTTCAAGCAGCTTGAAAGAGGTAGCAAATTGGACTTGAGCTTTTTCTTCCTCTCTGCAGTTATCACGTGGTTGAACAAACAGCTGAGTGAAGTTCAGATGGCAAAGAAGCTGGACACTCCTGCCAGTGCCCATGGTGGTGGGAGGGCTGCTGTTTCACCTCATGGCATGGTAAGGTAGAGCTGTAAATAACAGGCTGGTGAGGTGGTCATCAGTTGCTAAAATGCAGGGCCTTAAAAGAGGAAAAAAAAAGTGCTTTCATTTTCTGGGCCTGCAGTTTTGGGTGGGTGTGGTTTGGGGTCGTTAGTTTGTTTTTCAACAATATAATATCCTGCTGGGTGGTTCTCGTCCTGGGCTTTGTAGGTGAGAATCTTCTAAGCTCTTGTTTACATAAAATACACAAAACAATACAGAATTAGCTTGGAAGAGATGGAAGTGCAGTGTGAAGGCAAAAGGATGTTGAGAGGTTAATTTAGTAATTCTCTTGGTAAAGGTTAAAACCCAAAGTGTGCTATTTGAATACTCTCACTGGTGTTCTTTAGAAACAGGGAAGTCAGGGGCTAAGGAGCATTGCCTGCAGTCATTGTTGAATACCATAACGGTTCTCAGTGTGTTGTACAAATCCCTGCTGTCACAAAGCAGCAGCAGGAACTGCTGAGCTGCTTGTTCATGATGAGTGCTCACCTCATCTAACTTTTTTAAAAAGTTATGTTTTCCTTGAGTGTACGAATCTTGGAAAAGTGATGTTTTCTTCCCATCAGGAAGACTCACATAAGTGTTGGCTTTGTAATGGCAGCTAGTTGTTAATTTTGGAATTTTTAATCTCTACAATTACTTGAAGAATTGTGTTCCTCCTTTATGGATATGTTTCTATTTCTTTTACAGCCTGACCGACCATCCTTTCACAGCTCAGGACTCAATCATCCCATTTCTCCTCTCTATGCCTTCCAGAACTTTCTGGAACCAACACTCAGCAAAAATGGGAATTCCCCATGTCCAGTACCAAAGGCAGGCTGACTCTTTTGTTTGGTTAAGAATGTGACAGTATGAACTATCAAAGCACAACGCTTTGACTATTTCCCAAAGTACATAAATATTTACTGTATTTACTCTTAGGCTCCTTGCTGTGACTGTTATTCTATGTATTCTGTGTTAGAGCTAATGCTTGTTCTCGTGGGCTTTGCTGCACAGCAGGGCCAGTGAGGTGTAGAAACACCAATCCCTGGGAATTTGGCTCTGGGAATGCCCTCGGGGGAGGGGACTCAGATCTGGAGTAACTCCTAACCTGCAGCTCTTTGTCTCTGCAGGTTCAGTTGAACTCACAGCTTTCAAAAGTGAGTCGATGTTCAGATGCTCACACAGTGCCTGCAGCCGGTCACCCAGCGAATAAGGAGAAGTGAGTGTCATCTACAGCAATTTAGTATTTTTATTATTTTATTTATAAAGCCCTTTGTCATTTTGGTGTTTGGAACTGAGTAGAACGGTTCTAGTACCAAGCCTAGTTCTGTGGTCTGCCTTTCTTCATTACCATGCTAATGAATTTTGTGTGGGTCTGTCGAAACCAAAGGAAGAGCTGTGCTTTCAAGAGTGGGCCCCAAGGAACAACAGTTCAGTGTTGCTTCCGCTGACAGATCTAAGCCATGAAGTGCTGGCTCACTGAAAAAATTAGTACTAGGCTGTTCTTAACCTACTCAGTGATGGTTTAACTTTAAATGGTAAAGGTCATAGAAACATAGTCACACTTCTACTGAAGGTTTTCCTGAGCAAGTCTGTAGCTGCCCTCAGTGTAATGCACTGATAACAAACTGCATTTGCTTTAGATTGTAACTGGCCTTTCTGTTTCTAGTGGTGATCAGCTGGGGCTGGAATCCAAGTATTTCAAGAGAAAAGATGACAGCATTCCTTTACGAGGGCTTAGTCAAAACACACTTAACTCGGGTAAGTACGAAACAGGAGTGCAAGGCCTTATTTGAAATGTACTTGAAAGGCAATGACAGCCATGGTTCAATGCAGTGTCCTGTGCTGTTCTGCAGAGTACCTGAGACCCTACTTGCCAACCAAAGCCCAGCCGTCGCCAAAAGCTGCTGGAACACCAGCCTCTGCCTATTTTCCTGGATCATAGACAGGGTCCTTACAGTAAGAGTCCTCTTTTAACCATTAGGGAGATTTTTGAATGTCCTGCAATAGTGTGTGAGTAAAGTATCAGTGTGAACTGACACAATTTTATGAGCCAGCTTTCTTTGAGGAAGGCAGCTTGGATGATGTTTCAGTGCTTGAGCCCGAGGACAAGAAGATAAAGCTTTAAGGAGCTTTAGAGAAAACAACACTGACATCACCAGGGCTGTGCAGAATTTTCTTAGTATATTGTTAACCCTGTAAATCCTCCTAAAAACCCACCAGAGTGCTCTGACTTTTTTATAACAGATGAAATGTAGGTTCCCTGAGTGAGAACACTTACCTGAATTTCTACTTCTTGCCTCCTTTCAGAGAAAGGATGAGGCAGAGGGAAAGCACAGGAACGTTGCACTGTGCTGTCCATTTTAGTATTGGTCAAGCTCATACATTGGCATGACTGCCTCACTAATCCTCCCTTACAATTCAGTTTTAAAAACTGGCTTAATTTTGGAACCAGCTTATTTGAATGGCATATAGACTTACAAATAAATCTCATACTAAAAATGCTGAATTATTTAACTGAAGGTATAAATTTAAAACTTAAAATTCTCACTTTTAGTTCCCCAAACTTTTCTGTGAATTGCTCAGTATTACATTCCACAAGTCCCCATGCATAAAACATTAAAAGGTGAAGTAGCTGAATCGGTAACTGTTGCCAAGTATCAACATCTAAAAGTTACTTTATTTTTATAAGTCATACTTTACAGCTGTAAGACTATACAGAAATTTAAGATACTGTTACAGGCATTCAGCTCATTTTACCCTTTGGGTTCAAATGCTAGAATCATGTAACAACCCATTCTGGGCCCTCTTTTACTTAGTGTCCCCTGCAGAACAAGCATGCAGGGACTTCTGCCAGGCAAAGTACCCTTATAATGGCTATTCCTTACTTTTGTTAAAGGTATTTCATTCCTCTTAGTTACTCAAGTGCACCCAGAGGACTGTACAGTTCAGTGGTCTGTTTTGCTGTGTGAAATGTGTAAATTTGTTTATAAATAGCACCATGTTAACGTGTAGTGTCTGGTTTTGTCATGTGTATGTTTCAATTGAAATATTAAATGGTTTTTATCAAAAGCTCTGATTAGTTAATGTTTCAGGAGCACTAAACCACCATCTTCACTGCACTGCAATTCCCAGCTGAGGTAAGCACCAGAACAGCTCTATCTTATTTACCTTTTTCTGCAGTTTTCCTTGTCACTTACTGTGCCCCAGGGACTGAAGTGCCACAGGCCCAGCCCCTCTCTCCTGCTGTCCTCAGGTGTCAGTGACTGAAGCTGTGGTGATCTCACAGTGCACATGAGCTGCTGGCAAAGGCTGCTCCCAGGCCTCTTAAATCAAAAGTGAACCACACGTGCTGTAGGCCTGGGCAGCCCTGGCCAGGCTGGCTGTGGGGACGGACTTGTTCCTTGGAGCCTGGATCTGTGGCCATCCTGTTCCACTGGATCCCCCAGGAAACAAGGAGCCAGCTGCAGGCACCCTGTGCTGCTGGACAGCAGGGACCCTCCCGCTGTGCTCAGGGCTGCTTTGGCTAACACACAAAGCTCCATGCTGGACCTCTACTCCAGCTGACTTTTCACACCTGCTGAAGTGTAACACACATGCAACTACTGAACTTCACGTAAGGTTTGAAGAGACATTCACAATTATTTAAAAATTCATTAAAATATTCAACTTTATTAACAGTATATTTACATTTTTTTTCTTGCTCTTGGTCAACCATGGTGAATGTTCAAAGGTAAAAAAGCAGTAAGCAATAACCACAAGATGAAAACATTTTAAACCTATACAATACTTTATACACAAATTTATACAAAGGAACACTTAAATAATACAACTGGACACAAAAATATACACTTTTAGAGAAATTCACATCAGTAATTGTATAAAGCTCTCTTCTGTACTAAGGGTCCTGAAAATTTAGGACTAAAACTTTAGCTCTGTAATGCAAAAGGGTTATTGTGACAGTCCTCAAAGGCCACTATATAGCACACGCACAGATTCAAGGCTATCAGCTTATAGAGTTCAGTCTGTGTATTCAAGTTTTGAGGTCCTTTATGATTACGCAAACATCAGAAATAGAGTGGTTTAATAAACGGTACAGAGGAAAGCAGAGGTTTAGAGCCGGTATTAAAATCTGTAGGCCCAAAACACCCACTTCTTATTTCAACAAGTGTTTGATACGACCGTTTATTCAAAAATAGAAAGAGTAAATGCACTTACATAAAAATAACTTTTACTGTTCAGCAAGCGTGCTCATGTGATTTTTATATTAGTACAAACTTAAAAAAAACCTGCCATGTGACTTTTAAAAGAAATAATACCACTTCACCTCCCTACTTAAGTACATTTACATTAAGGCTTTGAATCATCTGACCCAAGATTTTACAACATTAAAACAAATGGGTCCACATGGATGCCAGTCTGTCTCATTGAGACGTAGCATGACTAGAATTAAAGCTCACCACCGTAAGGAAACAGAAGGACACATGCTCATGCCTTGACTATCGTTTGTCTCTGAACTAGAATGTAAAGTTTAGCAGTAACAGTATTTCATGGCAAGAGACAAGTATGTAACAGTTTGTTTATAAAAGCAAGTAAGTTTTTAGTTCAATGGCAACATCTTTGGAGAAAGTTCCTGTTTCAATTCCTACAGATTTCATGCAGAAAGATACTTCTTAAGGTTACCTTAAGAAATGACATTTTGATGGAGTTGGAATGTGTATCCCACACTGCTGATGAAAGAAGAGTCCAAACAGTCTTCCTGGATTTTTGTCATACGTTTGTATCTTGCAGTAATGGTTCTTTAGCTTCACCAGGAGCTTGTGGGCTGTGGGGATGGCCGTGGCTGCCACAGTGTTTCTTCCAGTTGCTGGATCTTACATTTAGGTTTGTGTGTTCAGGGATAAACAAGGCAACAAGTAGTGCCAACAGCACAGAGCACGCTCCAAATAAGAATGGGGGTCCAGGAATTATGGAATTCTGAAAACAACAACAGTGACACCCCTAAGTGTTAATGAGCCTTTACACACACATTAACAGTCTACAATTGCTAATTACCCACTTTCAGGAGCGGGAAAAGCTGTTGCCTGACACACTAGTGAATACAGGGGAGGCTTCGAGAAGGAATGAGAAAGACTGTTATGTCCTAAGATTCAGGACAAGGGAGCACATGGTTCTTAATAATGCTTGCCAACTTCCCTTTCTAGTGCAAGTTCTTCCTGCTGAGTTTCCCCAGAAACTTAAAAAAAAAAAACCAGCTTGGTAAAAGGACAACACAAAATGCCATAGGCCATTGGTAGCTGTCCATCCTTCCCTCAAGGTAGTCTCCTCACAAGGGTCACAGTTGTCTGGGGCTGTCAGCTGTAGCTATTTGAAAATTAAACTAAACCAGTGCATGTAATTAAACATCGGTTCAACAACCCTCCCAAGGCACTTAGAAACCTCTTTCTACACCCTTCATTTGCAGTCAGTGTAAAAAAATGGAACACAGCATCAAACTGGAGAACTGATGGGCACAGGAGCCCTTCCTAACTTCTTTTGGAAGCAGTAAGTGCAGAAGAAACGTACCTGTTGTAAATGGTATTGTGCAACCACGCTACCTCCTGGTGGTGATTCGGGCATGGGCAGTTCATTCAATTCAACGTGAAATATATAGAATATAAAACCATAAAGTGCTGGTCCCAAACCATTACACAGTCCTCGAATTCCTGTAATCATCCCTTGCACAACACCTGGGAAAAGTAAAACACATGTTCTTACCCATCTATAGTTATATAATTAACTATTTCTAATGACTTTATTGACTTCACCTAAAAACTGATGCGGGCAGGAAAGCTCTAAATGGTGTTGCACCATGGGTAGCAGTAAACAAGGGGTGCAAAGAGCCAGTCATTATCATATTCAAGTGGTTTTTCCATCTGCCTCTAGCAGAGGGCAGTGCTTGCCATGCTGAGGTAGTTCAGAGGCCAGGAGAAGGACACTATCCCTGCTGTCACTGTCTCACAGGAGAGAGAGCACTGCGTGCAACAGCGAGGAACAGGAACAGTGCAACCGAGTTTGCTGAGTATTTTCCTACTGGAGGGCCTTGTTCAAAGTTTTCCCTCTGCACCAGAAGTACACGGTACACACACAGTGCAACTTCCAAGGAACCTGGATTTAACATGTGGTGCCCTAAGCTCAGGTGTCTGGGCTGCCCTGCCAAGACTCGGCCTGGCCAACAAGCACTAAGGCCAGAGCCCAGTATGCCTGCCTGCACAGTATTCCTTAACTAGAACTCCAAGAACCAGGAACAAACGTACCCTGCTGGTCGGCATCAGCAGTTCGTGAGACCAGGGCGCTGACAGCTGGGAAAGTAATGCTGGACATGGCGGCCACAGCGCCGGCTGCCCACATCATCCTGCAAAACACACACTGCAGTGAGTGCTCCGGGCTGGAGCTCTGCCCTGGCAGCGCAGGGACGCTGCCCGGGCCATGCTGCGCTCACACCCTTCGCAGAAGGGGTAAAATGCAGAGCAACCCCGCACCAGCCAGAGCAAAGGAAAATGTGCATACCACGGCTCTGATCCAAAGCCGTACCACGCCAGCTGCAGTATTTGGAACCCCAGGCCCAGCAGGATCGTGTTCTTATTTCCAATGGACCGCATCAGTAAACTCAACACTATGGTCTAACAGACAGGGCAAAAGTAAAGTGTCAGAGAAGTAACATCTTATTCTAACAGTTAAACACAGATAAGCTGATGAGTTAATGAATTAAAAAAACAACTAAAGACCTGAAAACATTTTATACTCAATGTAAAATAGATGCAATAAATTAATATTTAAGTAGTGTTCTTCAACAGCAGTATTTGCATCTACCAAAAAAAAAAAGCGCAGTTGTTTAGCAAGTAACATGACCAAACCATCACCCCTTTTTTGACGCACAAAGGATTTAGTTTTCCCTTAATGAACCAAACCCTTGCTGTCAAGTGTTTTCTTCTAAGTTAAGAGTCTTAAACAATTTTTAGAGATTTAGAAAAAAACAGACACAGAAAAGCTGAGTCACATTTATGGAACCACAGTGTTTTACATTCTCTCCAGTGCTTTCTTCTTTTCAGGTTGCCAAGTCAATGACACACAGAGCAGAAACTCACCTGTGCAATAATAGAAAGAATCCCAAGGACTGCTATAAATGCTGCAACACTTTCAGATGAAAATCCCATTATCTATATTTAAAAAAAAGGCAATTTGATTATTAACCATGAACCATGTGTCATGATGTCACAAACCCCAGAGAGGGAACACACAATGCAGAAAACCACTATTATTCAGCTCCTCCTTTTTTTTTATTACATCAAACAAGTAAATGAAAATAAAGGGGCAAAAAGAGAAAACAATTGTTCCCTCAAAAATAAAGCAAATTTAGCATATTTAACCTCATAGTCCAAGAATAATGCAAATAATTACAAAATACAAGAAATTGTTTTATAACTCATTCATCACTCCCCTCTCCTCTCTTTTTGTCTGTCTAAAAGAGAAAAACAGAACAAGAGGACTTAAATCAGTTCCTGGGAGCTTCTAAATTATATGAGTTACCTATTCCTTCCATACTAGTTCAGTAATACTGAAAGCTTTCTCAAGTCCTGTAAATTTACTTTTGTTCAAATTCATACCAAAATGTTACATTACCTGTCTGAGGTACAGGAAGAAGCTGGAATATTGGCCTGCCTCTGGGAGGTAGGAAAGAAAGACTGTTATGCAGATTAGTAGCACAATGGAGTCCTGGCCGACTTTCTTCAGGGACTGTGGCAAGAAAAAAGAATTACAAAACATTCCACCTTCATTTCCAAAAAGCATCCCTAGCTGGGCTCTGAAAAGCCTGGCGATGAAGTTATGTGGCACCACCAAAGCATTCCCTTTATGTTTAGCAAGATTAGTGGCAAAAGTATCACCAGTGAAGCAAGGTCAAGTTTAAAGAAATTGAAGGCTTTGTTTTTCAAGCCTGAACTATTGTAAATTCAGTCTCTTCCCTGTCTCCAAAGCTCAGTATCTACAAGTAACAAAATATTCCCTATTTAAGTAGCTTACTGCAAAGGGGTCAGCCTGTTCCCACGAAATGGGCGCTCCCCAGGATGCTGGCCTCATCTTCTCTGGCAGCGATTCGGGTACAGCAACCAGGATAAAACAAATGTCCAACAAGGCTATTGCTGTAGCCAGCACCACCACCAGGCTGTCTCCGTACGCTCGGCCAAGGTAGGCACCGATAGCAGGGCTGGTGACTAAACTTGCTGCAAAAGTTGCTGAAACCTGAAATAAATAACAGCTGGTAAGATCTTCAGTGAGACAAGTCAGCAGTGTTATTACCCACATTTCCTCCTTTTCAGAAGCCTAATCATTTTAATCATGTAGTAATTAAAAGGAACCTTTTTCGTATGACTATGTGGTATCAGCTGGGTATTTTAGACAATCGCAATTTTTCAAGAAAAACTTTCCTTTTCTGATAACTGGACAGCAATGTGAGGCTCACAGCACTCTTGCATGTATTGACATAATTAGGCTTAATGAACTATAGACTCTACTGATACCTCTGGGAAGCAATGAGCTGTATTTAATCTTCATATTAGCAAAATGGGCAATGTCTGTTAAAAAAAAAATCACATGTATAAAGGGTATATTAAATGTAATGTGCTAGTTAATCCAACTCAGTAGTTCTCAGTTAAGCAGCTGTGAAAGATGTTAGCTTAAAAACTGAAGGAACTTTCTCAACATATCTCAATCCCTGGTGTGTACAGGCACAAAGAAACTATTTAGTTTTGTATCTATTGCTTTCAGCTCTTCCTGATGAATGGTAATGGATTCTGTAACTTAAACACAACAAATAGTTCTGCTAATCCATAATAACATGAGGCTGTGAACGCTCCTGGGACCTGGCAGGTTATCAGGAGATAATGGAGAAACAGAGGTGAGTTGTAAGAACTTAAAACAGACAAGTAACTCAGCTAAGTTTGTTCTGAACTGCAGCACAGCAGAGTGACTGGAGACACAGGCAGGGGCAGTCAAGTACCACGCAGTGGCAGTTCCAGAACAAAAGGTGAGATTTTTGAAAAGAGGACAGAGTAGCACCATTGTGAGCAACAATGGAGGAATAACTAAAGCTCCTCAAATCACATCACTAAGACTGAGAACAGCTGTTAAGACAGAGGCTCAAGACAGCTTTTAACACGCTCATGTTTTGTTCCATTTAGAAGCAGAATATTCAAGAGATACAAGACTGGATGACACGAACAATTAAACAGAAAAACCTGACTCGAAATTAAAATCAACTTGCCACAGGAGAAACAAAAATGCAGCTTTGAAAAGCATTACAAACTGAAGGGCTTAGTACTGAATACCACCGGAAAAGAGCCCAAATAATACATACCAAACCATAGGCCATGCTTCTCTCATGTTCTTGGGTTATGTCTGCTACATATGCAAAAACTACAGAAAATGTCACTGCAAAAACTCCAGACACGGAGATGACAGCGAAGTACCACCTAAGAACACGATAAAAAAAAAATTAGAACAGCTAAATAGAAACTAAAAGTCTATTCAATCCAAGTGCAGTTAAACAGTAAATCTCCTTGTCCAGCTTATCCTGACAATTTATTGAGATAATCTTGGATAAAGCCAATGTGAATGTGTCTTGATAGAATTGTGTAACTCCTATGTGCACCAAGTACAAACAGCATGATTTTGTAACTTCTAGAAAAAGCTGCTGTGATTAAGTACTACTAGGAAATGAGGTGTTCAGCTAATAAACTCAACTGGTCTGTGTCCCAAAGCAAATTAGGAACTTCAGTATTTTGAGAACCTGGTCATTAAAAGGCCTCAACATCTGTCATATCTTTATGCTATAGACACTAGCACTTGGCATTTGAAACCTTAATAAACACTCAGAAATAAGCTCCTTCTGAAGAGGGCCAAGCAGCCTGTGTGACCAGAGAGAAGATGGGAAAGGCTGATGGAGTTACCTGAGCAGCTGGCACTGGCCTGTGTCAGTGCAGGCTGTGCCACTGCTGCTCCACCCTCAGGGACAGCACAGGGGTCAGGGAGCGAGCCCAGGCTCTGACTCCTGCCCTACCTGGGCAAGGTTCCAGCCAGTTAACAGGTCGATAAGGTGCACACCGCATCAAAGCTGGTGGATTTTGGAATTTGAGAAACAAAAGTGTGAAACTGCCGCAACGTTGTAGGTCACAAATGGTTACTTCACACACCCGCATTAGGTAAGGTTTTGATGCTGGCTGGCATCTGAGTGAGAACTGTGGCCACAATCCAGACCTGCACAGTTCACTGGACAGTGTTCTCCAGCTTTGGCAGATGTGCTGGAGCAGGACATAGGGCTTACAGCACACAGATCAAAATCAGCAGCTACTGAAATTCTGACCAAGGCCTTTGGCCTCACGGCAGCTGCTTCAGGTTTACTGTTCCCCCAGCTTTGCACAGAAATAATATAAAAGCCTCAACCTTCAATGAAGCACAAAGAGCATTTTATCAACAATGCTAGACACATAAGCATTAGACAGCAACCTTGAAAAGCAACAGCCAATCTGGTGTGAAACAATTTACTAACCATGGGCTGATCTTCATTAGTGGTATTGGTGCACAGGTGAAAAATACTGTTAGCAGCAAGAAGGACTTTCGTCCCCACACATCAGACAGGGCACCTATGAGTGGGGCACTGAGAAACGACAATAAGCCCTAGGTGAAACAAAACATTTGAAGTTAGAACTAAGTGGTCAGACTCATGATAGCTGACCATAGCACAGGCTGAAAGCAGCTCGGGATCTGGTTTGAATCAAGTCAATGGCTACAGTGCAATGCACAAAAGGCAATGTGGCCAAGCATCACTCATCTTCTATCCCATGTCTGGTTACATAAAATTTGAGATCTGTTACCTCAGAACTACATGAAATTCAAAATGCAGATGATCCAGTCATGCTAGCAGTTTCATGAACTGTGTTTTGTCTTATGTTCTTAAAATTCACATGAATCTAAGTAATTGAAAATATCCTACTGGGGCAACCAGCTCCAAGTAAAAAAATTATCCATTTCTAGCACCATATGCATCATTTGGGATTAATCAACTACCTTTTTATTTGCTGAACCCAAACAGTAGATACAGACCAAGCAATACCTTACTAAAACTAAAAAGATGCACATTTGCCTTTTTAGCAGTAATTTATTGCCATTTTATTCATACTGTGGAAGCCATATGGACAAACCTCTTGACTGTTTCTCTCAGCTGGCAGATATTTCTCTGTTTCTCCCCCCATTCACTTTAAATTGGACTTGTGATTAATTTCTGACAACTTACCTTTACTCCTTGAATTAGACCATTCATTAGAAATGTATGTTTTGGGAAGGTTTCATGCAAAACCTGGAGAAGAAATATGAATACTGTCATTTACACAATATCAACTAAAAATATTGCTCATGATACATCCAACTTTATGATGCACAGTAGTTTTTTTATTTTCATAGAATACAGAGAAAAAAAAAGAAAAAAAAAAGGCAAACCACAAATAATGTGATTAATTTGTATGGAAGGCATTTTGAGATTTCAGTGCCTGAAATATAAATAAATCACAGAGAACTTAAAAAATTATCTCAGACCAGATTCTCCATGTTACTGTGCCATCTGGTGGGGACTGGGGAGAGAGAGAGGAGAGACGTCACCATCCAGAAGTGGCTCCCAGTTTGGTGAGCAGAACCCAGAAATGCAGCTGTCTCAGTTTGATTTGTGTTTAGATGACAGGGATTCCATTCAGTGACGCTGTGCAGTTCATACCCAAGAGACTGTTCATGGGTAACATCAGCTTTCAGAGCAGCACCAAGACTGTATTTTAAGTGGAGTAGTCTGGGGAGATTTTTCAGCCTTCACTCCTTTTAATTTGTCAGCATGTATCACTCACAAATTAAATCCAAATTAAAAGCAACCAACTACATGAGAAAGTACTTGGGTACAAACACATTGGTATGACTGTCTCACTAACCACAGGGATGCTTTGACTGGTGTGACAGGGTCTGTGCTCTGAAGCTTCTGCTTAAAACACAGCCAGGTCAGCAAAGACCTCCCTATCTACACACAAGCTTGCATAACGTTACCACATTTCAAGTATATTTTTGTCCTTACACTTGTAATGTGCCAGTGTTTTATGGCATCTTGAAAGATAATTTCATTACCACCTTTACTGGTTTCAGTCAGAAAATATTTACGTGTAAGCTTGTGTGTTAGCAGACTCGCATGTGAACAGCTGTGCTACACCATTACACTGCTATAATGAAATAATAGAAATTTTTGATACCATCTAAAAATATAGACCTTTTTTTTTCACTTGCACAACAGAGCAGCTCAGTCATACGTGATTTTCATTTCATGTAATTCAGAAGATGCTCAGTGCCTTTGCAGTAATTGTCCCACCTCCCATACAGTGAGAAAAAGCACCCGAGGATCACCTACCACTAGAGTGGGAGCTGTCAGGAGTCCCCAAGCAAAAAACTCCAAGAAGATCACAATAACAGCGTGGTAGACACTAGGTGAACCTATTCCTTGAGGCTGAAACAGGAGAAAAGACAGCTGATTAAAACATCTGATTATCTATCAGAGTCATGAGAAATGCATCTGTACACTATAAACAGAAGGATTAATAACAAAACAGGACTCAAAACTTGGGAATAGTTACCCAAGCTAACTGGTACAGAGTGAAATTCCTTTTCTTAACCCTTTGATGCTAATGTCCTGAAGTGTCCTACTCTTACTCTGGAAAAATCCTTCACCGCCATCTCAAGAAATAAACCACTTACATTGCCAATCTGGGAAACAAGGGTGCTACAAGGAAAACAGACTCTTCTTCAGAGAATTAGTTTGTTTTCCTTGAGAAAAGTGCTTAAGTCTACACAAAGCTGCATGGAACCAAGTTTCCATGGTTTCAAAACGCAGCAGTGTTCACACTCAGCTATCCCTAAGTCTCACTACCTGGTCTATCAAACAGCTCTTCTGTTACTAAAAGGCACAACTGCTACATACAAAACGTAGCTCTAAACCAGGAAAGAGACTAAAATAATGAACACCAGAAGCAAATTTCAGGAACAGCACTGATCACTTCCCAAATACTGAGTGCAGGCCTATCAGTTACAGTGTGCTTCAAATGCAGGAAGAGATGCAGATGAAGGTTTGACAGAAGGAACTCGAAATTCTTCAGTGATTTAGTAGAAGCAGAGGTAACTTTTGAAGCGAACAAAAAGAGCATGGGCGGGACAACCTGCTCATCTCGTTGACTCTGTAAATGCTGTCTAACAACATGCCATAGTTCAACATTTGCAAATTAAGGATAGGGCTCACTAATTATTTTCATATGAAAGCAGTATGAATAACTCCTCAGTAATCTCATATTCAGTCTTTCAACTTAGAAGTGCTGCCTTAACATCTACTTTGCCAGCTTTGTGCAAAGAGGAGTTACTAACAGAGTGGCCCTGATGAGATCAGACCTGGCATTTACACTGAGCACACACACACAGGCTAAGGACCTCAGCTTCTTCCCAAGAAGGCTCACAAGGATTTTATCGATGTGTATAAGCAGCTGATGGAAGAGTGAAGGCAAGAGCCAGACTCTTCACAGAGGGGTCAGTGACAGGACTGGAGGCACATACTGGAATACAACAAATTATACTTGAATCTCAAAAAAGCAACTCCCTCTGAAACAGTTTCCATCCTTCAAACCCCACTGGACATAGCCCTGGGCAAACTGCTCCAGCTGACCCTGTCTGGGGTAAGACACTGCAGTAGTTGGATTAACAATGTTGGAGGTGCCTTCCAGCCTCAAATACTACACAATTTTAATTTGCAGTTAGGTAATACTGGAGTCTTTCTTTTATTAGGAGATTTATGCAAATCTTTTCTTTCCAGATTCCAATATTTCCAACATAGGAAAAAAGAGCTTATTGAACAAATGTAGGAAATAAATACAGAAAACCTCACTGCCTACTCACCCCGACAGCTAGAGAAGATCATAATTTTCAAAAGTAACCGTATTAATCTGTAAGAGGTGAATTAAAAAAGTACCTCAGCACTGTTATTTTTCTTTCCCAAGCCCTCTTAAGTAAATACAGACATACCATATAGATATTTCTGCTATATTTTCAGCCTACTCTCCTAAGGAGGTATATTAACAGTCTTTGTAGGTACAGAGAGTGGCTATAATTATCCTCTCTTCCCACAATTCCTTTCCCTTTCCACCCACAATCCTTATTTTAGCTTTGGGTTAAAAATCTATCCAGCTCTGCACAAACTGTAAGTATCAATGTTAGCTGTTTGACTCAGTCTCATAAAATCAGGTTCATTCTGATAGCCCCCAGATTCCTGTCACGTTGCTGGCTCATGACCCCCTGAGGCACGACAGACAGTGAGAGAGGTGTCACA
The DNA here is from genome assembly GCA_013398015.1 of Oreocharis arfaki. Taxonomy (NCBI): domain Eukaryota; kingdom Metazoa; phylum Chordata; class Aves; order Passeriformes; family Paramythiidae; genus Oreocharis; species Oreocharis arfaki. The sequence continues at coordinate 578,768 of VZRR01006548.1, read as the reverse complement.
AACCACCCCACCTCCCCCAGCATGGGGGTCAAGAGCACCTCCATTCACAGCAAACACGAACGAGCTCAAAGGCCACCTGTCCCCGCACTGCCCTCGTCCAGCTCCGGGCAGCTCCGAGACCACCTGCACAAAGTGAAACAGCAGAATGAAAGCAGCGGCTGCTCTGCACAGGGGAGCTGCTGCTGACTTTAGAGGCCTCAGGTGGGTCAGTGCTGCCCTCTGCCATGTCAGCCAGCTGAAAGCAACACCAACAGAGCTTTCCAACACACTGGCAAAAACAAACAGAAGTGACATTTAGATCACCAGGGTTCAACTTCCCTGCTTTCTTGTTGCTAGTGCTCACTTATCACAGGTACTGTTATTTGTTCTTACCTACAAAAAAAGGTAGTCTAGTCACATTTAGATCATCATCTCTATAGCCATTTTTAAAGGGGGTGGCAACTATCGAGTAGCAAGGATGCTTCTGAGGTGAAAGAAAAAGGGAAGGAGATGACTAAGCAGTTACACTGCAGTGTTTTAAGACACATTATAAGCATTCAGTCCACAAGGTTTCAGTACTAGCCTGATGCACCCTCTGAGCCCAACAGGTAGAGTGCAGGTGCTGAGTGTGCAGTTTTGCCCTACTCTACAAACCTGCCTCCTGTGCTTTCCAAACGGGCAAACACAGTGTAATGCAATGGCCTAAGTGCAACTGAATCAAAAGGCCCCAGCCCTGCAGATAAAAGCTACAGAGCCCTCGTATGAACAAGCTGGAACTGAGACGTTCCAATGAGAATTACAGCAACCCTCCTGTTACCAGTAGCCAGAGTGTATTCGTGCCTGGCTAAACCTGTGGCACAAATAGGGCTCCAAGAATGCCTTTTCCTCTGATTATAGAGAAGATGTCTTTAATCGAACACTTTGTACTGTCAGTCATGCCAGTGATAAAAAGATAAAGTCATGCCAGGCAAGCCTAAAAACACACATCTGACAACAACAGAATAACTATCAAAGCAACAAAGGCATCGTGTGTAAGACTACAGCTGTTGCTCCTCTGCTGGAAAGAAAAAAGCACCAAATGGTCCTAATCTCTAATTCATTTCATGACTGCTTCAAAAATGCATCATCTTACATAAGATGAATACATAAAGGAAGGAAAAATTAAAACTAAAATTGTTGGGGGAAAAAAAAGTGTTGAAAGAGAAGTTGTGGCTGCCTCACCCCTGGAAGCGTTAAATGCCAGGCTAGATGGGATTTTGAGCAACCTGGTCTACGGAAGGTGTCCCTGCCCATGGCAGGGGAGTTGGAAATACACGATCTTTAATGTCCCTTCCAACCCAAACCATTTGTGATTCTATGAAACCACTTCACTAGTGTTACTGCCTCTCCTTTGGTGAAATCTGACAACACACACTTGAGTACAACACACCATTACACATTTTTTCTGTGATACAGCTACTAAAGCTGCAAACAGAAAAGCACAAAAATATCACATGCACCAACTCAAGCACCTGCACCACCCACTGCCTTGTCAAGGAGACCCAGCAGAAACTGCAGCGGGAGGAGAGGCTTTGCAGAAACAATGAGTGGGTTTTCCTTTTTGCTTTTTTGGGTTTTTTCTTGGTTTCCCATCAGAAACTCTTTCTGCCTGTACCACTGCCTCATTAACCATCTGTACATTCTTTCTGGCTCACACATTTTCTCTGATGTCAAACAATTCCAAAAGAAACCAATCAGGCTGAAAAGCGCACATGAAGATGCTCGATTAATTACTGATTTGCCAGTGGGAGACATGTAAGACACAGGGGCCATTTTCAGGTACCTGTTTCCCTCAATGTCACACACCACGCTGGGTAACGAACAAGCAGCTGAGGACACTGAGCACCGAAGGCTGATTTAACATTTCAGCAAATATTAAATAAAATTCTATGCAAGAAGTTTCTGTTGTTGTTATAAAGAACACTCTGCTATATCAGACTTCATAACTTAAAAATTGTATTTAACACAAATAAATTCCCATTTATTTAAAGGCAGAAAGTATCAGAAGCTGAACTTTTTGTAGCCTAACAACAATCTACATACCTTTAGCTAATGTTCGTGGCCCATTTTTCCAGTGTAAATGAAATTAGCACAGAACTGATGGGAGCTTGCATTCAGCTTTTGAAACTGGTGGGAGCCACTGAATGATGTACTACAAGTGTACAAGCATCACTGAATGCAGTTAATTGTAACATACTGTCTCCTCTCTTGGCAAAAGAAAGTTAAAGTTGAGAAGTTAGGGACATTTGGAAACACACTGTATCTTAATCAGTGATACTCCAGAGAGAAATTACGAAGCACCGCATACCCTGACTAACAACATTTATTCTGCTTGTACTACTCAGTCTACAATACTTGCATTTAATATTTGTATAAGATAATCTCATATATTTCTACCTTTACAAAGAGCAGGAACACATCCTAGAAAACACCAGCAACCATCACCAGAATTGGTTTTGCTTCCTACCACTTAGGTAATCCAGCCAGTTGGCCACTTCGATGAACAAGTAATGAGACTGACACCTGTTTCATTCTCCACTATTGTTCCAAAAAGACAAACTGAAGGGCCATCAGCAATTTAGTCCGTCAAGATGTCTCGTTACTTGAAATAATGGCATTGTATCTAGAACAGGGCATATCGAAGCTACAGAGTGTTACACAGTGGAAAAAATCCAGGGGCAATGATACACTGCAAGTAATGGCACTCATCAATATAAAAAAAAACAACCAAAACCCACCAAAACTAACTCCAAGCTCCAGCAGCCAAAACATTTAACAACTTAATTTCTTTCTCAAATTTACGTATTTAAGAGGAAGCAAAATAGCGGGAAGAACTGCAAAAACCTTTCTTCCAGGAGCCATTTGCGGGACTGCTCAGGCGCTGGCGTCTCTCCCTCTCGCGGGCCCGTTCTGTCTGACCACCGGGACAGCGGTCCCTGCCCACCGCCGGCAGCGCCGCACCCGAGCCGCGCTCCGCGGCCCTGCGCGCACGGCCCCGGCCCTGCGTGCCCCCGCTCACGGGAGCCACGCGCAGCGAGGGCGGGCTCGGACAGGCTCCGCTCAGCTCGGGCGGCCGTAACGACCCGCCGTGCCCCAGGCCCAGCACCTGAGGCCGCACTCGCTCCTGCGCCCCAAAACTCGGCCCACGCGAGGAACAAACTGTGTTTGCAGGCGGAGCGAAGCAGCCTGACACGCTCACAGGTGTTCCTCGGGCAGCCGCCCTTCGGACACCGGCCCGGGCTGCCGAGCGCGGCCATCGGAGCCGCGGCGGCCGTGAGGGCACTGCGACCGACACAGGCGCGGCCGCCCGAGGCCCGCGGGCCCGCCGACCCCCGCC